>JANPWX010000008.1:4503772-4659092 GCA_024734555.1 Trochalopteron elliotii | reverse complement strand
CCCCCCGGCGCTGTGTGTAAGGCACCTCCTTCGCCACTCCCCGGGCGGCAGGTGCCGTGGGCAGTTTGGCTGGAGCACAAACGCTGCCTTTCTTCGCACGCTCGTCACGAGTTAGTGGAAAGCTGCGACAGCCCAGATGCCTTCCTAGACATCCATTCCTCCTACTCAGCCTCTGGCAAAGAAGAGAAGATAACAGGCAGCACTTCTGTCTGTGTGGGTGGAGGAAGAGAAAGGACTACTGATAATGGATTTGTTGAAGGGACACTGATTCTGGGTTTTAATTACTGTTTCAGTGTAGCTAGTACTGGATTGAATTGCTGCCCGAGGACTCTCTTGGTAGCTTTAATGCAGTGCTTTTAAGATCCTGTGTTCTTGCTTTTGCTTTTTAGTAAAATATTTTCTCAGTCATGATGCATGCAAAGAACCCTTTCAGGAAAACTCATTTTCCAAAAGGGTTATGTGGACTGTGTGTAAAATGCTGGACTAATGGAAATGCAGCATTTTTTATTTCTTCCAGTCCTGAGTTGTAATGGCATTTTCTTACAACAAGTGAACACTTGTTATTTGTCAGAGGTTTTGGTTTATGTGGTTTGGTTTTCAGGTTGGGCTGTTTGTTTGGGTTTTTTTAAGTTGCTGGTGTTTATTTAAGTTGGCTTTTTTCTCTGGATGAGAGGTGGAGTATCATCAAATCACAGGGCTAAATCTTGCATTCAGCACATGAGCAGAGCTGTCCTCTGGGAGAAATGATGCCTTGATAGGCAAGTAAGGTACTTATATCAATGGAACCATCTTCCAATCAGAACTGTATTATTGGCAACCTCTCCAAAGGATTCTATGGAAATAGGATATCTGCTTTGTGTAGCTATACAATTTGGGGGTATAAATAATATAATTTTAAAGTAATTGTGTTCCCATTCAGTTAGAATATTTTTCCCCGTTCTGGGATAAAAAGCTGAGAAAAAACCTTACTGAAAGTGTGTACTGTGTTTTGTTTTTGTTTTTTTTTTCTCTAGAGCTGTGTGAAGAAATTCTTCAGCCATGGATGTGTTCATGAAAGGGCTTTCCAAGGCAAAGGAGGGAGTCGTAGCAGCAGCAGAAAAAACCAAGCAGGGTGTGGCAGAGGCAGCAGGAAAGACGAAAGAGGGAGTCCTCTATGTGGGTAGGTGGGCAGCAGAGAGCATGCTGCTGGTTGGTGCACCCAGACATTCACAGCTGGATCCTCATCAGACCTGTTCTTCTGCAAAAAAATATGTAATTGCTCATAGGAGAGGATTGCAAAAGAAACAAGAGGAAAGCTGTGCCTTCCTGAGCTCCTGTTCTTTGAAGCCAAGTGCCTTACAGTGCAGGTTGTTGGCTGGCACTCCATGCAAGAAGCTTGCCAGATCAAGGCCGAAGGGATGGTTGGTACAGTAAAAATAAATATGAAAAAAAATGTAAAAGCTGGAGGTGAAGGTGGCTTCACAGCATTCTACAGAGCATGTGGGGCTTGAATAGGATTTCCAGAGAAGACACTTAAGAGGTTAGCTCAGGAGTTGAGTAGCAGACATTGGTATGTTGACAGTAACATTTTATATGGCAAAGTGTTATCTTCTGAAATTAGTTTCATGTTCTGTAATTACTATTGCAAATTCAGGACAGATATTTTCCATGACTTCTCAAGGAAGAGCCTCTACAGCTAATGAAGTAGGGCAGGTAGATCCCAAGGTAGCAAAGTAGTTGCTAGTGTCTTATTCTAGGCCACACAAGTCTTGCATAGAGCCTGGGATAAAATTCTCTTCAAATCCCTGACTGGTACTTTCATGCATGATAGTCATCTTCATTTAGAAAGTGTTGGGCTTTAGATGAGTGTCTTGCAAATGCTGTCATGAAAAATTCACAGAAAAACAATCTGCCAAGGCTATATGAGTAAGTGGTTATTTCTCTTATTCATCAAATAAAGCTAGTCTATAAAAGAATAGAGGGAGGAAATATACCCTTTTCTGTAGGTCATTTCTATTCTGTTGATTTTGTAGCAGATCAGTTCTGTAATGAGTGCTGTGTGTACTGAAGGAGATGTGCACACATAACAGAGAGAAGTTAAACAGACCTGAAAACCAGAGGCATTTCTTTTCAATGGGAGTACTGAGTTCTCTGATACTCCAGTATCTTTTTTGGATTCTCTCTACTGTTGCAGGCTAGTGCCAGTCTGTAAGAAATTATTTCTGCTCCAGATAGTGTGGACTACTCATTTGGAATATACTTCCCTCCCTTTTAAGCCATAGCAAAGCTCAGTACTCTTGCCAACAGGGATGGCAGTCATTTTGAGCACTAATTATACAATGAATCTATTTTAAAATAAGCATCTGCTCATTTTCAAGATATCAAAATAGATGTTCTTCCACTCTATATTGTGGTTGATGTTGGAATTATTTTCCAGAAGTAAGACTTTATTTTGTTTTCTTGTAGTGCTGGCCATGCTTCTGGGGTCATTGATTTCTTTATATTAGAAACCTGCATAGTGTGCTAAAGTAATCTTTGTGTCTGACCTGTTCTCCAGACCCTAATAACATTTGAACCTAGTTCTGTTCCCAAAGGCAACAGATTTCCTGTTTTCTTTAGAGGCTCTTTTGCTGAGGTTGAACTTTGGAGGGCAGGCTTGCTGTTTTTTTTTTAAGGAATTACTGGGGGCAGCAGAGCCCTGAGCCATGATAGGGACCTGTGCATGTGACTGTAGTAACAGTGGAGGATCCTTGTCCTGCTGGGTGCCTCCTTTTCAGGAGGCAAGGGCTATGTGCACGGTTTGTCATGCAGGTAAAAGAGCCTTTGGCTGGAAGCTGTCTCCTGCTCTGGCAGCTTGTGTTCAGTTGTGTGCTTGCCCATACAGGCGGGGCATTGCAACGGGTTCAAATAGGGAAAGGAGCAGTTGTGTGTTTCTCAGTCTACTTCCCAAGCACACAGCAGAGATGTCTCTTCCCCTGTGCAGCATTAGCAAAGGTCAGTGTGATAATCTTTTGTTCTGCAGGCTGATAATGACTGCAGTGCAAAAAGGTGGTGGAACCCCTTTATGAGCAGAGGAAAGGAGCAGCACAATTCATTAGAGCTCATGAAGACTTCTCACTCCCTTTTTCTATAGTTGGGTTTTCAGATTTGAGATTCACAGCCAGATTATACTGTGAAAGCTGCCTGACATCTTGCAAAAAAGGACTTAACAACACTGGGCTGAGTGGGACCTGTTAATCATTTTCAGTTTCATAACATTCAGCCTCCAATTGCTGCTGGAGAAGTAAGAAGATGCTGAGTCTTTGGTCCAGATCCCCTAGGTGATGTTGTTTCCCAGTGAAATCAGTGCAATTTTACAAAAAACATGGAAAACATATGGACCTTTCTGTCCAGGCTGCTATGTTAACTATTATGTGAAAGACGATAACCTGGTTCTTATAATAACCTAATTAGGTTATTCTTACCAGGTAGAATTAGGTTATTCTACTAACCTAATTCTACCTAGTAAGAGTTCTGTTAACAGCAGCTGCTGTTTGGGGTGAAATGTAGTCATTGTAATTCTTTTATTCTTGTTTTAGTTTTAGCTTTTTTTTTTGGCACAAGGAAAATTTCTCTTGGCAAAGGGAGAAACTTAGAGCTGTGTAGGAGAGCACTGTATTGGAGGAATTAGTAAGGAGTTGGGCTTTTTTTGCCCTGTCCATGCTGAAGTCTGCTTTCTTCCCTCAATCAACTGTCTGGCCTCCTTTTAAGTACCCAACATACCTTCAATACAGTCTACACTGTGTTTGTATGCTTTCAAGTACTGGGGCTTTTTTTCCCCTTAAATTTCTCTGCTAATTGGCTTTGGCATTGGCCAGCTGAAATTGGTTGTTCTCTCTTAACTCATTCAAGCACAGTATCAGGACCTTTCTTGATGTCAAAAAATGGCCTGGTCATTTTTTAGAAAGAAGAACTGAGGCTCAGCAGGCCTGTGTGTGCTATAAATTTGAAACTGCATCTTTCTGTATCCTTCAAGAGCTGTTGGTGTGAAGCAGAGAGGAAGTGAGTGGCAGTGCTCTAATCCCCCCTGGCTTTGAAACCAGGAACTGAGTAAGAAGGATGTGCTCACACACTGTGGGAGGACAGATAGAGATAATGCTAAAGGCAATCTTGCCCCTGATATATTGCAGCTCTGTCAATTACCAAAGTGGGAACAGCCTTGCTCTCACAGCTCTGGGTGTGGTAAAAGCGTAAGTGAGCTGGTGGGGAATCATTTGGAGTCTGCTGGCCGTGCTGTGAGGAGGGAGGGGCTGGTGGTCATGTAAAGGACAGAAAGGGTTAGGTGGTGCTAAGGACAGGAAGGAGCAACCTGGAACTGCAGGAGGAAGAGAGGAGAGAAAGAGCCAGAGCTGTGTGGAGAGCTGCCCATGGGAGGCTACATAGAAAAGGTATGAAAGACTTCTAGATAACAAGGTGCTGATGCTTGAAGCCTTCTTCAGGGTCAGTTATCCCTCTGTGAACATGCTCTTGGAGACGCAGTGTTCAGGATGTCTGCTGAGCTTCATGTGTGCTTCCAGGGAGCTGAAGTTTTTGCTCAGTTGACTCTTGAGTGCATGTTCAGTGCTTAGGAATGGAAGTTTCCAGTCTGATCGTTTTTGGTGTGTGATAAGCTCGCAGAACAAAGGAATAGGTTATGAGCAGCTGGGTAGCTGACAGAGTTGTTTACTACTCCCTGTGCTGGCACATGGCCTTAGAGTGGAGCAGAGCAGTCATGACCTATTTGGCAAAGCCATCCAAATTCCTCCATTCCCTTTTCATAATGTTTTTTACTTTCCTTTGGTAGTAGAAAAGCCAGCAGAGTAGTTGAGGGACTCAAGGTCAGTTTGGTGGAATAATGGGCTTCGGGACTTGGAAGCAAGTGTTTTCCTTAAATGTTGATTGCCCCTTCCTCTAATTTGGGTTCATGTCTCCCAGTCTGTAACCAGCTCTGACTAAGCAATGTGAGTAATCTGTTGGTTTCTCAAATAGTTCAGAAATGAGTGTATTTGCAAAGTGCTGATACACTCCTTCGTTCTGGCACAATGACACCAATGATAAGAAATCATGAAGAGACTCTGTGCTTTTTTTTTATAATTGAAAGAAAAAAACACAAAAATGCTGTTTAGTGTTCTCTCTCTCCTCACACAGATGTCTACTATAGCTAGGAAAAGTAGCATTACCGTGTATTACTATTGCTTCTTGGTTTAGGTTAGAGTCCTGTTCCTTGGTCTTTATATTATCCCTACTCTGATTCCTCTGTTCCCCTTGTTAAGCAGGGTACAATGAGCAGGACTGTTGGTATGTTGGGAATGCCAGGATGAAAGGCAGCTAGTTTCTCCTGGAGACAATGTGGACAACCAGCTTTCCTTTGTGGTCAGCCAGAAGTCATCCTACTGAATTCAACTGTTATTTATAGCCCCGTTCTGGCAGATCCTAATGATGCTGTTGTAGCTGAGATGGCAGGAGCAGCTACTTGCATGCAAGTGTGCAGCAGTGGGGCAAGTACTCTCGAGCTGTAACATATGCTGTAGGGTCTGGAACACCAACCAGCTGGTTGTTTGCCAATTAATGGATCTGGCTATATGTATTGCTGTTCCACGTGGGTCTGTGAGCTCAGCTTTTTCAAAGGCAAGTCTGTCTTCCTCTAAAGAGACCAGCATTTCTGTTCGAGTTGTGGTTATTGCAGTGTTATGTCTGGGCAAGTGAGGTGAGGATCAATTTGGAATAGGTCCCTCTGGAGATGTGTGCATTGCACAGGTCTTTAGGGAGTTCAGTCTTCCATTCCTTTTTGGCATTAGGCAACTGAGTACTTGCTAATTCACAGGTTTCCATATCTTTAATGGCTTGGCTTGCAAACAGTCAGTTCAACAACATGGACGAGATATTGCCCAGGTCTAACAATGCCTTCAAAAGCATGTGCTTGATATTAAGTATTCCAATAGACACGCTGTAAGCCTGCAGTGGTGTTTGGTTGCTAGGAGTCAGTAAACCATCATCTGCTTGAATTCCATCATGTGCTTTGCTTCTTCAGGTCTCATGGTGGTACAAAATTGAGAACCAAAGTCCATAGGTGTGAACACTTTGCATATAATTAAACTTCTGACTGTTCAATGATAAATATTTTTCAGTGAGAGAAAGCAAACTTTTTTTAAAGATAAAATTGAAATAAAGAGGGGGGAAAAGACTTCTCAGCTGTTTATTCTCATAATTAGCTAAAGGAACATTTCCTTTTACTTGATGCAGTGTGTTTTTTCCTTGTATTTCTCATGCATTATTATTCTACTCTTGCTCATGGGTAAGAGAGCGTTTTCAATCATGTAATCAATCTAATAGTGCCAGAACTACATGGCCAAAGTTCCACAAATTTGCACTAGTAGCAAGTGGGACATATTGATGAATGAGCTTATATTGTGTTTCTTTGTTTAATTGTATTATTGCAAAGAATTTTGGACAAAAAGTTGTTTTTTTCTAGTATTTTTCTGCTTATGCATTTTCTTCTGTTATGTTAGAGGTGTAAAGCTAGAAGTATAAATTACAATGTCTCATACTGAATGACAGCAAAAAATTTGCATTACAAGTGAGGTCATTTCTATGTTGGTAAGAAAAATAAAATGTCATCCTATCTCTGGCAGACTAGGTAAGATGATTAACTAGGAGTCATAAACTCTCTTAATTGCACATTGTTAAGTGTCACAGTCCACAGATGGATAGTAATCCCTGAAATGTAGCCAAATTATGGAACCTGACAAAGGCAAGTGGAGGGCTGGTAGGGAAAAAGCCACCCAGTTATGTTTTAAACAACAGTACGTGCTAGTTGGTTTTCTTTCCCTTAAAGACACAGAAGATTGTTCCCTTTCAGGCAACGTGGTGAAAAGTCATGGTTTTTTTGCAGGAGTGTTGCAGAAATCACTTTGGTTTTCAGTGTGGCAGAGTTAGATTGCTTACACAGAGTTACATTGCTTACATTGTTACATTGCTTGTGTTATGCCTCAGTCTGGCACAAGTTCCAGGTTGCTCCCTGCAATTCATATGTGATCTGTGACATGTGCCTGTGACAACAAGAACAGTGGATGCAGCAGACCTTGGGTATGACCTGGGGGTGGTTTTCATGCTGAAATCCTATCTACTGCTTCAAGTTGTTCTTCTGGATTAGTTGGTATCTTAATCTGGCTAGCACTTCCATGTCCCCGTGAATTTAACCTCTAGGCCTTTCTGTAGTTCAGTAGTGGTTGTCAAGCCCTGCAAACTGAGATCTGACAAAGGTGAAATATTAAGGATGTTCTGCAAACTTCTGTAGAGGCTCAGAGCTTCTACAAATGCGTGCATGATCCTCCTTAGGATGTTAACATGGTTTCTGTGCAGTCATCTGTGTGAGTGTGCCAAGTGGGGGGCCTAACACAGCTATTCAGGAAATGGCAAGGAAGTCAGTATGTCCTGCAGGAGTGTTTCCAGTATTATTTGCCTTCCTACAGTCGATACCCATCCATGCAGTTGTTCTTTACTGATGGTTTTGCCTCTTCCCTTAGACTGAATTTCTTTTTAATTCCTTTCAATAACCTTGGAAAATATTGTGTGCAACGGTGTGCAGTCTGCATATTAATCCCTCTTTATCATTGATCTAGTCTTTACCTGTACTTAAGAATATGCATTTTCAAACTAATATTTCTCTTTGTTTAGGTTCCAGGACCAAGGAAGGAGTTGTTCATGGTGTTACAACAGGTAAGATAATTATCTCTTGATTTCAGCTCCTTTCCTGCATGAGATTAACCAGCCATTTCACTGTTAAAAATTCTGGGTTTTTTGAGAGTACTACAGTTCATGAAAGCTGGAAAAGCATAGGACAATTGAGAGATCTGCTTGGGTGGGAAGACTAAATGGAAGTGACTTACAAGAAAGGAACAAATTTCAGAGTTTTGATTTGAATTTATCACAATTATGAGTGTTTAAAAATGGGGTTTTTTTAAGTGACTAATCTCTCAATAGCAAGAGCACTTTGAAACTTAGAATTTAATGCCAGGCATTTATCTTCACAATAGCATTTCTACACCAAGAAAGAGTAGATTTGCATTTTAAATTGATTTGCAGCGATCATTTTAGGTACGAACTGAAACCAGTAACCAATAATTTGTTTTAAGGGGTGAAATGAATTGAAATCTTTGATATCTAGAGAGTGCAGAAAAGCCTTAGTTGACCATAGGGCATTGAATAAAATGTATAATTTTTTGCTGTAGAATGTGGGAGTTCTGGAGATGTGAAGAGAATGCATAGTCAAGTAATTTAAGTTGTTTTTCTCCTAACAAATTCAGAAACAAATAAGATAATAGAAAAGGATTTCTTTTTCCTCAGTGTGCAGCCAGTGTATCATTCAGCTCACATATCAGTGCATCATTGTGCTCACATAAGCCAAGACAAAGGATAAACAAATGGTAGGTAAACAAATGTCAGTACTTCATGCACAACCCACATAAATGGTTGAAAAGTCAGTCAAGAGTATTACTAGTAACAAAACGGCACAGAATATTGAGGATAGTCCTTCAGAGTTTAGCCTCAGGCTGAGCATGCTCTGTTGTTATGAGATTTGAAATCTCAGCTTGTTAGACCTCAATTAAGAGAACTATTCAGAGGAATCATTACTATGACCAGTAGAGGATTGCAGTAGAATGAGATTTGGGGGCACATATATCCAATATCATCACAGAAGTGGGAGCAGCAACTAACAGTACTAGGAAGCAAGTTAATAGAGGTGATGTTCCCCAAGCTGGGATGTGGTAGAATCAAAGTCACGGGCATTTGCACAAGCATGAAATGTGCTGAAGCACTGGGATTCTAGTGGGCTAGCTCAGTGGGGGACTTCTCTTCCTCATCCTGAAAGAAACTACTGATCTCAAATGCCATACCTCTCTTTATGTGATGGCAATATATTTAGTTAGGCAGGATATTTTCAGTAGATGAATAGAATTTTTAACAGGTTTGAAAATACGTTAAATTTTCTTCTGGAAGGTACAAAACAGACTGTGAGGCCAAACATAAGGGGAACACATCTGTTATGTGCTGTGCCTGTGAACAGAAAATTTGAAAAAGTTACTGTTGATGTTAGGCAAAACAGTAGCTACTCCTCACACACTTTAGGAAACAGGTGACACAAAGTGAAATGCCCAGAACTTGGGAATAATGGCTATGGTGCTACAGTTTGCTTCCTTCTGGCCTTTCAAGCTGTTTGAGATGAGTTTGGCTGTTGAATGAAAATGGAAAATGAACAGGTTGAAATATGGCAGTGAGAAGAGAAGACTTCAGGCAAAATCTAGAGATCACAGCTTCCAAAATGAAACAGTATGGATTTGCTTGTGTAAGAACAGAGGAAATTCTTGGAAACATTTTAAGAATAAAAAAATAATAGCAAGCCTATAAATAGTTCTTCTGGCAGGAAGAGGAGGTAGACAAAAACAGATTTGGGTTCACTGTAATGATTCTGTGAGGTATAACATGAAGACAGAGATGCTGGTGAAGTTGCCATGAAAATCAAATCCATTTAAATCAATGCTGTAAAGTTGATGTGACAAAAATGCCTTTTAAGTCCCTTGTGAAGACCTGCTTGTCTCTTTTCATATGCCTAGGAGTTCACAAATTGTGCTGGTCTTATGATATTAACTCTCCAGTGCATCATGTGAAACTTGAGGTGAAATAAACACTTTATGTAATAAAAGTGGTTTGAGAGGTTGGAGACAGTCAGATACAAACTAGAATCATGGATCAAAATGAATGTTCAGTTTTGCAGCCTGTCTTTTCTTAATGTCTGAGCTCCAAAATCTTGACAGTTTCGCTATCTTTGAATAAACTCTGATTTAACCCTCTATGCTGGTGAAATGACTATGAAATGACACACCTTAAAGGGCTAAAAAACCTAAATGCATTCTTCAGTCAGTTAATTTCCAAACCCAGAATTACTAGACTGAGGTTTTTCTTGCTTTAAATGTGACCTGATTGTACCGGGTTTAGTGACATCAAGATACAGTGAAATGAGGATTCCAGGCTGTGATTCACAGGAATATGGTGAGTGTGTTGTCAGGTTACCTTTTCTATGAACTTCTGATGATAAAACAGCTTTGATTATTGGTTTTATGGTGTATGTTTGTGTTTAGAGTTGCCTTCCTAACTAAAATATCTCCTGGCCTTAGACTGTAAATGCATAATTCACCTATCTTACTTATCTCCCAGAAATGAATGGTATCAAAGATGAAATGTTTACAGTCTATCTCCTGATATTCTAAATAAAGCACTATTTGTAAATATGTCAGGTCAGAAAACATCTTACTCCTTCAATCATGTGAGTGAAGACACAATACTGATAGTAGTAAACCATAGTCAAGTGTTTTGCTTAATTCTTTTATCTGATCATTCTTGTTCTTAATATTCTTAGTCATTGGTATTCCTGGTCTTTAACTCCAACAGGTATCTTACAGAGAATTGCATAAATTAAAGAACCACCGTATTTATGGTGCTTTGTAAATGAATTATTCAAGTACTTATGACAAACCTACTGTTTGAAATAATTACTCAAAAGTATATTTGGTGCAATAAGAGCAAGTTCATTAATTCAGAGAAATTCTGTGGTTTGATTCTACTTGTATTGTTCAAGGTTGAAAGTAACTAGTTATTATTTTCAATTGCTCCAGAGGTTTTACATTGATACTGTATGCTACCCAGTGGTCTGTAATGAGTAGTGGAAAGACAACTTCAATGCTAATACTTTTTGCACAGTGCTATAGTCAGTATTGAACTTAAACTCAAAGTTAGCCTTGGTGTGGTCATTGTACACTGTCCCAGAGTCATTTAATGGAATGGACAGTCTCTGCATAGATAAAGTAACCAGGCCATAGCACAGCAAAACTCTGCAAAAGCTGATTTACTCTGGTTCTCAACACTGTGATGCAAAGCAGATATCAATTTTACAAAGACTTAATGGCTTAAGGTCATTAAGTAACCTGGTATTCAGATCAATTTAATAAGTTGGAATCAACCCCCTGTACTCTGAACTGATATATTTGTGCACACTTAATGCTTTCCCCATTACTTGTGTAAGCCATAAAATACGTGAGACTGGAAACCTGTTTTGGTTTTTATTCTCCTGTTGTGGGGTTTTGAGAGCTGGAGGGTCACCAGGCTGGAGCTCATTATCAGAGTCACTCTGGTACTGATGTTGTTTAGTCATTCCTTAGAGACAGGAAAGAAGATTCTCTCCTTACTATGATTACTTTTGCCAATCTGTCCAATTTATATAGTTTTCTGAATTTATCTTCATGGCTCTGATTTCTGAAGCAGTGTGTGAGAGGTCTTCCGTGGTAACTCCTGTGTCAGCTTTCTTATGCTGTGTCTCAGTGCTGGGTTTGGCTGGGATGGACTGTAGGCACAGTTTGTGGTGCTTGGGAATGGGGCTGTGGCTGAGCCTCATCCCTAATAATAGGCTACAACTGTGTGGGACAGGTGAACAATATTGAAGGTAAAGAAACATGGCATGCTGAGGTGCACCTGACCAGTCACAAAAGGACAGAGGTGTAATGCATGTAAGATGAATAGTATAAAAGGTTGTACTGAGGAACAATAAAGTGCTGATGCTTGGAGCTTTCTTTGGTGTCAGTCCCTACCTCTTCCATCAATGGAGTTAATTTTCTTCATAGTACTTGCTGTGGGGCTGTTTGGGGTTTGTGCTGGAACCAGTGTTGATAACACAGGGATGTTGTAGTTATTGCTGAGCAGGGATTACACATCAAGGCATTTCCTGCTTCTCAGCTCACCCCACCAGTGAGGAGGCTGGGGGTTCACAAGGAACTGGGGGAAGACATAGCCAGGACAGCTGACCCCAGTTGACCAGAAGGATATTCCACACTGTATGGCATCATACTGAGCAGTAAAACCATGAGGAAGGTTGGTGGGGGTCATCTGCTTGGGGACTGGCTGGGCATTGGGTGCTTGGTGGTGAGCAGTTTTAATTTGCATCACCTGTGTGATTTATCACTCACTTTTTCCTTTTTTATCACTCTTTATTTCAGTTGAATCATACTTAGCCCATGGGATTTCTTACTTCTACCCTTCCAATTCTCTTCCTCCCCATCATGCTGGGGGAAGAAGTGAATGAGCACTTGTGTGGTACATAGTTGGCAGCTGGGGTTAAACCATGGCTGTCTGAAATAGAAGCAGTCTTAAGTATACTGCTTTTGTTATTACTTTTATCAGTATCTTATTGCTGTGCCAGTAACAGTGTTAGTGGCCTGATTCTTTCCTTTTTCATTTGAGTTTGTATGTACTAAGCCTTTCCTACGATAATGTGTTTCTGGGAGGAGGAAATGGACTTGAGACAATGTCTTCCCAAAATACTGTAATGGGAACAGCAGCCACTGGATAGTTGCTCTTGGCAGGTGGTTGTACTTGCATGACAACATAGTATAAGAAATGTGGGTATAATAATGGCATTGAGAATCAGGTGGTTTATGCTGCAGCACCCACAGTGCACTCGATTCCACTCTGTTTCTGGATATTTTGAGGTGCTGTTGCTTTAAGAGCTTGAGATAATGAAACTAATTGTGCCTGTGACAATCAACACAGTTACTACCATGCTTTATAATTTTATCAGAAAGGATGAGTCTGCTCAAGGCCAACTGAGCCCTTGTCAGCATTAAGCCTACTGAATTTGTCCTTTATATGTTCTGCCATCCTTTATATGTTTTTTTGGAAAGGAGAGTTTTCAAAACAATGTATCACTTCCATAAAAAAAAATTAAAGAACCCTGAATTATAGAATCATAAAATAGTTTGGGTGGGTGTCTTGGTTTAGGGTAAATTTGGGAGGAAATCTCCGAATGGGGTTTTTTTGAAAAGTAAATCCAAACAGCCCCTCCCCCCAGCCGGTCCGGGGAAATAACTCCCTCAGAGAAGAGTGGAAAAAGCTTTATTTATTTAACAAACAAAATGCCCACAAGCATAAAGAATTAATAATAATAATAACAATAATAATGTGAAACAATAAAACTTCTTGCTGCTCCGAAGAGAGATGGTAAAACTGAGAGTCCGTGCCAGGAGTCTGTTTATCAGTCCCTTCAGTGCTGAAAAATGCCAAGTCCCGGCCCGGTGGGCCACGGGTGCAAGATCCCGGTGCTCCTCTGGGTTTTTTAGTCTAGAGCAGATTTAAACAGTCTCAAAGAAAAATAAAATAATAAAATAAAAACAGTCTAGGAAAGCTTCTTTGCCTTAGCTAGCTAGACTAACAAAGGGGAAAAAAAAAACTTTCTCTGGCTGCCCTCCGTGCATCCGACGAAGGAGAGGAAAAAGAAAACACACAGTCCCAAGGACGAGAGCAGATTCAGAGGAGTGAGTTTGTTTCTCAAAACAAACTGCACGCTTCTTCTTTCTCTGCTCACTCTCAGAACCAGTCTTAAAGGTACAGAACACAGAACAGACGATATGGGGATACAGGCATCATAGTCACTCTAGGACAGTGGGAAAAGACCTTAAAGATTCTCATTCTAACCCCCTTACATGGGCAGAAATGCCTTCTGCTAGACCAGTTTGCTCATGGTCCACTTGAGCACTTCCAGGGATGGGACATCCACAGCTTCTGGGCAATCTTTGCCAGTGCCTCACCACCCTCACAGTAAAGAATTTCCTCCATATGTAAACCTATTCTCTTCTAGTTTGAAGTCATCTACTCCTGCCCTGTCCCAACATGATCCTGTACAAAGTGGCCCTCCACCTTTCTTGTAGGGTTGTAGGTACTGGAAGGCCACAATTAGGGTCTCAAGAGCTCTGTCTTCATAGGAGGGGTGCTCTATCCCTCTGAACATCTTGGTGGCATTCCCTGGACTCACTCCGTTAAGCCCAGGTCTGTCCTGTGCTGAGCCCCAGGAGCTGATGCAGCACTGCAGGTGGGCTCTCACCAGAGCAGAGGGGCAGAATCCCCTCCCTTGCCAGCTGGTTATTCTGCTCTGGATGTAGCCTGTGATTTATCCCAGAAAATGGATGAAACAGAGGAGAAATAAAAAGCAGTACTGAAATGTACCCAAACCATAACTCCTTCTTTTAGTTTTCTTTTTTTTTAAATTTAAATATTTACTGGAAAATTGAATTTTTCAATCTACTTTTATAAGATGCTACATTATTTTTTCAGAGTTTTTTGCCATTTGAAACAACATGAATGAGTTTGTTTCATAATGATACTCAGTTTCTTTCTGAAAGACTCCAAGCGCAATCAAGTCTCACTAGGCTTTGCAAGATACAGTGTGTTATGAGGACACACATCTTAAGATATGTTTGCAAGAACTAGTGGAAAGCTTCCTATATGAATTTCATGCATAGAATCCAAAGCTTTTTGTGGTCTGTAGCTGGTAATAATTAAATGGGGCATTTTAATAGGTGTCTTTTTGCACTTGCTAGCATTAAGTCAAACCTTCCCTGAGGGCAACATTTGCTTTTCCACAAAGCTGATGTTTGATTATCTTTTCCCTGAAAAAGGTAGTGTATGTATAAAATAACATTTCTCATGAACTTTTAGATTATTACCCTGTATAGTGTGGGAGATACTTGAAACAGACTTCTTCTGTTTCTGATTTTAGACAATGTGTAGTCTGTTGTTCTCTCTAATGAAAGCTCCTGGTCATAACAGAGATAATACTTAATTAGTTCCTAGCTTTTCCCTTTAAATTAGTTAGAATGAGCATTGAATTATCTGCCTCCATTTTCAGTCAGCAGATACTTGTAACTTGGATCTTTTATTCAAGTTGCCTATTAGTCATGATGTTTAACTTCCTAGCTTTTTCCTAATTTTTGCTATTTAATGTCAATCACAGTAATGCATGCTGTCTGCTCTGTGATATGGATATGATGCTCTTTATGTAAGGAATTAAAGAAATGTAATTTATCCACAGAATGTCTAATTTTCATATGTGTTTCCCCAAAAAAAACCTCAAATGGTGGCCTAACTTTGAAGCAGAATCCATCCCATGCTTATAAAGGATGCAGATAAAACAATGAATACCTTTTATGGATTGGATGGGATTTAGTCTGAAGGAAAGTATAGAGTTGATTAGAATAGCAAAAATATATGATGGATGTTTTTGAAGAACATACTCTTGTTTAGAGGCTTGCATGTGTGTTTTGCTAAAAAATTTGGGTATGTAACTTCAAGGCATGAAGTCATTCCATCCCTTTTCTTAGAGCAGTTTCACTGTAGTTCAAGCTGCTGTCAGAAAGAGCCCTTGGGGATGGATGAGCAGACAAACCTCAGTGATATTCTGAAAGGTAGAATGGCAGCTGCTGATGCATATGTAGGCTAAATGAGTTGTTGTTTCCCTGGGGCTTGGAAGTTAGCTATTAATCCAGTTTGCTTTGGCATTCAGTCTTTTTATAAATTAGTATATTATGTATCAGCACTGGGGCAAAAATCTCAGGGGAGTCAGATAAAAGGTTCTATTTGAAATTCTTGGTTGAGCATTGATCTGCCTTTTAATGAAATATATCTTGGAAAATAAATATAAAAAGAATAATCAATGTTGTTTCTGATGCAAAAAATCTTGTTTTCCATGCCCTGTATCATGCAGCAAGTGTTTGGTGGACAAACTGGAATGCATATCTAAACTAGGATATATTATACAATGAGATGGATATAATAAGGGCTCCTAAATAATGCTTTTTCTTCCCTGAAGTGCAGTTAGACATGAATGAAAATGTCAGATGTCTTTCACGTGAAAGAAATTGAGCCCCAGCTAAGGCTTATTTTTACCTCTGCTGCTCCAGCATTACCAGATGGATAGTTTAATTTCTCAAGATCCACTTGGGGTACAGAAAATGTAATGGCCTTATGGCTTTTCATGATGCTGGGCTGTCAGTGATAAATTCTCCAAAAAACTTACAGCTCCCAGAGGCATAATGTGGGTTTTTTTTTTTTCCATCTTCTGCTTCTCCTCAGTGGCTGAGAAGACCAAAGAGCAGGTGTCTAATGTTGGGGGAGCTGTGGTGACAGGAGTGACGGCGGTGGCACAGAAGACGGTGGAAGGAGCAGGGAACATCGCTGCAGCCACTGGCTTGGTGAAGAAGGATCAGTTGGCCAAACAGGTTTGTTTATTTACAGTCTTTTCCAGGTGAAGAAGTGAGCAATGAGGGGCTTGTGAACTGAGAGGCAGATGGAGTGCTTTCTGTCTCTCAGCCATATAAATGCAGGATGACTTGTGTTGTGCCAAACGAACAGCAAAGATGATGTCTGCTGTTTATAGCTTGTATTTTGAGTGACTTGCAGGATCTGGGAACTTGAGTGGGATTAGGCATGGAACTTTACTATTCTAAAATGTCTTAGTTAATTTGGATCATGGTTTAAAGTGTGATCTAGTGGTGGTTCTGAGCCTAGCAGCCTCTAGTGTAGGCCAGATGCTGTAAGATAGCTGTATAGTGTTGTGGAAGTATAACTTATACCCAGTAATTTGGGATTGAAAAGCAGTCTGCTAGAGCTGAAAGGTCAAACAGCAGCTCTCAGGTCTAAGAGTACAGGTTGTATCCTCTCTAGTTGTAGAGAGGGTGATTTGTGTACCAATCCACTGACTTGTTAGTCACATTGCATTTAAAGGAAAGTTCTAGCTGGAGGGTCACTGTCTTCCATTAATGCAGTGACACTATCTCAAAAATGCCTCCAAATAGCCTCAAGTATTCCGATTAAATTTGCTCTAGGTCATCCAATAAAACACTGTAGGTATTTTTATTCATACTCTGTAGTTAATATTCTTCCACTGACAGTAGGTGAAAAGTGACCTCAGCTGGCAGGAACAATGCTTTCCAAAATGTGTGTAGTGGTTTTTTGGAGACAAAAATAACCCAGAAGACACAAATACCTCCTTTTGTGTGGTTTTCTGTATGAGCATTTAAGAGTTAGACAAAATAGGATTAGGAAGAGTATTTAGTATTTACACAAAAATATGGCTGTCATGGAATTTAGCATGAAGTTCTCTTGTGTATCTTGTTTACAGTTAGTGTCCAGAGGAACTGTAAAAATTGAATCCTTAAAAATGGGAGGCTTTTATCCTTATTGAAGTGTGGTCCTGTCTGTCTGGACAAATCCTATTGGTGCTTTACTATGGGGAGCAGAAAAGGATATTACATTGTGGTAGGCATTCATTTCACTGTGGTGGATTGTCTTGGAAATGTCTCCCAAGCAGTTTTATTCTCTTCCAAATTATTTTTCCTGGGGTTTTTTTAGTCCTCTTTTATTTGGCCGTAAGTAACATGTTGGTTTTGATGTGGTCATGGACCTTTGTAAAACCTGTGTGGGAAGATTTGCAAAATGGACAATCTAATGAACTGCTAGGAGATACATGAATGTGGCATGGTCACAGTGGTCTCTGCCCTTCATCTCTGCTAAAGCTCTTGCATAGTTTTGTGCTGAGAATATTATTTTCTGTTTAGAGCTCTTGAAACTCAGTGTAATAAGCATCACTGCTGTAATACACAAGTACCCCCCTTAATATTGCCCATAACTGCCTTTTTTATCTCTTTCTGTAGAGAGAGATCCCTGTAATTATCAAGTATAAAGCAAATGTCTGCTGACTTTCATTTAAATCTGTTCTCAGTATTGTAAAGCTGAAGTATAAGTCGTGATGGCTGTAACAGAATAAAATCACGTCTGTGAAATGAACATCCATAATGTACATGGATATTTTTCCTAGTAATAGCAACATTATTCTGAACTGGTGTTTTGTTCTTTAGATATGTAAAATCATTCATTTGAGGCTGTGTACCAGTATTTTTAGACTGAGATTCTGTCATCTATGCAGTATGGCCATGTAGCTGATGAGTATCCATGGCTCCTCCTGGACTGCCTTGCATCTGTCTTTTACTGGTTTTGCAAGGGATGAGTAGCCATTTCGAAAATGTTAATATCAAAACTGAGTCACAAAGTTATTTAAAAACCTAGTGGGTTTGCATTCCTTTGCAGCTCAGAGGGACATGAGATAGATTTTTTTTTTTTTTTGGTTGGATTTTCCAGGTAAACTGACAGTTGGGTAGGGCAGGTGTGGGCTTCCAGAATAGCAGTGGGAGACAGGTCCTTTGAAGGAAGCAGGGTGAGCCTTTCTGAGATAACAGAAGGTGCCAACCAGGCCTTCAAAGTATCAATGTAACTTTGTGTCATTTATCTCTATACGGTTATGTGTGCTTGCCTGTGTGAGAGCCTGCAGTCTTGTGTGGTGACGGGCATTTTTCTTGTGCCATGATGGAAGTTTGGTTTTGACTTTCAACTAATTAAAACCACTGTTTTTTTAACATGTGGATACAGTGATACTTATGTGAAGGAAATATTTAGTAAATATGTGGTAAAATTCTTTCTTGAAGTTTTTTCAAGCTGGCCTAGTGTAGCCTTAAAAGCTGGCATGCTTTGGAGCATGAAGCACAAGCTTAAGCAGCCAAGTGAGGCCAGGCTGGAGGGCTGCTGTGACACCCCACTGTCACCCACCTGCCTTGCAGCTGGTGTGAGCAGGCAGTGTGGAGTGACAGCTGAGAGACAAGGATGACTTGAGAGTGCCCATCTGAGGCTGCCTGGGGAGCTCTGCTTTGGCAGAAGCTCGCTGCTAAGCACAACCAGGGTAGTGGTGGTTAGTAGGCTCAAATTAATTATAAAAGGGCTAATGTACTGCAAGCAGTATTTCACTGAATGACAGAACATTTATTATGTGCCTCTGTGTGTTTAATTTCTGTGTACGTTGTGTCTTCTAAATGAGTTTTTAAAAAGTAAAAATTAATGATAGCTGCATTTAATGCAGAGATGAACATGCATGTTGTATTTGCAAGTCAGCCTGGATGTATGGATACAAAGGGGGAGTACCAGCAAGTGAGTATCTACTGTATAATATTGTGTGAAAACAAAAAATGGATTACAAAGTTTACTGTTTTCAGATAGGTAATTAACAAATTAAAGTTCTTGACCTTACTGAATCCGTGTCATTTGGTTCCCTGGCATGTCAAGAATAAACAGTTGCCAACTTCTATGATTTCCATGCTGTGTAATTTTATTTTTACTTTTCTAGCACCAAAATTCCCAGTCAAGCTGAAATGTCAAGATTCTTTGAGTACCCTACAATGCTTTAGTCATACAGATTTCATGTGCTGTAGGTTTTACTAAAGTAAATAGACAGACTGGTCTTGTCCTTAAGATTTTTGGGTTCTGTATGGATCATGTTTGGTATCTCTATATGCTAAATCCTTTTTTTCCCCTAGTGTCTCTTAATTAATTACATTTGCTGTAAATAGCACTGAAAACACAAAATTATAGTAGCAGTTAACAAGTAGGTAGGCAATACACTTCCCAAGCAGGTAATACAACTCATTGGTTTAATTATGAAGCTTTCAGTGAAAAAGTCTATGTCAAGACTGACAATTTAGACATTAGGTATTTTCTTTTATAGAAAATAGGAATTAACCAGGAGCCCTTGCTAGTTGGACTTAATGTGAAAATTAATATGAATTGTAAAAACAACATCAAGTTCCCTGTATCTCCCCTTCCCACCCTCTGCATTTCCTGGCACTTCTTAGAATTCAGTGTCACAGCATAAATATTCAGTGCAGTGGAACCCACAGGTTTTCTTGCTTTACTTACTACTTTTCTTTTCTAGAACAGTTAATCTTGTGAACCACCAGAATTTTCCACAGACATTATACTTTGTTCAGAGCCATGGTGAATGAATCCACTTCGGGGAATCACCATAATCAAATATAAAAATATGTAAAAGCCTTTTTGATCCTTCTTACAGGGAAGCTCCATGAGACATGATGAAACACCTTTTAATTTTGGTGAGAGCAACTCAATTTTGATTAATACACCAGTCATCACAGTGTACTTGAGTCATCTGTTACTTGTTCATTTGGGAAATCTTACTAGTAGAAGGAATACAAACCCTCTGGGTGTCTCTGAAAATTTGTCTTTCAGTGGCAGAAGGAAGGATACTTTTCTGCTTTACTAAGCACCAGTTTCTTAAATGTAAGTGATGCCACTTCTTTCAAAATTTTCTTGTTGCAAACTGAGATTCCTGTGTGTTCCCAAGGAAGTTTTGATTACCATCTGTAGTTTAAAAAAATCAAAAAAGCTCAACATAAATGTTGAGGTTTTGCACTTTACACTTTGATTTTTAGAAACAGATCAGTATAGAAACCCTTCTGTAGAAATCTTATGCAAAAATAACTTAGGGATGACATTTGACTTCTATTTAAGTTATCCTGGATATCAGTTCCTGAAGTTTGAATACCAACAATAAAGTCCCTTTAAAGTGCTTTAGTGCTCTCCTTGTTACCTGCATACAATAAAAATGTCTAGCTTGGTAATTAAAAATCTTCAACAGGCCTTTTCTTGTTTTGTCTCTATCTTTTTGAGATCTGTTTAGTACACTTTCTTTGCTACAGTGCTGTAATACTGATGTGCCACATGGAAAATTCCTAAAACTTTTAAAATAAATTTTTATGTAGTTTTTTTGTTGTAAATAAGATTCTAGAAGTAGGTCTAATCATGGCAGAATTTGGGTGTAGGTGGAACCATGTATTTTGTTAGAATATGAAGATCTCCTGGTTCTCTGACCATCTTAATGTTCAGTATACTGTACAGGGTGCTTGGCTTATTGAAGAATCACCATTCTCCATCTTTCTAGTCAGTAGGTTAGTCAATTAATTTTGAAAGGCTTGGCCAAATACACAAAGGAAAAGCTGTGGAGCAAAGATTACCTTTTTCAGAAAGGGAATTACAGAGTTTTTTCACCTTTGCATTCCATTTTATTTCCTATTTGCCAGATGTGTCCCAAAAGGCTAATGCACCCCATTGAAAAGCAGGATGGCACGTGCAAATTGCATGAGACTTGAACTGTTGTTCTTTAGTTGGAACAAGCAGATCTCCCAGAGTGTTTAGTATGAGCAAAACATCAAGCCTTGATTTAAGCAAGGAAACTTCAGTAAGATTTTGACGTGCCAAATGCAGAAATAGCCTCCACCCAATTAACTTCTGGAATTAAATATTTTCTGTAGATACTGTAGAGCAAGCAGACTTCAGAGGTACAGCATCTAATTGCCCTCCTCAACTACTTCTTACCCTTTATGGCTCTAATAAAAGTCACCGCAGCAAATGGATAAGTTTGATTAAATGTATTAAATAATCTAGCAGGCCTGTCAGGCAGTTGTAGGTGTAGCCCTTTACACCTGAGGCAAGCAGTGCCACTTTGTCTTGTGCACTGCAGAGAGATGAGATTTCTGGTTGTTGAGGGTGGGCCTCTCCATTGTTCTGGTGTGACACTCCTGGCTGGTGTGTGGGTGCAATTACAGCAGCAGTTTGGAAGCATAAAATGATTTGGATTGGAAGGGACTTTTAAGATCGCCTCATTTCAAACCCCCCTGCCACAAGCAGGGACACATTTCCCTAGGCCAGATTGCTCAGTGCCCCATCAACCTGGCCCTGCAAGCTTGCATTGTGTGGTTTCTGGTGGGATAACTAGCACACAGTCCATCTTCCTCAATGAAACCAAAGTGGTTTAGGTTTATAGGAGATTATTACAGGAGTTAGATTTAGAGAAGGCCTGCTCAGATAGCCACAGCTGAACATCAGTCAGACAACACTTGCTCTCGAATTTCTATTTGAATCATGCTGTGCTGAGCATATAGTCTGGGTGGGTTTTCTTTTTCCCTTATTGTTTTATTCTTGATCCATGCATAATGTATGAGTGACTGCTGCAAAACAAATGGGATATTTAGCAGCTATTAGCAGTGTTTCCTTTTTTAATGCCTGTAGATTGATTGAGAGTAGAAGAATGAGGGATAGATTTCCCATTAGGGGATCCACACTGCTCAGGAGCTGATTCACAGAAGACCCTTTTAAGAGAAAGCTTTTGTTAGCTGTTTCTTTAAATTCTTGAAGGAAGTGGAACTGCCAGTGAGCTGACATAGCTCTTTGATTGTAGCATAGCTGGACTGATTTATTTTGGTAGAGCTTTTCTTACTGATCTCAGAATTAATGATGGTGTGTTGTACTAAAATATTTGTAACGAATTCATTCTGTAAAGCTAATCCATATTCTAGGAACAGCAAACTAATTTTTTATGAATTGTAAGGCACCCATAGACAGGTGATATTCAAGTTTTGAATCTGCTTTATGTACACAGTCCAATCTCCTCCTCATGACAGCACATGTATTTTTTTGATGGGAAAGCTCATGACTCATCTAGGTTGTACAGAGGTATGAATGTCAGTAGACCTATGAAATTGTCGTGCAATCCAGTATGAATTCTGAGTGTTGGAATACAAGTGGCTTTGATTTAGTGGTTTGACTTTATTTTGGAAATACGTTTCAGTTGCAGTTGAGGCCACTTAATGCAGTTTCATTAATGCAGTTCTGTTTTCTCTTGGTGTTTCCACATGGGCAAGCCTCCCATATGTAGTTTAGTGTATGTTGATACTGCCTAATGGCACAGTAAAGAACAGTGTGGAGCGTGTGAAGCAGACTCCAATGTTTACAGGAAATTTTATTTGATAGAATATGCCAATGATGCCCACAGAAAATATGCTGGTTAATGGGAAGGGTACAGAAGTCACAAAACCAGCAAAGAAATACCATGTTTCTTCTACCTTTCTTTTTCTTTGTAAGATTTTCTTACCTGTCACTTCCTTCTTGGTATGTGCACATTTTGGTAGCACTTCTGGATGTTAGTAGATTAATTTTATGTCACTTTGAACACCATTGCTTGAAATATTTAAAGTTAGGCTATGAAATATAGAAATGAATATGCACAGAAAGCAATAATTGGGGGAAAAAACAGAAGGTGGGAAATGGGTGACTGTAGATCGAAGTACTGGGGTTTGTGTTTGTTGAAGAGTGTTTTGAAGTGCTGGTAGTATTTTGAATAGCAACTTATGCTTGACCTCCCTGGTTGGCAGAGAAAATACTTTTCCTACTGTGGGGCACATTGCCCTATTTTTCCTCAGAAGGCAAAATAGCAGTATTTTGAAGGAAGATCATGTTCTCTCTGTCAAAGCATTTCCATACATTGGTATCTGTGACTTAAGCAGAATTTGGGGAAAGAGCACTTATAAGTTATCAAAGTATCCTGGACGTTATTGCTTGTCATTAATTCAGGAGCAAATGTCAGTCTAATGCAAAGGTCTTGTGAGTTTTCCTGGTTTCCTAATGGCTTCCATGCTGTGAGAACATTTTAGTGCAGACTGATGTTCAGGCTCTATCTGCTGCATTCAGTACTTCTGACCATAATGTATTCCTAATTACCTGTGGAGAGGTTGGGTTGAGGAGCTTTTGGGTGGCATCATATTGTTCTTTGTTTTCTAGCAATTGCTTGACCTCAGATTTATCTTTGACTATGGAGAAATTAAATACCCCTGTCTTAAACTGCATATGCCTTTCTCCCTTGGTCTCCAAGAAGAATTACTTGCCAGCTGATAGAAGGGTAAACATGTTCTCCACTAGGAATTGTTTATGTCATGCTAATGAGTTAATATTTGTAATATCTACAAATAGCAGAACATATTTTTTTTTCTTTAACTTATGAGGGGAAAGCAAAAGACATTCCCCATCCTTTACCAGGAGTCTGCCTTTTTGCATTTATTATAAGGATTTGCTTGTCTACAGTCTGCCCTGTTTCCTCCCTCTTCTTTACTCTGGTCTCCCTTCCATCTCCTATATCCTCCATCTCCTGTTTCTGTGTAATTTACCTAATATGCCCCCACAGCATGTTCCAGGCTTCTGTGTTGATCTCCCGTGTGTGGGTAGGGCCGTTGCATTATGGAATTCTCTCAGGCTAGCTATGGAACAGTTCCATTTCACAGTGTCCCAGTCTCTCCTATGCATCCATCTACAGGATTTTATGCAGTACTCACAGATTTTTTTTTTCCCTGTCCTAAATAGTTGCCAGTCCTATGCTAAATATTGAGGAAGGTGCTACTTGGTGAGAGGAATACTTTTAAGTTCATTTGGGGAAGATACATATTTGTGCCAACTATCCCTGTTCTTGCCCACTTTGCCTGAAAGATTCAGCAATTTCAGATGGGAAATAGCTTCATGTAACTCAGGATGGCTGGGCAGATTGTAAAGTAGCAATTTTGTGCAATGTAAGGTAAGGGTTTCCAAATATTAGCAGGTTACTATAAGTGTCTCCTTAACACCATCTGCCACATTTCAGTGCTCCTTTCCTCTGCTGGCCAAGTAGGAGTGTGTAAGCCTTGGAAGGTAAGAAGGTTAAATGTGATTCATTCTGTGCCTATCTAGAAGTCATTGTCTCCAGAGGATTTGTGATGGTAGCTGGTTGCTGATATTGTAAAAGCCAGGGACTGCAGCTGACGGGTTTTTTTAGCTAGCAGTGAAAGTTTGTGGTGCTGAAATGACATTTTGGCAAAGCACTGCCATGTGTGTTTGTCTGCCAGTCTATTCAGCAAAGCACTGCAGCAGGATGTTTAATAGGCATGAGTAGCAAATTGGGGTCTTAGATTGATGTGATGATGTGGGCTGTATAAACTTTAAGAGCTGAAATGTGGAGTAAATACCTCTCTGTGGAGATAGATATTAATTTGTATCTTCACAATGTCAATTCAATGTCATCTCCCACTCAAAGAAATCCTGTAGGTTAAGAGGGAGGATGAAAGAAGTAAGATGGGATGCTTTATTGGGACTACCTAATTACTGGCAGTGCTGTTGTTACAATCAGAAGAAAGGAAGTTTATAACAGAATACTGATGATTAGCAAATATTACTCTCATATGATATACACCATTTTGTGGCTATTTTAACCACTGATAGAGCTTCCTAGAGAATCTGTGGAGTAATAGATAAAAGCTTGGACATAGCCTGCAGATGTCTGGGTCTTTTTTAGAGCTGCTAAGACATAATGAAAGAGAAGAGATGATCCATCTTTTCTACAGTAAACTGTTGTTAAACTCTGACTTCTCACCTGCTTTTGACTGTCTTAATTAGTTTGTTAGAGGAAGTTAAGTGACCTGGATAAGGATAGCTGGTAGTAATTTTCCAGTTTTTAAGTACTTCTCAGAGTGTTTCAGAAGTTTCCACGATATATGTGGACACTGGAATTTGTTACTGGACAAAGCTACATTGAATATCTCAGAAATGCATCGGTACGTTTAGATTGCGAACATCTTTTTTTGCCAGTGGCTTATCTAAAACAAAATATTCCCTGTGAGGAAACTGACAGGGAGGTGTAAGCTGCTAAAGTTGTCCTTCAAAAAAATCATGCTTTTTGCAAGACTGAAGCAGGCAGCCTGATTCTGAAGTGTATTGGACATATTGATTGCCCTCCAAGCTTTTGGTGTTAGCTTTCAGAGCCATTTTCTTGTGCTTTATTAGCACATGCCCTGGAGGTTTGCCAGGCTTGGGTCAGAAAAGTCAAAATCAAGCTCAACATGAGGAGATGCATCCAGTAAAGAACTACTTTTACCCTGCTTGGTGGGGTACAGAAAGAGGAGCTGTCTGTAATTGCCTCTCCTTCAGAAGCACATAAAACAGAGTTTGTGTCTTTGAAGCAGCCTAATCCCTCTGTCCCACCTCCCACTCCATCCTGTGTAGAAGGGGCATCATCTAGAGCAGCTGATACCCTGCCAGTATTATGTCAGCCATGCATATTTCTTCTCAGGGGCCGTGGGATGAAGCAAAGGCTCTGGGCTTCTTTGGCTGACCTCTGCTATATGTTTTAATTTTATAATGTAGTTCCTTCTTCATGTGCTTCTATTTGTTAGAAAGATATGTGTATATTTTTTTTCCTTACTAATTCCCTGTGATGGTTTTAAGGCCCAAAGGGTTCATTGTGGTCTAAACGAACATGCATTGCCCTGGAGTGGTGTTAAAAATTCAATTAAGGTGTCAGGTTGTGTGTCAGTCATGAGAAATCTCTACTTATCCATAGAGACAGTATTTCTAATAGGGAATGTCCATTCAGGATGAGGGCAAGAAGCAGTGGTTGAAACGAACTATCACATCTAAAGAAAATTATTTTTACAGCTTGTAATGTAAAATGTGCTTGGGGAAGGAAATTACAAGGGCAATTGAGCTGGGTTACAGAGCACTTTTAAGACTCACAAGTTCTCTTGGTTTTGTGTGAGACTTTAGAAAGGGGGCTGGAAGCTGTAAAAGCTGTTAGCATCTCTGGTGTTGAGAACTCACCGTGAGCTTCTGATTGCTTCTAATTTGAAGTGTTCTTAATAATTAAGCTAATAATTTGTAATAAGTTAATACTTTAGAGGTATTGAAATGTGTGGCTTAATTGTAAGCATGTATGCAGTTGCTGGCCGGTTTGGTAGAATTTATATCCATAATGCAGTTTAAAGATGATAATGTGTGCATGAAACACTTATACTCTGCCTAATGAATATACTTCTGTCAATTAAAAATAATAACGTTACTCTGGTGGCATCAAACACTTCAGTTCATTACTTAATAACCAGCATATCTTAGCCGTGTAAGAACTGCACTCAGAGATGCTTGTTTAACTCCTGTCTGACTTAGCTAATACTACTGCATGTGGTTGATCTGAACAAATGATTCTGTTCAGATTCCTGGTAGCATCCGTTTTAATGGCTGGGTCATTTTTAATTTTGTGCGTGCGGCAGATCATCTTACAAATCCCTCAAGGTATAACTGACCGAGTTCAGACATACTGTATGCAAATTGTTTTGTAGAAAAAGGTCAGAGATCAAATAGAGCTGGAGGCTGAATTAATTTCCCTCTCTGGAGAAAGTTATTCTAACAGGTCAAGAGTGAAGTCACTGGCTTCGCACAGATCTTCAGATGGAAGAAAGATTTCCTCCCTTCTTTTCATCCGTACTGTGGTCTTGGAATTTTTTCTGAAGTGCATTTGTTGTATTTGATGGTGCTGGAACAATGCATTTAGCAGCTAAACTCTCTTCCTTGTCCACAGCGTGGACACAGGCTTTGTGAGCATATATTTTCATAGCAGAACTTTAAAAGGTGAAGGCAGGAGGGATTAGTGATGGCTGTTGTGATAGAATGCAGTGCAGGGTTGTCAGACCAACAGGTGGAAGATGGAAACTTTCACTAGGAACCTTATGTCAGTTGTTACCTTTTGGTGGTGTGGAATTTATGAAATAGCTTCTTGAAATTAGGGTACAGGTTTTTTTAAGCATCACAATTTTCAACAGATTCCATGTGTTTACTTTTTTAGCAAAAACCTAAGTAATAGCTATTCCAGTACCTTTGAAGGAGGTCATCTGTTCACATAGAGCTGACCTGATGTCTGAGCCAGAGTGGTGAGCTTGCTTTTTCACAGTCACCACCATAATGTTTCCTCTGTAGTCTATTTTTGGAAGGGGTGGTGTGCTCATCATTCACAGGAAAGGTGACAGATTTAGCAGTGCCTCTTTCCACCTCCTACACACCATCTATGAGATGGAGTTTTTAAGCCTTAGCTGTCTCTGTAGATTCTTCCCTGAGCTACATTTCGGATGTGCTCTATATAATGTGGCTGGTTGGACTGCTGTAAATGCCAGCTGTTGTCCAAACTAAGAATAGGGGAGGCTGGGAGAAGTAATGAAACCACCTTAAAAAGCAAAGCTTAGCCCTTGCTTTGGAATCTATTTGGAGCAATGTAAACATCTTGCTGACAGTTGAGTAGTGGTGGATTTGTTTTTTTTCTTTTCCCAGCCTCTGTATTCCTTTGCTCAGCTCTATGCCTCTAGATTGTGTGTAGTACGTTATGGGAAGGGAAGCCTTTGCAGGCCTCCTCAAGGAGAATCAGATAAGGGAATTCATTCTGGTATGCAGGCTACATGAAGAGAATGTGGAGACCTATTGGTTGTACTTGAAATAAAATGGAGTATCTTAGCTGGTTGAAGTGTCAGGTTAATGTGTTCCACAGAGATTTAAGGACATTCAGTTACTTCAAGTTTTCTCTGTTTATCTTGGATTTAAAGTTGGCCTAAGAAAACAATAACTGATTTGACTGGGAGAGATGGTAAACCCAACCTTTCTCTGCATCCTCTAGTTAGCAAAAGTCTATTTGTGGGATCAAAGCCAATGGTGGGGATGAGCTGGGTTCAGGAAGGATGGAAAGACTGGGTAGGGGGTATTTGATGATTAGGGAATGAGTAGGAAGAGAAAAGAGTGGTCATATATGAGAAAACGTAGCTCTTGATTCCCCTTGCATTCAAGCACCATGAGGCAATCTCTAATCCTGTTTCCCTGGGGTATGGGGTACTAGCACAGAACTTGCTCTACAGAAATCTTTCTGCTTCTGGGAACACAGAAAAGGGGCTCAAACTGTGATATGGGATGTGCAGTGGATTCCAGCTTTGTCTGACATTGATAATAAATGTGAATCCCTTGGGAAGAAGAAATTGTGTTTTAGGTCCTTTTTTTATAAGTGCTCTGCATCTGTCCTGGTGTTGATCTCTTTGATAATTGCCAGGAAACTTTTTTGTAGCAGAGCTTTGTAAGTGCTGACTGCTTTTGAATATCTATCCTAGCACCTAACATTGGAGTAGTTTGGAAAAGCAGGGCATTTGTGTGATTGTTTTACAGGGACATAGATTCAGCTAAGATTTCAAATTATCTGAAAGACTCTGTACAGGGTCCATTATGTCATGTCCTCTGCTTCTGCTTTCATGTTCCACCCTTCAATGCCTGAGGTGTATTTTGAGCTCTGTGCAAACCATCACATCCACCCAACTGTTCCTAGATTGTATGCTGACATCTCACTAGCTCATCTGATTAGTACCCCTTGCCCCAAGGAGAAGGAAACTTAGGAGACTCTGAGGATTTTGAACTTGAATGGGGCTGTATGCATGAAAGGAGGACAAAAGGAATTTTCAAAGATTATTGAATTTAATAAAAATCTACAGCCATCTCTGCTTTGTGTTTATTGATTATCCATGTTTAAAATAAAATCAGAATACCTTCTGAATTTTCCAGTGAGTTAAAATCTGTCCAGTGAGTTCTATAACCTGATGAAATCTGGGCCTTAGGTCCATCTGTTCAACAGACACTCTTGTGTCTTGTAGAGGAGCCCTGTCCTTTTGGTTTCCCTTGGGTGCACAGTGTTTGATCAGCTATTTCATCAGTCCGGTACAACGTCATATCAGAGAATCATGGAATGACTTGGGTTGGAAGGAACCTTAAAGAGAGTCTGCTTCCAACCCCTCTGCCATTATCTTCCCTGCTCCTTTGCTATGATCTCTGCAGCAGTCCTGTGGGAGTAATGATGACTGTCGTGCATTGATAGACACCCATCTTCCCTTTGCCAGGATGACAAGGGGGACTGACTGTCCATCATTGGGAGTGGCATTGGCACTTGGGAAATGCCAACTGTTTGAACGAAGTGTAGAGAATTTACACAGTGTTTATGGGCACCTCCTGCCTTGATCTCCCAGGTGGACTGGTAGGAGATCAGAACTGGATTGGTGCTTTCCCACTTTTCTTACAAATCATCAATGTGCTAATCAAGGTAGCCTTTTTATTACCCTAATGCTCAACTTCATTTTTGTAAATCTGTCAAAGACTACCTTGTTGTCCATGGGTGAACAGGTACAATACTTCTATCCACAGTGGCTGTGCACGAGAAATTGAGTATGTAGCTTGGCTAGATACATCTTTATTAAAATACAGCAATGATCCTTCTCTCCTGAGAAGTAAGAGCTCATGTAGACTTTTAGGGTTTTCTTTACATTTAGTTGAACGTATCTGGCACTCAAGGAGAGGAACAAACTTGTCATAGCATTTACCAAACATTTTTCAGAAGGAAGAAAACTTGAAATCGTTTGTATTTTTTTGTTTTGACATGAACTGTCGACTACTTGCAAAAAAACATTTCAATGTAGCTGTTAAAATCATGACTGTGTTTCAAGCTACTGTGTGTAGCATATTTATTATTACTGCTTCTGTGTTGCAGTATTTCATCTGGTATGTCCCTTCTTGTAAGACCATCCTGTAATTTCTGATTGTGATATCTGAGATGCATTGGATTGTTAGGGTTTTTTTAAATCTCTTCTGGAGGAGAGGCAGGAATTTGGCTGACTCATCTCCAGACATTGTGGCTTGTCTTTCAAAACACCCAGCTAGCTGTTGGTTGCTCTTTGTTAGAAAACACTGTGCTTTCACCAGTCTTCATTCTGCGTGTGCCTAGTATTTGAGACTGATTTGAGAAGTGGGGGCAAAAAAGTGCAGAAATACAAGCTATCTTTGACTAAAAGAAGCTATCTTCCCCACAGTGAGGCATTGCATGAAGTTCCATCCCTCACTTGTTTTGGATGAGTAGCTAACAGAAGCTTTGAAGGGCTGCTGGTAGGATCCAAGCAAGGAGTGAGGGAGATGGACCAAGAAGCTCCTGTTTTGGCTGACAACTTGATCTCCCTCTCAAGAAGCAGATTGCTTCAGTTCCAAAATCAAGGGACAGTAGTGCAACACCTGCATGCTCTGTGGACTGGCCCTGGAAAGACTTGGGATGTGCATGAGAATCATTCACTGTAAAAACAGGCACATGCTTGAGTGTGTGATTCTTGTGATTGTCTTTGTTCAGGGGTGATAAACAGGCTTAAGTGCTTTAGTACATTAATGTTAAAACTGAAAGTGTATCAAGGGTAAGACTGCTCTTCTTCAGCCACCCAACAGTGCCTTGGTGAGCAGATAAACAGAGCTGCAGCCACTGGGGCTGCTCAGGAATGCAGAGAGATTTGACAGGTCATTGCAGGAAAAACAAGCAGAAGTGAATGGGCATATTGATAAGATAAAATAACATACACATATATAGAAGTGGTCATGTACAACTCTAGCATATTTTAACAATGCTAGTACATAATTTTGTAGTTGTTCTGATTAACAGTAGGCTTTCTCACTCTAAGAAAGGTCTCTAAGTGTACTGGCTAAAAGGAGTTCATAGTTTCGTTAAGTAAAGTCAGCCCTTGGGATGTTTCCATATCTGGGCTTTTTTGAACTTTGTATTTGAACAGTTGTGACTTGTTTCTGCTTATCTTTTACTGTTGGAGCAGTGCATGCTGCAGTATTCAAATTTTTGTTAATCATCTCAACCATTGTCTGGTGAAGTTGTATATGAGAGAAATTATAGTAATTGTCCTTGACAAAACAAGAAACCAAAACCCTGGGTTTTGCCACCAGGTGTTATTGAGTAGTGATTAAATAAGTCTCTAGAGGATGGAAGAAATGAGATGTAATTTTTCTGTCATTAAATGTGATATGAAAATGTTTTGTTCTTCATTGTTCCTTGTGTTGTTCTTACATAGCATCTGGAGTGTTGTCTTCTCCATTGTGGGAGTCAACATCAGTCATCTGGGTAGCTGCTCTTCCAGAGGCATCAAGCACTGGGTGAATAATATCCAAATAGTACAGAGCAGCAAATAACGTCTTAGTCTTACCATGTAAAATAGTGTTGGGTCTGTTAAATTCATCCCTTGTTCCCATTTGTTATGTCTGGCTGCATGAAGAAGGGCTATTATGAGCTTGTCAGCTGTCAGTTCTGTCTTGTACTCTTGATCAACCTGATATGTCTTCTAGATTGGCAAGGTTTGAAAGCAACTAGAACTGACTAAGAACAAGAGGGTAAGGCTGGTACAGTGACAGCTGGTGGCAGTTAAGTTTTCTTACTTCCTTTGACGGTAAGTTTTTATTTCATTGTTTGTTCAGCCACCTCAGCGTGGACTGTCACTCTTTGACAGCAAATAAGGATGATCTTGTCAGTCAAACCTACTCAACAGAAAACTTGTTCTATTTACTTGGTGTTTGATTTTTGTTTTGCCTTTTGTTCAAAATTGTTCTGGTCTTGAAGTACTTCATTATGCCATATAAATAGTTTTGTTTTTAAAGACTGTGTAGACTGAACATCTGAAAATCTGAGATAATTTGGTGCATGGCCATATTTCTTACTGAATACTTCATTCTATTTCTTGGTCATCAGTAGTAACATAATTGGGATATTAGTAAAAAGTACAAATGCCAGGCAGCAGGATCTTCTTGCCAGGGAAACTGCTTCTTCAGCTGTGAACATATAAAATAATGATCAGTCAAGCATTGCACAGAAGTGCTTTGCAATTAAAAATGCACAGATGTTAGCTATGCTCTTGGACAGATCATCCAGACTGGTGCCTCTTTGCTTTCCTGAAGTTCTATTGTATCTATATGCATTTAGTCTATTGTGATGGCATGTACTGCCTTTTAACTCCTTTTCCCTTCTGAAAGATCACTATATTAACTCTGAGGTAAGTAGTAATAATTTAGAACTCTACTGCCTTTTTTTTTTTTACTGCTTTCCCTTCCACCTTTCCTAAGCCAGGCAGTTTGGTTCTTCATTGCCTTAGACTCTGAAATACAGTAAGCTATTAGGGTCTTTTTCATACTGTCAGAGAAGCAGACAATTACTGTGAGGTAATGGGAGTTGATTTGAAATGAGATAGTGATCACAAGGCTGGTGTTTTTGAGTTTTCAGATACTTAATGAAGCTAGAATGGTAGAATAATCTATCTTCTAGTCTTTTTCCATGTCCATCACTGGGAAAAAAGGTGTTTAAGTGGAAATGGAGCAGAGAGCATTTTGTGGCTCCTATGGAGTTTGGATTATTTGGGGTTTTTTTCAGTCTTATTACTGGTAGTCAAGGATGGAGACATGTTTACAACAGGAAGGCATTTCAGATGAGTAGATATGCAGCTCCTAAAATATCTGTGAGATGTGTAAAATTTTGCACCAAGGTAATGACATTTTTAATTTCAGGGAAAGAATTTTGCCTTGCTTGTTTTTACCATGCCCTCTAGTGCATCTACTAATTCCATCCTCCTTGTGATTTAAGTCTCATCTTAGTAGTTGGGCTGTATTTGAAGTGTTTCCTACGAGAACACACATGCAGTACCATGAGATGTGATGGCATCTGTGCACCATTCTGTGCATGTTTTTCTCAACAATCTCTTCGTTCTGTGTCACGTTATTTAGACAGGATTGGCTCAAGTGCCACATATGAATGTCAATTTCTGTTTGAGAAAAAAGATGGGAAACTGAATTAAGTGTTCAGTGACAGTTAGTATTTAAATATACAGTTAAAAAGTACATCTTCAGACCACCTGAACAGACATCAGTGCAGACATGATAGACATAGGTGCTGCAGAAATACCTGTATTTGCATGACCCTACTCCATTTTTAGAAGGTGGTGAGCCCATGAGTCCTAGTCAGTCTCTCAGCATTAACTAATTACCTCGGAGTCCAATCCTTGTGGAGAGTAAATCACTTCACCTCTTGCATGGCTGGGGAGGAGGATGCTTCCTGTCTTGGTAGATTGCATGGAAAAGGAACATGCATAGACTGGTGTTGGCCTGAAGCTGCTGTGTTGATTCTTTTCTTTCTGTACTTGTATAAGCATGGACCAGACCCACAAAACCCATGTTTCTGTGTAATGGGGGTCATCCTCTAAGCAGCCACGGTGCCTTCCTCACATGCAGTCTGAACTGTAAGTAGAACACAATATTCTTTGGGTGAAGATGCCTGTAAAGGTTGTCTGAAGTCACACTGTATCCAAAGGAGTGTACTTTCACTGGATGGAGTGGAATAAACATTGCTGTGGCATGTGAATCTCATCTTGAACTTGCAGGGCATGGTCTCACTCTTCCCTTGCCAGGAGGTATTTTCAATTAGGGGACTTCCTAGCCAGAGGTGTCAGAACCATTGTATGAAAAGTGCTGTTTCCCTGTGGTACCTCTCAACTTGTCAAGCAGTTATTTGAATCAGTGTAACTCTCTGCAGCCAGAGTCCCACTTGAAGATTTTTATTGTGCCACTGGTGGCTGTATTTGATGTCCTTTAGTTTTCATCTGTGAAGACAGCTGATCTATCATTCCTTATCTGTGTGCTGTTTAGCAGGCAAAGGTCAAGTTGGAGATCAAAGAAATATCAAATCTGAGCTCTTTGAGATGATCTTCATCCTGATATTTTTTGACGTTAACTGAGTTTCTATTTGCACTTCTTGAAAAATATGTGCCTTGCAATAAAATGGGAAAGGGGAAATCCTACAGTTTTATGTAACTTACTCATCCAGTAGAGCTGTGCTGTTTGTGCTGTTTTGTCTTAGACTGAATGATTGTAAGAAAGTGGTGGGGGGGAAGGATAATCTTCCAGTCTTGGTTGTGGTAGCCATCTTTTTCCTGTAGTATTTTCTAATACTTATTTCAAAACTTTGTTGTGCAGAAGTTTTAGCTGTTGTGTCCATAAATGATGTGTGAACAGATTTCAATTTCCATTAATTTGCCCATTATTCAAAATTATTTGGCTGTTTCAGCCTGTCAGTGGCTCTGTCTGCTGTTTGCAGTTTGTTATTTGCACTGTGCATTTGGTCACTGATTGCACGGAACGTTCTTGCTCTTGGATAGAAAGTCTTCCAAACCCACAAAGCCTTTTTTCAAGGAACTGTGCAAATACATTACTGCATGCATATTTGCAGTGGCTTCTCATATGTATGATAATAGAATGTAAATAAAAGGAATGATGAATGCTGTTGAGATGGTTACAAGAGTTGTGTTTGCATGAGTGTTCTTAAATATTTCATAATGGCTTAGTGTGACTGTAGCTTCTCATAGATATTTTTTAAAATAGGCATTGTAAAGACAGTGTCTTCAAGTTGCAGGTATTATGAGCTTTAGCTAGATGCTGGCTTTGTAGCAAGACCTACTTAGTTAATTTTGCTGGCCTTTAAACTCTTGTTCTTGGTTTTCTGACCTAACAGCCCGAAGTGAAGGGGAGATGTGGTGTCTCTGAGCTGTTATTTGGGTATTTTTGGGATTTTACACCTGTATGTAACAGTTACACTTGGCTCAGGTTTTCAAGATTTCTTTCTACAAATAGGTGTGGGGATTTTTTTAAAGTGAGATTTTAAGCTTAACAAATTATTTCTGGGATAAATTCTGGAAGTTTAATATTTGAGATTCAGTTTTTAGATTTTTGTGTTCCTGTTCTGCTGCCAGTAATCGGAATTTCTTCCACTTCATTACCACTTCTAAATCTGTGACTAGTATGCGGTCTTTTCTATCACAGATCTTTCAAGGAAGATATTTTTAAAAAATCCTTTTAGCTACTGATGAGACACCTTCCTTCACATTGAAACACTGTCATTTATTGTTATTCTTTCTTTACAGCTTAAATTCAAAAGGCTTTGATTTATTTCAAATTTGAACTAATGTTTAAATTAAGATTTTTGAGGTACAGCACCAGCTGCCTGGGTAAGATCTAACTAGATTAATTTAACTGTGCACCCTAATAGACTGATTTTATGATTCTGTGCAAAAGAAGCAATCTTGTTGGACAAGGTTTGCTTTGGTGTTTTATTGCCTGTGCTTCTGTTTCCATCCAGGAGCAGCATTTTCAGCTGTGTGTAATTGTTGGCCATTGCAGTCACAGTGCAAGAGTTACTGATTTTCTGCGAGAGAAACTTTGGTGCCTCTGGTGCAGTTCTCAAATCCCCACCCAGACTGTTGACTTTTTGCTCATGAAGTGCCAGTGGTTGCCACTTGACTTTCATCAATGCCTGTTTTGGACCACCTGAACATGTGGTCAAGTATTTGATAGAATATTTGGTCAGAGGATAACCAGACTTTCAAAAAGTCTTAAACTTCTTTTTTTTTTTTTCTTTGTGTAGGTTTGTGCTAGTTATTTTACTCCTCCTTCCAAAGCAACTAGAGGGAAGGCTTCCTTCAAATGCAATCCTCTTACTCGAAGGCTGTGAAAGAGAAGCGATGTTTGCATGAGAAAGTGGAATAACATACACATTTTAGCTTTTTAATGATGCAGTTCTCTCCCATCAGCCTCTGCTTAGTGTGCAATGGGGGCCTATTTTTGGCAGTGGAGAAGCAATTCAGTGAAGATTTATTTGCAGATAACTCTGCTATTTCAACTAATTCCCTGTAAAAGAAACTTAAATTGCTGGTTGTCCTGTTAAAAAGCACCAACTAATTACTTTGTTTCCCTCTCAGCAGCAATAAAATAGATGATATCATTTCAGCATTAAAAATTAGGTCACTGTCCAAGGCAATTATTAAGTGACCCATAATTAGGATTCTAACTTCAGGGTGTCTAATGTGAGATTACTTATCCTGAAATAGGTATTCCTAAAGTGCTTCCAGTGGGGCTCCTCAGTGTTACTAATTCTGAACCACTCTTAAATGAAACACAGCTTTGGCCAAAATGTCCAACAACGAAAATTCCTCCAGCTGATGATTAAAACCCCCCACTCCACCCAAATGCGTGCCATAAATAAGTGACATACTCCTACCATGACAAAATTAGTTGAGGAGAAAAGAGACCGATGGTAAAACATGTAAATGTCATCTTTGTTAGCATGGGACATGTAGGAGCCTTTTCTAAAAAGGAGGATTCAGTGCTCTGTGAATAGATGAGTACAGTATGTTAAGGCTCGTGAATAACATAGTAAATCTCAGTGTCTTGCATTATGCAATGTGATGTTGGGAATGTTATTTCTCACTGCTTCATTTGTAAGACGTACTGTTCTGCCAGCTACAACAGAGCACTGAAATTAGTGCTCCTTTGGGGAAAAGGAAATGAAATAAGGTCACTGGTTTCATTTGTTCAGGCCTCTGAGAAAGATGGGATTTTGTTGTGTTCAAAACAGATGTGGTACAGAGTTGTCAGGGGCTCCAGGGACCCCAAGTGCGTAACAGTGCGAGTACAAATGAGGGCGAGTCAGACAGAAACCTTATTGACTGTGGCCCTAGTGAGAGAGCACTGAGATGGCATCTCCCCCTCTCTGGTATTACCCAAGCTCACAAGTGGAGAGTTGGAAACCATCACGGACTGTGAGCTTTTAGTCAAAAGGAATGTTCTTTTAGGTAAGATAAACTTCTTAGCCAGACCCTTCAGCTTTAAATATTAATGGTTTCACCACCACAGAGTGACTGAGAGAAAGCAAGGAGCATGTAACATTGGGATTTTTCTAAAGGCTGTAGCCACTAGGGCAAAAGGAATGATCATGATTTTGGAAGTTGAGGAGGTGAGCTTTTCACTACGTCGCCTTAATAATTTCCCTTACAATTGCTTAGAGTTCAGCATCTTTTATGTTTCAATTAAGTTATTCCCTGTTAAAATACAATTTGATATATAATTCTGCAAGTTTTATTAGGGTTCTTGGTCATTTTTTCGAATGATGTGAGAAACTCCTGAGGAGTCTGACTCAAAAAGAATCAAGGCAAACTGAGATTTAAAATGGGGGTAGCAGGGGAGTAAGAAATGTCCACAATGTGTGTCAAAAAATCTCTTCTGTGAACATCCTAGTGATGAGTTATGACTCCTACTGGAAACTGCTGAAGAAATCACTGCATCACTAAAACCTGGGACTGTGTGTTCAGCCAGCATAACCCTACTGTGAACAATTTGAACTCAGCATCAGCTACCTGGTGAAGCCTGGCGCTAGAGCTTTGCTTCTGTGGCATGGCCACCAAATGTCCCGAGGAGCAACATGCAACTCACAGGTGATACACTTAGCTGCACCTTGAGGAACCAACTCCAGATCCTGCAGGAACAGAAGATAAACCCACATAACCATTTCAGCAGAAGAGAAGCAGCTGATACTGCATGCTCTCCACCTTAATTTTTCTTTTTCTACTACAGACAATGAACAGAAGTGCCAGGGATTACAGAAGGAATGACAGGTAGTGTAGTTTCTGCAGGCATTTAGTGGGCTATTTGTCTCTGGTTGAAAGTATGGGAGCTGAATGAATATCAGAGTTCATAAATTACACTAAGTAATGAGGGGATGTGGCCAAAACAGAGATACACAATTTGTGGCTACGGTAATGATGGGAGGTGCATAACTGGGAAAACAATCTGCATGTTTCTGAAGAACATCATGTGAAAATAATAAAAAAAACCCATTAGTTTATCAGCCAAAAAAAAATAATAAAAGCAGTGTCAGCATATGGAGTGATCAGCAAAGATCTGGCAGGGTATCCAATGCAGAGAATGTGGCTGAAAAACAATTAAAGGCTTCCTTTTTCTTCAGGAACAATAGGAGTTTTGTCCAAAGAAAATAAAAAAGGAATATTCTTCCTGAACCACATTATTTGTGTGGTATACATAGTTTCATATAGCTCCCACTGGAAACCTGTTTAAACAAGGAAAACTTTGTTCTGTGTGTAGGATTTATATCCTTTTTCCCTGCTAAGGGCAGGGAGGGAGCTGTGTGTGTGAAGCACATGCCAGGAGGGTTTTCTTCAGAGACAATAAGGTGTTCAAAGGACAAGGATAGTTTTTCATGTGGTGAAACTGGGGAAGATAGAATATGTCAAGGCTTAGTTAAAGCATCTTTAGATGAGCTGGAGTGTAGTTATGAAGCTGGTGAATTTTGGACATGTGATCATTAACGCTTAGATGTTCTGTCCTGGGAAGCAAGCAGAGACACTGGCAATAATGCAGGATAACTTGCTTGATGGCAGACAAGCATGTGGTCAAGAGAAGCTCCACAAAAATATGGGAGGTGATATTTGCAGCTGGTGACCCCATAGTGAACTCAGTGCATCCTCACAGATGTCAGGAGAAAACCAGAAATTAATATATTGAGTTGTACTGTAAAAAAACCAAGTAATTTCCCTGAATTGTTGTTCTGGGGGAAATGGAGACAGTGATACTCAGTTAAGGATTAGTGCAGGAAGCAGGGAAGAAAATTCAGGGTTGGATGGATCAAGTAAAGCTTTTTCCAGGTCCTTTGAGTACGTGTTGTAAATGAAATGGCTGATGCTGAGCCCAAGCTGCCTCTGTAACAAAAAGGATCACTGAAACAACTTCCATAAAAGTAAGATAACTTAAGGGCATGTTGCTAGGCAAAATTAATTTTTAACTCCAGAGCTTAAAATGCCTTGGATGCGCTTTGAGCTTTGAAATTTAGATCCAAGGATGGAGGCTGCTGGGGAAGTAGGAGGAGCAGCTCTGGTCTATCAGAAACTGACTGCAGCTTTGCATTTAATCACTGACAATCTAATCAGTCTGTTTCCCTACCTGCAGAGCTGGTACGATGTTTCTGCCTTATCTCTGTAAAATATGAGCTTGGCATGCCATTGTAAACAAGGGGAAGACTTCTGCAGAGGTGAACATCAACACAGTGTTTAGAAAAGCATTCAGAAGGCTGAAATTCATGGATGTGGCTGACTGAGGTTTATAGACTTTGTTTGATCTCGCTTTAACTCCATGACAGAGCTTGAACACCATTCTTCTCAAAAATCATTCCTGTGCAAGACAGGTTAGGCCTAGATATTTTGTGCTGAGTGATCTATTGGCCAGAAGGTGATTAAGTGAAGATGGAGTCCCCCAGACACTGGGGCTTATAGGTAACATAGTGGTAATGTTAGGAAAAAATTAAAAATTGAAGCACTATGTAGAAGCGATGGGAGGAGTGATTGAATGTAAGGTGTCTGAAACTGTCTTACTAGCTTTGGGGTTTTGCTTTTATTTATTTCTTTATGGTTTTGTGTAGTTGAGAGAACCCTTTTCTCAATTAATTCACGTATTTCCCATCAGAATCTCTAGAGAAATAGTGATCAAAACCAAGGACTAATAGTTTCATCAAACCTACTGTGAGACTTTTCCTTTCATTAGACCATCGTTGTTGGATGAGTAAGGATCCCTTTTGCTATTTCATTCATTTTTTCATATGGATTTAACCCAGTGAAATCGTAAGAGAATAAATATTTCCTGTGCTGTTTAAGCATTTTGTTTACATGTGTTCTTTTCTTTGATTTTATGCCAAATTATTAGATGCCAAATAGCATAGAATTATTTTCTATATTTAAGTATGTAATTGTTTTAAAGAAGGAAAAAAGTATAGATCTGGAAACTTTGGATGTCAGGAAAAACCTTCTTCTAAAAAATGTTATTTTTCAATTGATAGAAGCTACTTTTCCTCTTTGTATGGTGTTGCTAGGAAATGGCTGGGTAGGATCCCTAATTAATCCCACTTTGCAGGCAATGAGACACTTGACTTGACTTTTCCAATCAGGAAAAGTTACTACAAAGAGATAGGACCATACTTTTTTGCTTGTGGGAGGGACTCATTCTTGTTTGTTCTCACAGTTCTTCTGTAGCTATTTGCTGGTGATTTGTGGACTCTGCTTACATGTTTACTCTCAAGAACTACTTCCTCTGCTTCTCCTCACTGTCTACTGCATATCTTCTCCCTCCTAGGACCCAAGGCTGTGATTTCCCCATGGTTCACCACAGAGCAATTGAAAGATTAGGGATGTGGAGAAAGGTGCTGCCATTGGCCTTTCCTTCAGCTACCATGTGCTTCCTGAAATTGTGATATTTTCCAATAACACTGCTGTTTCCTACCTGCTTTCACCTACACTAATATTCAAGTTAAGAATTCTAGTAATGCTAGAGCAGTTCGTATGATGCAGATACCTTGTATTAAGGCTAACAGCATCATATTTTGCTTCTTATTGTAATTTTTATGCATCCAAGACTCTTAAGCCTACGACATGGAAGACAGCTCAATCCAAAACTGACAGAGTTTTTGGCAGTTATGGCACTGACTCTGGATCTGAGCCTTTTGCTTAATGCCAAGTATGTTAGCTCTAAATGGTTTTGATCAGGTAAAATATAAACTTGAAAAAGTGACAATATAAGAGATGTTTGTTTTCTTGTTGGAAAGCTTGGAAAGTTGCAGTTTGGAAACTAATTAGTTTCAAGATGCTTTATAGACATGTATTGGTGACTACTACTGTTGATGGCAGTTGTTGAAAGCTGCCCAGGTAGGTGGTAATTTGATTTGATTTGCAATAGATTAAAAAGACAGATTCCTGCATGTGTGGATGTCTGTTTGCTTCCCCCTAACAACTCCACTGGCAGTAGCGGCCAGAGATCAACCAAGTAGATCATCTTGTTATCTCTCCTCTCTCTTCTCATTCTTAAAACTAATGTCTAAAAACTGAGCATAATTTAAATGATTGATTTAGATGATGTGCACTGACAGATACACAATTAAAAATCTGGCCTGGTTTTCTGGAAGGACTAACTGATGAGGTAGTCTTTGAGATAAAGATATTCTTAGAGAAATAGGTTTCTAAAACGTGTCTTGTTTTGAATATTCAACTACCCTCTATTTCATGTGAAAGAATTCCCTACAGGCAACTTAGAATTTCTTGTCTCTACTGGCAGAGTTACTTGAAGTGGATAAAGTATAATGATATACATGTCCAATGCTTAAGCAGTTTTGCTTTAACAGTGCAGTTAAGTTGTATTTCTAAATATAATATACCCTATAAGATTTGAAATTTTCTATTTCTACAATATTTTACACATTTTGCCTGTGTTTTCTTAATCTAGTGTAATGTAATAAGGAACTCTTGGATTTGGTGCTGTAGGTTTTGTTTGACATATCAAGTAAATGTTTTAATTTTAGTGCTGCTGTTCTACCAATTTTTGTATTTCCTACTGTGAAGAAACATGTCTTGGTCCATACAGCTCTCAGGAAACCTCTGTGCACAAAATTGTGTATTAGAAATGACAACAAAAAAAGTTGTAGCTTGGAAAATAGACTGAAGCTTGCTGCTTGTGCAGCAGGAAAGCACAAAATTCATTAAATAGTTAATGAGCTCAGTGGTTTTAAATGTGAGGGAGAAATGGCTTTGCTTTATTGAGGCTGCAAGGAGAGAGGGAGGTGACTTTGTAAGAAATATTCTGATTTTCTGAAATCCTGGTTTTCCCCTCTCTCTTGGCAGGGGCAAGGGGGAAGCTGTAGCAGTAAGAAGATTACTAACTTTGCTGTTTTATGTTGGAAAATATAGATAGAAAAAGACATGAAATTTTGAAGAATGCATTGCACAAATCACAATGCCAGAAAGACCAGGACTTGATTGTGTGAAGGACCAAGTGTGTGCTTGGGTTCATTCTTCTGTATAAGTATGTGAACTCAAGTGTGTATATGCAGAAAGTCCTGAGTGGGATTTGGATGCCAGGGTGCTGTGGTTAAATTAAGCTCAGGTGGTGGCTGTTGTCAGTTTAATCTTCCTCGTGGAAGTGCCAGTGCTTGGGCTGAGTGAGTGTTGTGGGGATCAGGGCAGCATCATCTTCCTTCAAGTCTCTTTGTGCCAGCTACCTTGGCTCGTGCATATTTCTTCCTTAACACACATGGCATTAAAATATCTCCTAACTTGAGGGTGAGTACTCTGTTTTCTGGCTGTGATAGATGCTGTTGGTGGTACAGGTCTTGCATGAGTCAGATATGAGTCACAGAGCCTCCTGCAGAGATGCAGGCTGTAACATGCATGCAGAGAACAGAATGCTTTCACATAGTGCAGCCCCTACTTTCCAGTTCAAGCAGGAGGAGCAGGACCATGGGGTTTAAGACTTTGGATCTTATTAAATGCAAGGGATGAGGCTGAGGTTTTGGTTGGCATCTATGCTAGGGATGCAATGGGAAGAGAGAGCAGGGCATAATGGACGTGTTTCCCAGCTGCTGGCTACACACAAGGGGACCCAAATCATTCAAATCCTAGCTCAGCTGTGCTGAGTTGTTGAAAAACACCTGTAAGCAGCATTTCCTGGGCTGTCCTGTTCCACCTGCCATCCACAGTGTGCTGGTGCCTCTCCAGTGCCTACTGTGCTTGTCATCAGCTGCACCCTGGTCTCAGCGGGCTGTGAGATACTTCGTGTTTCAGCAAAAGCTTTCTTCACTTTATATAAAAATAAAAGCTGTGTGAACCAACTGAGTAAGATGTAATCGTGATAATGTCAAGCTGGCAAGAGAGGCAGAGGCTGCACTTGTTCTCCTGGATGTTCCATGAGGAGATAATGAGACTGTAAAAAATATGGGGCTCGGTGTTTGAGTATTGTCTGGCTCCAAAGGCACAGAATTCAGTTGACTTCTTTGTCATGAACTATGCCTGTGTAAAAATGTGGTGTGCAACAGGATTTTTTGGTTATTCTGTGGTAATAGTTAAAAGCAAATTTTTGAGAGATTTAGTAGCTACCCTGGGATTTAAGCGTGGTTATCCCTCTGTGGAAGCTGAGCTACTCTGAAAGATAGCTCCTGGAGTACATTTAATATCATAACAAATTTTAGCAGTTAAATTTTATCTAAATAGTTCAAACTTTTCTGCTTTTCTGAGCTGCTGACTTGCACCAGTTTTCTCAGGCATCAAGCGTTTGTTTTTTTTTTTAGTTTATTTTAAACTGCTATTGTATAATTTTGATTATGAGAGCTGAGAGCATAAGAAAAACACCCAATATCATGAGGAGGGTGACTAATGTTGGCAACACTGGTGATGCTGATAGACACTAGAAGATAAAAGAGAGCAGATGCTGTTTCATGATTTTTTGAGTCCTTTGCTTATCTTTGCATCTCTAATGCAGTCCTTTGAAGAACACTACCTGAATTTAAACCTTTTCCTTCTCTTACCAAAAAGAAAAAGTGAGAATAATCATAATGTTTTCAAAGCAGAGCTGCTGTTATGGTTACATCTGGTACCTAGAGTGCCTCTGCACGTGTGCAAACATTTGCGCTTGGAAGGCACTGCTTTGTATCAGCAGTGAGCATTTTATTTTTGACTTTTCTCTCCAAGGCTTCCCAAAGAAAACAGAAATCACAAGTAAACATGGCATGCCCTTGACTTCAAACCCATGGCAATCCTCTGGGATGATTTTGCTTTGTAGCAGTGCAAAGCACATCACACTTCCAAGTGAGTGTCAAGAAGTCTGGGAAATGGAGAGGTTATCCAGGGAAGGGACTAGGAGCTTGTTCCTGCTGTGCAATTTGTAAAGAACAGGCATCAGAGGGCCTTTTTTTTTTTTTTTTTTTTGGCTTGTGCACTTTGCAAACTTCCAAATAGGCTCTTTCTCAGTAGTCATGGGGCATTGCGAGACCACAAGTAGCTACAGTCTAATAATTGATGGGAAAGGACAGAAATGTTGTCACAGAAGTGCTGGCACATCTGTAGTATTCCCAGTCTGGTAAATGCAGAGTTAAATCTGTCACTGACTGTACAAAAAGCTTGAACAGATTCTGTGTGTGTCATGGGAGGATGTGATAGATGTCTGAAGAAAGATTATATTTAGAAGGTAGACAGATATTGATAGAGCTCTCTGAGGAGCCCAAATGTCAACAAAGCTTTTATAGTAAAAAAAAAAGTTTTTCAGCATGTGCTATACTGGTGGAAGAACTGCATTGCAAGAATTGGTGTGGGTATAGACATATCAATAAAGATGGACTGATTTCATGCTCCCAGTATGTAGCACGAATACAGCAAAATCTTCCTGTGGAGACTCTCAGGAATTTCTGCAGAGTGAGTTCACTCAGCATTTTGGGAAGCATGTATTCAGTGCAGGTAATTCAGGCTGTGGCTGCAGTACAGATGAGTTATGGGTTCAGCTCTGGGGGGCAGGAGCCCGAGCCCCAGGCAAGAGCCTATGAAGTGCTGACCCTTTGTAGCAGAGGGACCTGTGGCCCAGCCAGGGGACCAGACACTCAGGGACGCAGCAGGAGCTGATGATTCCAGACCTTCCTGCCCTTAGACTCTGAGGATATAAAATCCCAGGGGTTCCTTTGTTCTGAGTCCCTCCTCAGAGGCACCAGCTTGAGCTGTAATTTTCTTATTACACCATTATTGAGGTACTTAAAAAATGGAGACATCTGTGACTGTGCTGTGTGGGAATCCTGGGGTTCAGCTGGTGAGGAAAACTGTTCTCTGTGTGTGTGGGCAGTGTAGATATGAAGGGGCCTCAGTTCCAGCTCAGGTGGTGTGAGCGTGTTGGACGGGGAAGTGTCCTTAACAAGCTCAGCAGCAGAAGTTAATTACTTTAGGTTCCCATGTAGAGAGACAACTTTTAACTGCTCTTGATTAAATAGGGCCTTTTGAACAGTGTCAGATTGCCCTGATTAAAGCAATGTATTATGGAAGGAAATAAAAAGTTGCTTTATTTGAACTGGAAAGCTCCTTCAGTGTTTTCATGAGTACTCTTGCTGTGCTGAGACACTTCAACAGCCACTGGATGGTTTACTGAGACTTCAAGTCTTTGAGTCAAGTAAAAGGTAGAGGCAATGGGATGAAGCCACAGCATTGGTGTTGCCCAAGCTGGAGTGCTGAGTGGTGCTACAGGGTTGGTCAGTAGGGCATTTTAGCAGTTTTCAGCTACTGGATTGATATTCTGGAATTGCACTGACAGCCACCCAGCAACGAGCAGGGCTTGGAGCAAGGCAGGTAGTCCTTTGGAGGTGAAGCTTCACTTCAGAAGACTTCAGAAGTGTGGCCCCTTGAACCAGGACATTTTCCTGTGTAACAGGAGCCCATTCCTTATGCAGGTCAGTGCTGACTGGGCTTGGACTGCTCTTACCCAAGGTGAAAAGCACAGTGAGATGAGGATGGTGAGGTCCTCACTGAAGGGCCATTCACCAGAGGGGCTGAGACTTTGAGGGGCAGCATCACGTGGCTGCTGGGTTTGCAGTTAGTAATCCTGAAGTGCAAAACCAAAAACAATCTGAAGCAGAAGGGGAAACAAAATGTACTTCAGGCAAGAAAGCAATGCTGCCTGTGACATGAGCTCAGCTGATCTGTGAGTGTTGTCAGCTGTGGGCTGCCCCTTGCTGCCATGAGCTCAGGTCTCAGTCTGTTGTCTTAGAGCAAAATGTATTGCTCATATGTAGCATGTCTAAAAGTAGGTTTTTTTCTGTGCCAGAAAGGTGTTTATTTTAGGCAGGCAATGGAAGAAGGAATGAGCACTTCCTTTAGTGTGGCTGCAGGCACTTGTCCCATGGAAGGAAATTGAGTAGTGTTTTCAAGGCACAAATGCTGGGGAGTTATCCACATAGCCTGCTACATCCAGTCTTAGTTACAGGCTTTTGTAGGTTCCATCTGGCAGTCCCAGTCAGGGAAGAAGCTGTCCCCTTCCTTTGTGGAGAGAGCTGTACATGAAGATGGGTGCTTTTGGCTTGAACAAAGCACATCTCATGAACTGGAGTTAACCAGCTATCTGGGAACTGGTGCTCCAATAATACAGATAGTCTTGGTAGATAAGCAATCTACTGGGATAGATAAGTGATCAATCATGAGGTCTAAAGTCAGTGCAACTGCTCTGGTATACACCTGCCAAATATGTGGTTCTAGATGGATGCTCTGTATGTGGTATCTAGTGTGTATTTTAAGAAAGTGATGTGTCAAGGAGTGGTACAGCCTTGGTGCATTGCTTACATATCTGTCAAGTTTCTGGTACATACCCACTGGGTCTGGGCTCTAGCCTCTGTATCAAATGATTCACCCATCGAATGGTGTGGCAAGTTAGAAGGGAGAGTTGTTCTCTTAGTCTCTTTTCTCTCTCTCACATTGTCTGCATGATTGACAGGTGCTTTGACATCTTATAAGAGAAGAAATTGATGGGATAACTGGTGGGTGGACATAAATTTACATCAGTTATAGGCTGTTAGTTTTTGTTAACAGTGCACTTTGCTCTGGTGTTTATTTGTGCAAAACCCATTTTAAGCTAGAGTAGGAAGCCACATTACTTTGATAAAGGTCATCTGTAAAATGGAAAAAAAGGAAGTTATTACAGAAATAATTACGAAATAGTAATTGAAATCCAAACAGATGTAAAGAAGGAGCTATGAATGTAATCTAGTGATGGCTGGGATACAAGAGAAGGTGCCCACAGACCATGAAAAGTCAATGCTTCCTTGTCACAACCTGCAGCTCTTCTCAGTGGCTTTCTCATTCTCATAATAATTACAGAGCCTTTTTCAGAATATTTAGAGAGAGGTTTTTTTTCTCTTCTGCAGAGGATAAATCAATTTGCAGTACAGTGCATTGGTTTTTTACTTTAGGTTTTTCATACTGTTGAACAAGCTAGTCAGTGTTTTTTTCTACAGGAAAGGTGTTCCTGTGGTACAGGACTAGTTCTCTGTCTGAGCCTGTTACTGGGAATGCACCAGCAGTGACCTGCTGGCCACCCATGCAATTTAACGATCACATTTTGACAGCAGTGACTTTGGCTCATAAAAAATACCCAGGAGTTATCCAACACTGGGTTGGAAAAACCAGATTCTGACCACAAGGTATTTTCTGGGAAGTTACAAAGTCCTTGCTGAAGTGCAGGGGCCTGACTCACAAACTCCTTCTCCATGTTTGTAATGCTGAAACCTGAATTAGCAGGGATTCTGAGCAAACTGCAGAAGCCAGCACACTTAAGGTGATTAATGAGAAGTCTGAGCTGGTGCTTTACGATGAAGATGAGTCATTAATATACCAGGCATGCTAACGAGCATGGGAGAGGGTTTGTGTGGGAGGCTGCAGGAGCCATCTCTCCTCAGGCTGCTGGCAGAGTTGAGCCAGAGCAACAGGGCTGGTTACATCTCAGTGCTCCCTGGTGCTTAATTTCAGCTCCTAGGTTAGAGACACATCTCCTCATGGAGTGTGATGAATATTATGATGAAAACAATCACACATGCTTCCTCATTAACAACCTGTTAATATGGGATTAACAGGTTCAAGTGCAGTAGGGGTATTGCTACCCTCAGGATCAAAGCCCTACACCTCTAAAGAGGGCAGTGGCAGTGCTGCCTTCAACAAGCTCAGCATGTCCCCAGCCAATGTTTGCAAGGCACTTAGCTCTGAAGGGGGACAGAGTAATTAAAATTTATTTTTCAAGCCCCCAAGATGCAGGTGTGCTCTGTGTGTGCAGATTATATAGTTTGTGGCATTCACAGCCCTTTATTCTGTCTGGTTATATTACTTCTGTCGTCTTTTTTCATTAGTTTAGAAGGCAGATCAATTTTTAATTGAAGGGATTTTTTTTTTCCTCTGAGGAAAATGGTGGGCAAATGATGATACATTGTTTTCACATAAAGGAAGCAGTATTAGATTTGAAACCAGTTAAACCATCACAGAAGGAGAAAAAAATCTTGTCTTCCTGACTGCTAAATATTTAACAGGCCACTGAATGATCAAAGGTCCCTTTAGGATTTTAAAATGACAGGAACGAGTTTAAATTTCTCAACATTTGCATTTGTGACAAGCAAGAATGTGAGAAGCAATGTCAAATGCTTGAAGTCCTCCCACTTGCACAGTGATCACTGAGTCATTTTACTGATAGAAGCCAATTCAGAATAGTTTATCATTTCTATAAATGTTGAACCAAACTCAGCTGGGAAATGAGAGCATCACCCACACAACACAAAGCACTAGAGCATTTTTCCTCTGCACAGGATAATCAGCAGCAGTAAAAAAAAAAGTGAAGTGCTGAAGGGATTCTGTTCCTGCAGTGAATAGTCATTGGGGGGGAATGTTGTCTCCTAAGTTTGCTTTGACTTAAATCTTGGTTTCCAAGGGGTTGCTGGAGCTGGTTTTAGCAACACATTTTGTTTGGATGCTGTCTCTTTATGTCTGAATCTTAATGCTCCTATTGCAGTGAGGGTAGGGCAGAAGAGCTCACTTGTCACTGATTTAATCTGGGAGACTACAGATGGGTACATGCTGAGTCTGTCTCACTGGATGAAAGTGGTTTGCATCAAATTTCCAAGATGTCCTACCTTACCATATTAAGTAGTTTGATTTTTTTGGCACTTGAAACACTTTGGATTTCTGAAGATCATTCTTGATTTGCTACAGTGTTCTGTTAGTATTAAACCTCTGTAAAAGCTTTGACTTCCGTGGAACTAACTGCTTGCTTAAGCGTGTGCTTGAAAGTGTTCTGCTGAATCAAATGAATGAATTTAATAAATTTACAGTGAATTTAAATGTTTAAAAATAATTCAGGTTGAAGTAGATCAGCTTTTAAGCTTTCAGCAGTAATGTTATTTTAAGCTTCTCTTACCAGATTGCTTACATACTTGTCATGGTTTAAGTCCAGCTGGCAAATAAGCACCATGCAGCCATACAGTATCGTTTACTATTGTTGTTGCAGAGAATGCATTGAACTTCTTTTCTGTAATAATCTATTCAGAAAAATGCTTCTGAATACTTGAGGAACTGGTTCTTCTTCTGTAAACAGCTTTTTGAGAGTGCTAGATGGTCCAGAGCACATCCTGGCAGAAGTGACTTTAGGTAAATGTAGCCCACTAAGCATCCACAGTTTGCATATTTGTTTGAAATGTTACAGGTATGGGAAAGAGGTCAATAACATTAGAACAGCCAACTGTTGCTTTTTCCAGTGCTACAGCCTTTCTTGGGTAATTCCTGGCAGATGGGCAACTAAACCAGAGAACAAGGACCAGTTGGTTTGTTGTCTGCTTGTATCAGAAATGATACACAGGTGTAAGAGAAATCACTGCTTTTTGCACTGCTACGTTTCCTCATTGAATCTGCTTGTTGAACAATGCTTGTTATGGAACAGTAAGCACATCATTTGGCTTTATGCTAAACAGCTACAAAAATTGTCATACTTTAATGAGAGCCATTGCAATACCCCTATTGAGGGAATGCACAAATACCTATCAGATAACTGAAACAAAATAATTTGGAGGTTGTTATTAAAAGATGATGGTGCAGCATAATGCTGAATTTTATTTAGTTTGTTTGTTCATGTCAAAGTACATTTACTCTTAGCCTTGTGTTCCTTAAAAGTGTTTTCTAGTATGGGTCATTTCTAAAATGGCATTTGCCCATAAACTCACCAGCTGAGTGCCTAACTGATACTGCTTGAGCATTTAGAAGCACTTGAGCATCCAGCTGTGGCAGTCTTTCAAGTCAGTTGTGCTCAGATCTGCATGGGTAATTCTTAAGATCTGGCTCTGATTCTTATCCAAATGTTCATCAGGCAGCATGTGTAGAGAAACATCTTCATGGCTGGTAGCAGATAGGTTTTTGTGTTGTTTTCAAACTACAGGGAGTCATATCATAAGTACACATCTTTGGCAGGATGAGTCCATGCTTGAGTAAGTCTTTGTTTCATCCTCAGTTCTGAAAATACAAAGACCAGCATTTAGGTTCTCACTGTGATGGAGGAAATATATTGCTTCAGGCAGTGTATTGTTCAGGAACTGCAAATGTGGCTTGTAGGAGAAAGAATTGTACTAACTGTAATTAATTTGCTACATGTGTTCTCTCACTCCCCCTGTGTTTTAACTGAGCATTCTTGTCTCTCATAGAATAAGCTTTGCTGGTAATCGATCTCATTGATGTGGCAGGTGTGAAATTATTCTACCTCAGCTTCATCTGAGCTTCCATAAATCACATGCAGCTGACTGTTACGCCATGAATTTGAAGAAAAGTGGTTTGGTTTTCCCTCTTTATCCCCAAAGTAGATGGTGTAAGGAGTGCAACTACTAAGCAGTATTTGACTCAAAACTTCCTGGCAGAATTGTGGCTTTACCTGCTATTTTGGATGTTGTGAACAGAATAAATCTTATCTCAACTACTTCTTTTTTGTGTGCTATCTCTATGGTGTGTATACATCATTTTGTTCTCTGATATGCTTAAATACGAAGGGGGTGAGGGCTGGAGTATGATTAGAATCCCCTCTCTCAAATCAGAAGAGTAGATGTGAAAAGTGATATTTCCCATTTGTTCCTAGTGGCTGTGGACTGACTTTTCCTGTGAATTCTAGCAGTTTATGGTGATAACTTCACTGCCGCTTAAATGCTTTCCAGGGGCAGGCCCTGCTTAGCTGGTGAAGTTTGGGGAGCTAATGTGATTAGTAATAAGAAAGGACCAGAGGGAAAGTGTCATTTTAACAATTCTAATAACTAACATTGAATGCTTTGATCCATTAAAAGCAGCTCTGCATTTTAATATCAAATGGTTTAACAGAGTTTATTAATAGAAGGCTCCTTCTGGTAAAAACAGTGCAGCTACAGTTCCCCTTTGAAGTTTCATCTATGACTGATATTATCAGTTCACACTGGTTCAGGTGGATTTTGGACTTTTGGCACCACTGGGGCTTGCTCTCCTTTTCCTTCTCAGCAACATGGTGAGCAGCATCTCTGCCCCACTTGATTCTGTTCCAAATACCAAGTGACCACATTCCAATTCTAGCAAGACGTAACTTGTCTGCAGTTCTCATAAATGAGCACCACAGGTACAGGGTAGTGGATGCTCCACAGGTTTTTCCTAACTGTGTTGTGTGGGCAGAAAGAGCTGGGCTAGCCCAGAGAAGACTGCAATGAGTTAGGATAATGCTGTTTTCACGTATCAAACCTTTGTTACTTTAAGGCTTTTAGGTGGCTTTTCCCAGACATCTGTTGGGAACAATTTGAGGAAAGCTGAACCTGCCTAAAACAGAGGTGGAACTTGGGTGACTCCTCAAAGGCCATCCAAACTTATGCTCTTTCTCACTTCCCATATGTGAAGTAGTAGTGAAGATTTTTCTGGTGTCCATCCCTTTTGGGACAGCAGCAGGTGTCTGAAAAGGGGGTCATAAACCCAGGCTGCTCGCAGGCATACAGATGTAAGCATGGAAATGGCTTAGTGAGGAGGAGAGCTGCACCAGGCTTATACTGATAAAGATAGAGCAGAATTTGGCCTGGGAAACTGTTGCTTTGAAATCCACTCTCATGCAGTGTAGAGGATGGCAGACTTCATGCTGCTTTTCTTGCATCTAAGCCAGAAGTGAAAGGCAAAGATAACAATAGCAATGCTGGGGGAGGAGGGAAAGACAACACAAATACTCAAGTATTGTATATTTAGGCACTGGTCGTTTAAGTGTCTCCTTGTGCACGACACCTTACCAAGTAGACTTTGTTGAGAAATTCTTTCCACTTAGTTAAAAGGAGTTATTTCTACTCTGGGAGTAGAAGAAGCTGAAGAGGTGTTCGTGATGTTTGTGTTTTGTGCCGCTGGACTGTGAAGTAACCTTTCCCAGTTCAAGTGAAAGCTCTGAATAGTTGTGTACTTGCTTCTAGATGAAGAGTGTCACTTCAGGAGTATAAATTTTAAAATGCAGGCTGTCTCTCTAGTCTTTTGTAGTGTTTGATCTACTGCTGAATAAATCACAATAGCAGGAAGTACTCCTGAAACCTTTGTAGTTCAAATAATTGTTGCAAGTGGATTTTATTTCTCAAAGCAAGTGCTGGTTTACTCTGTAGAAGAAATCTGTTTTAAAATTCCCCAGCTGCGTAAAGTGCTGTAATAGGTTGGAATTGAAGGAATGCTTTAGAGGGATGTTCACTGATAATAACTGAAGGGTGACCACTTCCTTCATAGCATGTCCTGTCAATCAATTCCAGCCTTTGAAGGTGACATCCTGCCACTAGATCACCTGTGAGCCCACAGCTCAGTGTGCTGGGGAGTACAAGCAAATGAGTCAGTACTGATTGCATTAGCTTGTCTGCTCCTACTCTAGGGAAAAGCAAAAGGGGGCAAAACCTGCCATCTTCCCACTACCTTAAGAGAAAAATCTTTCCCTTTCTTTAAGAACTTCCTTGGGAGTGAGTGAAGCTGCTTCAGTGCTTTGTGATTCTAATCACAGGAGATAGGGTGCAGAGCTGGGATATGTGCTCTCTCTGGGGCCATGTGAGTGGGAACTCATACTGTTCATAATGCCAAAGGGTGGCTGGGCATGCAGCTGTGTAGAGAACTTTTTCTAAGAGTGGGAGAAATAGCTATGGTTTAGAGGTTGCTGTTTAGATAATAGAGCATTGTATCAACTGTAATAGATAATAGAGCATTCAATCAATTTTGTAACTGGGGAATTCTTTAAGAGGAAATTAATTTTTCTCCTTTAATTTTTTTTCTTAGAGAATATATACTCATGGAGTCTATACAACAACTTCTGGAGTTTATCTGTACTAAAAATGTATTTAACATTGAAGTGTGATTGTGATATTCAAACTGTTTTAAAAAAAGTATGGTAAATTAACCATTGCAATTCTGGCTGAGACCACATTATTAAAACATCTTTACTGACCTAGTAGAGCCGAGTTTGACCAATATTGTTCCTTTCTATGCTGACTTCCAAACTGATGTGTACCATTCTTCTAATTAATGTGATCTATCAAGGTCATGTGTTATGTTCTACTTTTATTTAATGAAAGTAATGTTCAGATATTGTTTTTGGAGGTCACTCTTGGTAATGGGTTCACACAGAATGGAGAATCCTCTGTTACAGAAAGGGACAGATGTGTTTAACTAATCCCATGGAGCTTCTGACAGACATAGTGTCTGTCAGGTTCCTTCATTTTCCTCTCTGTTCTAGGATATGATCACTCCTGCTGTTCTCCTTTGGGATCTCTCAACATCCCCAGACAAATGCATTGTGTAGACTGAATTCTGTGTTCAGGAGAAGGCCCCCTAGGGCTGGGTAGGCCTTCTTAATATGTGAGAGAATGGCTTCCTTTTTTTGCACTAAGATGACATTTTTGGCTTATGTTACTCTTTGTCTTTGTACTTCCCTTCTGTGCACTGTTTGCTCATCATCTCTGGTTTGGTGAGTGCCTAGGTGACACTTACACATTTTCCTATTGAGGTGCATGTTATTTATTTCAGTCACTTACTCAGTTTTGTCAAGGTGTCTTTGAGTTATGTAGCAAAAATGATAGAAATAAACTCAGGCTGTTTATTGTTCCTTCTTATTGCATAAGATGAAGCAAACAGTTCAGTGCAGTCCTTGGCCTTTCTTCCTTATTTGAATTAGAGGTATTATTTGACTGAAGATTTCTGTGGAACTGCAGTCTGAAATTTCAGTTGTGAGAGTGTAAACAATGAAGTTGATAGTGGATGTTTGTTGTGTATAGTAACAGATATTGTTCAAGCAGACCTATTATTCTAAAATACTGTTATTGCCTTCTTCAGGAGAATGGAAAGAGCGGCAGATCTGGGCCACCTCTCTGATGTGATGTCTAGTTAACATCACTCCCACTGTATTGCAATTAGAAATAACTTCAGTCTTTCCAAATTATGTGCTCTAGCTTTTTCTTTCCCTACCCGTGGAGTTTTCAATGTCACCATGGATTTGGGAAGCAGAAAAGAATGAAGCTGAAAGGGCTGTGTGTCCTGGGTGCATTCACATGTGTTTCTGATGTCACATCGACTCAGGCCCTAGGCAGCCTCTTGCTTTAAGTCACCTGGAATTGATGCACATGTCCATTGCTGTAGAACTCATTCGAACTTCTGGTCTGGCCTGTGCAATGAGCAGATTCTCCATGTAGTCCTCATTTATCAGCAAATAGCAACATTGCAGCAGCTCTAATTAGGAACTTTACCAGCCTGGTTAATGCAAACGTGAACCTGAGTTTCAGCAAATTTGATTTCTCCTAGAAATGTTCCTGTTGTACTTTGAAGGCGTCTCATTGTAAAAGTAATACTGGGGAATTTTAAAGGAAGGAAAGACAAATATACACAATCTATGTTGTACTGAAATTTGTTTTTCAAGGCATTTACAGCAGTTTGTAAATTGTTGTAAACAAATTATTTCCAGCTATTTGTAGACACCAAGATGGACCTGTTACAGGTTACCACAGGCTTCATTCCTCTGTAAGCATCAGTTGTTCTCCTTTTCACTTTTGTCGTTGCCAACTTAAAGGCATAAAAATGCAAATCAGAATGCAGCCTGTAGAACTTGCAGGCACTATTTTAGCCTTTCATTGTACTACTGCTGATATTTATTTGTTTAATTAAATGTCTCTTCTTGATTTCAACTCTCCATTTGAGGAGAAGGAGGGAGACAGTCTCATTTCATTCTTGGTACTCTAAATGAGTTGTGCACTGAAACAGCTAGTTTCTTTCACACATAATGCTTTCTCATCATTTCTTTCACTTAGGTGTTCAGGTTATGGATAATTAAAACAGTTTACTTTATTTCTAGCTAGTGCACAGGTACATCTCTATCTCTGGAGTGAAACAAATGGACTGATGATGATGATGCTTTATCATTTACAGCTGAGTCTTAGAGACACTGACAATTGCAGTGAGTGAGCAGGAGCTTTAAAGCAGCCTAAGCTGACCTGGAAACTCAGTTATAACTGAGTTCCATGAATAAAATATCCTAGGACTAGGAAAGTAAATTAATTGAGGCCAATTTAGCATATTTTTGTTTTGCCTCTTGTTGAATTCTTTGTTCAAGGGTTTCTCTTCCATCCAGGTAAAATGGGTTTTTAAGGCCAAAATATCTGTAAAAAATGAGTTACCAAATGCGGAAGACAGTTATTTTTTCACTTCAGTACAGTATCCAGGTGGAGTATATTTTGGAGAAGAAAGAATACAAGTTATTTTCTTTTCAAAGGGGAATTTTAAGCCCATAAACACAGGAAATTCTTATTCAGCATGTAGCAGGAGGCAAAATTGCACAGGAACAATAACAGCTGCACTGGGGGTATAAAAAAGGAATCCCAAAATTTTACTTTTAAGCTTCACCATATAATGACTGACAGCTCCTGACAAAAGCTCTCACAAGGTGGGTAATACCAAAATGAAATGGGCCTAGTCAAGCTGTAGGGATGCGGAGTTACCAGTTGTAAGGGCTTGATAAACAATTTTATCCCTAAATAAATAAAGACAGATTACTAGTGCAATTATCCTGACTGTAGCAACAACAAATTCGATAATTCACTAATACTGGGCTAGAATTAGCATCTGGGCCTGCAAAGATGTACATGCCCGTGGCTGTCAGGCAGGAATTACTCTATCAGTATGTGATCATTTTTCCAGGTAATCATGCTTTTAGATGTGTATTTTCTTATTTTGAGCTCCCAAAAGTACTGACTGGTGTGTACATACAACAAATTGGACTGTGTTAAAATTGCTTTGCATGGAACATTTTGTTGGGGTCTCAAAGGGCTTAACAGAAAATTACCTTGTAAAGCAGCTTTTTCTCTATTCTAGTTCACTGCTTTTTCCATAATGCCTCTTGTCTTGGTTCATAGCTTTTTTGATTCACAGTTTTAATGTGATTAATTTACACAGACTTAATTTAATCAAATTTAATTGGTTCACATTATAAAACGCTCAATAACAGACTGGCAAGTGGTGTAGAGTGACCAGTGCTCATTGAGTTTAAATAATCTATTTTGTTGAAATTAACTATGACTTTTCCGGTTACATGAATCTTTTAGATGTTTTAAGGCAAGCCTCACCTTATTGTGGGCAGTAGGGCTTTTGATTAGAGAAAAGGTCCTCCCACAGTATCTGCATGGGAAATTCCATAGAGATCCCAAGAACAGACAGAAAATCAGCAACCATGAAACAGCATGCATGTGAGTTTTGGGGTGGGGGGTGGAGTTTATCGATGAGCATAAACACCTGGTAGGGGTGGAGGTAAAGGAGATTGAACCAGACTCTTCAGTGGTGCCCAGTGAAATGGCAGGAAGCAGTGGGCACTGAATGAAATGCAGGAAACTCCACTAAAATGTAGAAAAAAGGGTTTTTCACTGTGTATTTAGTTGAACACTGGATGAGGTTATCCAGCAAGGTTGTAGAGTCTCTGTCTGTGGGAATGGTCAAAACCTTATCAGGAGTTGGCCCTGAGCAACCTGCTCAAGGTGGGCAATTTCTGGAGGTCTCTTCTGACCTCTGTGGTTTGTGGCTTCCAGGGTGATTGTCTCTTGCTAGTATAAATGTTTTGAGAGCAGACAGTTTTGTAGCCTGGTTTATTTATCTCACAATGTGGAATCTCTCCAGAAGGAATTAGTCTCCAATGATCATGAGAATTATGCATGACTGTAAGACTTTGTCAGTGTTCATAATGGAGAGAAACATATTACTAACCAGGGAGATGGCAAAGTATAATGTTTAGATCAGCCACTAAATTACAGTTGTAATGCTTCATTTTGAAGTTGCTCTTGTCTCTGACTTGGGATAAATTACCTTCTTTCTGATGGCAGTAACTTGGCATTACAACACAAACGCGTCACCAAGAGGACAGAATGCACACTCCTGAAGGTGACCCTTTCAACTACGTGGTGCTGACATAGGAGCAGTACCAGGAGTTGACCACTTGGTCTGTTTTTCATGGGTAGGGGATCTTAAACAGTCAACCAGCTCCCTTCCACCAAGAGTGTTACAAGGTGGGAAAGAGAGTGAAGGGAAAGAATGGGGTGCAATTTTCACCAAAACACTGAAACAAAAAAAAAACTATTTGGTGAAATTTACATGGTAAAAGGAATAGTCCTGAAGTTTTGTCAAATATTCTGTATTTTAATAGGGCCAGGTTTTCAGGAGGAGTTTTTAATTAGTTTGATTATTATTTTTTTGCAAAAATGGGTCATTTCACACTATCGTGCACAGAGCTTAGCAGGATTCATTCCCTTAGGAAAAGAGGAATCAATGTTTTTGAGCCATCGCAGCAGTCTTGCTTCATGCTCTTGTATACCAGTTATATTCATACCTGTTCTTTGAGTCAGAACTGGCACCCAGGGTCATGCAAAAATGTCACTTCACAGTGATGGGACACCATCTCCTCTTTGTTTATAAAAGGACACAAGTTGCTTGAGGGAACAAAATGAGAGAACCTCATGGAAGAGAGGGTATATACTGTGTGACAATTCTCTGTGAACTTCTGGAGTAATGTATTCCTGGGAAAAGTGTGGGTGGTCTTGCCAGTTGGCCTGGTAGCATGTGGGTTTTGTGCAGGTCTGATAGGCATGTGCCTTTACCATGGCAGGTAAAAGTGCTGGTAGACAAAGTGACACTCCTGTTAATGCTGAGTCTACTCTGCTTGGAATAGTGCAAAAGCTTTTATCCTGTAACTTGGGGTCAGAGGTCATGAGACTGTCTGGAGTCAAAATACAAGACTTAGCCAGAGTGACCATGCTTCAAACCAATATATAGGTGAGTATTCGTTTTTCCTGAAGGGAATCCTTTGGGGACAAGCAGAAGTCCTCACCTCACTATTCTTCTAATGTGTTGTTCATTGGGTGAGCTGTAATTTACCCTTTCAAAAGTGTTTTTCCAGCAAGAGTTCATGCTCCCCAGTTAAAGACTGACTTTATCTCTGAGAAGCTTTAGTTGAGCTTTTCAGATGATCTAATATAAAAAAATCTTTCCCTCTGGTAATGCCCTTCAGTGTGGTTTAGAGAGGTTGCAGCTTCTAGAGAAAAATGTCTTTCCTACTAAGACAAGAATTGGTCTTTTGGGTGGTTTTCCTCTTCCATAACTGAATTAGGATATGGAATTACTGATCATGACAATGTAAGATTGCATTACTTTGTTTTAAAGTGGGTAAATTATGATTTAAGGTGTACCTTAGATGGCTCTGTGTTACTGGGGGTGGTGGTTTACCTTTGTCATACCCTTACTTTGGGGGGACTATACATCAGAAGCAGAGTATGCCACCATTTAAAATGAGATGGTCACCTTTGCTACATAAATTGCTATGCATTTTTACGTAACAGGTGACCTTGAGTATGTCATCCTCATCTGAGCTGCAGTGACATCAGCATGAGAGGTGGTATTTGTGCTGCTGTTTGCAGCTGGGTAAGGGTGACAAACCTTCCCAAGGCAAGAAGCTCCCTTGGAGGTTTGTTGTGGCTTATGTTTTACTTCCTTTGAAAATATAGTGGTGGTGGTGGTGGTGTTGATGTATTTTTATAGTGCTGCTGATTGTTTTGTTTGAAGCTGTAGAGAAATCTCCATCCTGAACTTGCTGGAGGGACATGTAAAGATAAATTCAGTCTTTTAGGCCTTGTGTCTCAGTAATCCTGACGGACAGTCCAGATCCATTGCAGAAGTTCCTAACGAAAAAAAGAGCGTACAAACTTTGAAGCCCTTATTTGAAATTCAGCTGAGAAGTGTTTTTCCTTGTTGTTTGTAATGGTCCTGGCAGTTTCACTTGCCATCTGTTTTCCTGCTACAGATAACATTAAGCTGCATGCATGCTTTCTTGTGCACCCTCAAGCCTGATTTTGGGCACAGTTTTACTTGATGAACTGATTGTTAGCTGCAGCTGTTCCTTAATGATTGGGGGAAGCAGAAATTAAATTATATTTTGGATTAAGCTTGAGAGCATGCAACAGGAGCTTTAGGTCCTTAGAGCTGGTCTGTTAGATCAAGGGCACAGTAATAGCTGTAAAATTTGCATCACATGCTCTATTTGGCTATTTCAGTCAAAGCTAGTAGGGATTGATGCTACTTTTCATCAAAGTAAACAGGCATAAATGGTATTAAAAATTTGTTTAGAAGCTAAGGTAAATAAATACTGAAATTAAGTCATCAGAGGAGCTCAAGTGTTTTCATAAGATGAGGCAGAAATGTAATTGGGCCTAGTTTTTCCCATAGTTTCTAGCCTGAAAAATTATCTTTCATGTTGGACACCCCAAATTTTTGGCAGTTCTGGAAGACACAGGTGCCTTTTGGATACCTAAATAAAGATACTTGCAACGTTATTCATCAGTGTCCTTTGGCTTTTTGGAATTTGTCCACGTTGTCTGTGCCATAGAGCAGCTCAGGGTGTTGACTCAGAGCAGGCTCATGCATGGAGGGAACTTGGCAGAACAGATTCCACACAGACTGTGCTGCTTACCTCCAAAGGAAAAAGCATATCTGGCCCCACTGAGAAGTAATAGGACCAAATATCTCTTAATGCTAGACCTTTTTAAAGTCTGAAATAAAAGCTGAAGAGAACTGAAGAGAAGAATCTGTATTATGGGTGTAAATTCTGAACATCGTAAACTTCAATGATGAGGATGAAAAATATGTGTACCTACATATGTCTCAGAAAGGTGACTGATCCAAGGAAGAACAGGGTTGGTATCTGGTAGATGAAGTCAGAGTTTGTGCTTGGGCTGATGCAGAAAGTAAGGAACAGAGTGTAATGACTAAAGTCACCTGGTTAAACCACAGAGGAAGCCAATGTGTGGAAAATGGAGAAGCACAATAAATTCTGTGTGAAGGTAAAGAGTGTTTAGTGCCACCTCTTTTGCATTTTGTATTCTATTTTGTGTTAAGCTTTCAGAGGTGAATTTCAGGTTTAGCTTCTCTTATCCTCATTTCGTCTGTATCCTAAATTTAATTTAGCACCACTATCTTATAATTTGTAGATTTTAAAGAATTGTCTCATTAGTCTGGCTTATGATCTACTTAGTTTTGTATTTCTGTCTACTTTACCAGCCTGCAGGTGAGGTTTTTAAAATGAATGTCTTCCTGAGTGTCTGTAATTGGTTTTTCGTGCATTTCTGTCTAGATCAACACCTGTTATAAATCAGCAGGGTCTCAACAGATCCATTGAAAACAGTCTGCCTGTTTTCATATCATTTTTCTTACAGTTCAGGATGATCTCCAGCAGCCTCTGCTCTGGCAGAGGACATGTTTCTTCTCTGTGAACTTCTGGAGTAACTACTCCAAAGAGAATTGGCCCTATTGAAATGTTGTGGGTTTTTTCCTTTGTGTTTGTTTCATATGGTACAGAGTATCTGTAGTTCTGGGTGAATAATAATCTTCCTTTAATAATCTTATTCAACGTGTTATTCCTCACAACATTGCCATCCTGTTAATTACAAGAGTCTCTTATTAGTATTGCTGTATAAAATAGAAGTGCTCCTATAATAAAGAAAAAAATGCAAGAATCTGGGTAAAAGGTATCATACCATATATCATATACCAGTAGTACATAGAGTAACATGCTGGTTGACATAAGAAAGCATCTAAAGGTATGACCTTTTAAAGGAAAAAAGCATTTTCCAATACAGTTAGGTTCTGAAATGGAAGGAAAAAATCAGCATGTTTCGCCTTTTTTTGCAATGTATTGTGAAAAGACTAAAACTTTAAAATAAACAATTGTTTATGAGACGATGAATGTGTCTATAGCATTAAAAAAATTAATTACTGTTTCATTTGTGTATCTTGATATTGGTCTGTTTTTACAGGCACTTTTGCATACCTGTCACTGTGTTCCCCAAAGCAGTTAAATGTCAATTAATGTGATAACTTAATGTGATACTTACACTGTTTGTGTGGGACTTTGTTTCCCAGATTGGTTTCTTAAGGCACAGAAAACCCTTATTTTGGTTTGCTTTGTGACTAGACCAAAGCATTTCTCTGGGATTAAAATATTTTCCAAAGATACTCAGCAACTTGGTGGTGGGACTGTTCTTTTATTCAGATTGACATCTTGGCCTGCCCATAGCAAGAGAAAAATGGGGTCTCTGCTAATCAAAAAGATGATAGTTGTTATTCCCATGGAGATATCTGCAACTAATGTCCCCTTACTCTCCATGACCCCTGGGCAACATCCCACATCCAAAGGACAGGCCAAGAAGTCAACCACTGGTGGGGAGTCAACTCACACTTTGGTGGAAATGATGAGGCAAGCAGTCACTTTTCTTTCCTTGTTTTAAATGTAGAATGAAGAAGGTTTCCTGCAGGAGGGAATGGTGAATAATACAGGTGTTCCTGTGGATCCTGAGAACGAGGCTTATGAAATGCCTCCAGAGGTAAATCTGTTGTGGTATTTGCTGTGAATGTATGTAAGAGAAGGGCACAGGAGGAGGCTGCATGCTTGGTTACATGAGCCTGGCCCAGGCTGATGCTGGGAGCTGCAAGGGCACAGCAGAAACATGGTCTCTTTGGCCAAGATTTGCCAGAGGTATAGTGCTGGGAATGAGAAAATAATTTGCTCTTTTGATAGTCAGAAAGTTAAATGGGAAAATATTTTGAGTATTTCAAAGCACTTGTGCCTGTGTTTTGAAGAATCCTTTTTTGTATGTTTAATAGGGAATGCAGGACCAACTGCATCTTCATAGATTGTGTTAATAGCTTGGCCACTCACCAATGCATCATGCTTTGTGAAGCATGATCTTAATTTAATGCAATTAGGGGAGTAGATTGTTTTGTTGGTTTTTATGAATGAGCTATCTAAAGTATTTCTACAATGTCTGGCATGATGCACTAGTAGTTGGACAAGCAGGTTTATGGTAGCGCAGATAATAAGACTGAAAAGGAGAGGTATAAATGATTTAGGCCATGGTCCAATATAAGACTTAAAGGCTTGAGCATAACATCTTGAATATCACTGGAATTATGGCTGCTGCGCATGTGGCCATAGTTAAACACTCCTTTAAATTATTTACTGCCTCATATGAGGATCTGCAGCACCTGGTGTGCTGTTCAGCCCAGAGGTAGTCCTCCTTCCTCTCCAAATGAGTTGTCACGGGTGGCCTCAGGAGTTCCTGGCAGCATCAGCTGAATTATGTGTTAATCACTGTAAAAGTCTAATTCTCCTCTAAGTACCATGACTTGTAAGGTACAGTATCTGGAAAATGTGACAAAATCCAAATACATTTCATATCCTGGTCACATGAGAATCCATAATATTTGGACGTTGAATCCACCAGGAGTAGAATAAATAGAGAAAATAGGATATCTATATCTAAAATTCCAGTAGTGTTGATTTCTGCTCTCCTTCAATAGGAAGAGTATCAAGACTATGAACCTGAAGCATGAGAGTCCTTTCCTTCCTTTCTATCACCTGAAGTCTACTAACTACTAAAGACGTCCCATCCTGTACAAGTGCTGAGTTCCAATGTGCCCAGTCGTTAAATTTTTTTACAGTTTTTACAGTGTATTTTGAAGTCTTCCATCAGCAATGATTGGAGTGTCTGTGACTGCATTCACCTTGTTTCAGCATTTCCCTCCTGCTGAAATGAAAGCCAGTTGGCAGGATCATTATTGTGCTGTGGATATCGTGGCTTCAAGTTTAAAAGTTAAAAAAGAAAATATTAAGTAAAAACACCTAAGTGTCTACTGCTTATTTCTAATTCTGTACATGTTTTGTCGATAGCCTGTCAGTAATTTGATATTGTTTATGATACAGTTTTTATTTGTTTCCTATGACTATTCTTTCTGTGCAGAGATGACTTATTGTGAGAGCTTTATATATATGTGTATGTATTATACATATAAAAAAGTAATTGAGCATGAACTATGCACCTATAAATATTAGCTGTTGAGATTTTGTTTTGTGATGTGTTTTATTAACTTGTGTCTGTAAATAATGGTGTTCAACTGAAGCAAATAAAATGTAACCCATTAAAAATTAATTTCTAAATTAGTGATGATTTCTAACACCACCTTTCCCTTCCAAAAGCCCCTGTTGATGCATTCAAGCTGTGTTGCTTCTTTTGAAGGAACTGGAGGAGCAAAATCAGAAGATGTAAGCCCAGTCTGTATAAAAACCATGGTGAAGAATGAGAAAATCAGGGCTGCTACTGCAGCTGGGTGCAGCTTTGCTGACAGGTTTGTTTGTAGGGCTAATAAACTTGCTGTTGTAAGGACAACCTGAAAGTGAATGAAGCCATTAATAATGGGCTGCAGCAGCTTATCAGGAAATCGTGAGGCCCTCTGAAGAATGACTGTTCCAAGGTTGTTAAAGTGCTGGGATATACAGTGATGGCTTAGTTGCAATGCATTTGTCTTGTGTAAAGTCCTATTTTGCAGAAGTACAGTCTACTGTCTGTTTTTAGACATGTGCTGCCTTGGATATTTTTCCATATAGTAATAAAGATTTAAATGGAAGGTAGTTTTACTTCTATCACATTTTATTATTTGTTATTTTGGATCAAGTGTTGCCTCTACCCTGAAGTGGTTTTTTGTTGAAGATTCTTGAGTAAGATTTTGAACTTGACTTGCAGCTGCTCTTTTCAGTGTTCTGCGTAACAGGTAAATATCATTGTCTGGTTTTGAAAGTGGGGAAATTTAAGCACAACCATGTAACACATGTTACTGGTATGCTCAGAGACACAGACACATGAAGGATGACCTCTCCAACTTGTTCTTGAACTGAGCTCCTTTCTGGCGTTCTGCAACCTTCCTGGTACTATCATGCCCTACATGAAATAGATCTTTCCAACTGTGTGCCCATTCCATCTGTGGACAGTGGGAGCTGATGAAATAGTGCTGTGAGCCAAAGTCTCATGAACATGCTGGTTTTGTGATGCTTAGAATACCCGTGCTCCAATTTCCTGGCTCCTATATTTCTCAGGACTTTGATTTATTTCAGAAGAATTGCTATTGAGCTTTTTTTTTTCTCTCCTTCAAAGCAGTGAAAAATCCCCATGATTTCAAACAAATTTCAGGTGTTTTCATCAATAGTTTAATTGCTTAATGAAATATAAAGTCCTGTGGCTTTTTTTCAGAAATCTTTCATGGTAATCTGTAGCAACCCACCAACATTTTGCAGTCTCCTTCACAGGTGATGTGTCGAAAGAGCTTCTTGACCTGGACATCTTTACTGTGAGAAATGACTGACTCAGTGACAAATCTATTGATTGCATTCCTGGAAAATTATATTAGGATGCATTGCAACGTAAGATACTGCTTTTATATATATCTTTATGTTGTTTAAGGATCTTTCTGTTCCAGGGGAAGAATTTGGGAAGAAAACTGCAGTGGTATAGTGTGATATTTTTTTTTTTTTTTCCCCAGTATGGCAGCAGGGAATTATCCACCAAAAGCAACAGCTGAGATGAGTCTTGTGCCTGCTACTTCAGAAAATAGCACTGGAAATAGCAGTCTAAGTAGAATATGAATTTCTGTTGTTCATCTTTAATTCCACAGCCTACAGGTCTTGATTTCTCTATTGTTTCTTTACTAGGGAATCAATTTAAACTGGTTGTTCACATGTTGCAAATAAGTCATGTACTTCTTAAATAAGCTGTGGGGAGTGTTATATCATAAAGAACAGTAATAAATTTGTTCCCAAGACTGGTCTGTTGTCTGAACATGTAAGAGTTAATTAATTTCTTTCATTGGTAATATCAGCAAATCATTCAGAGTTTTTAGGTCATTTAAAATGTCCCAAAAGTGATCAGTTTGGTTCCTGTGTGCCTCTTGCAAACCTGTTCTCAGATGGCCCCAAAAGTCCATGGGACCCTGGTTACTATGGCAGCACAGTGTGATGCACTGCTCTGGTAACAAGCTGCATTTTAATTAGATTTTTTTAAGGGCTGCCTGACCATCCTTTCTAGGTAAACCAAGTACCTTTGTGTCTTATTTTTTGCAGCGAGATGGATACTGGCATGCAGGTTGCAAATGTCAGAACTGTGTTGGGTGCTAAAGCTGAACTAAACAGATACTGTTGAATTCAGATTTTTTGAAGTGTCTACTCTGTGTATTAAAAGATGCTTCTGCTGGTGTGCTAAAATTTTTTAAAACAATGTCTGCCAAAGAGGACTGTAACTCAGAGCTCCTTTTTACTAAAAGCTTGGATTTTAACTCCAAGCAAAAGCAATCTTCTGTTGTCTAATTAAGAGTTAATAATGAGCCTCACCGTATCCTACTCCTCCAGGGGAAAAACACATGTTGCTTTTTTGTTCTATTTTGACAACTTTAATGGGTCTTGTAATGGTTCCTAATTAAACACACTGTAATAATGTTTTTATTACTGTAAGTCATAATGTTAATACTTGTGTTACATGACTTTCGTATAATGAATTTCAAGTGTTTCCTCTCCCCACCAAGACTTTTCTTCATTCCCTCAAGACAGTTGCAGGCAAATTAAGGTAAATTGCAATGTCATAAACTCAAAGAACAGTAACATGCCTGTATCTCTACAGGAAACACAGGTTTTATTCATCCTGGTTTTCATAGCATGGACAGTCTAGGCCCAGGGATTCTCATGTGGAAGAATCAGACATGGACAGTGGGTCAAACAGCTGCAGCAGGCTCAGAGTTCAGACCTCTGCCTCCAAGAATTGGGAGACTGGAAGATCCACAGCTGTCCGTTTAATGGCTGAAATTATTCCAGAAGCACAGTGAAAGACAGGTACAGAATGTCTGCCTACACATATTCATAAAATCTTAATGTGCAAAATAGGACTACTTAATTGCCCCTAATATTTGATCCAAAGGTCACTGAAATCTGTGAAAAGATGCCTACTGGCTTCACGTGGGTGTGTTAGGACAATTGTAGCTCCAGTATACATTTTGATCTTCTCATACAAATTATGTGTGGCCCCACTGACATGGTGAGTTTCCAGTTCTTTTCTGTATGCTTTTTTGGGAGAAAATAACTGCTGAAACCCTTGATTCTAGAGTTTCCTGAGGCACTGGCTATACCATACTTTTTTTTTCAGGCAGATGATATGTGATGGAGGTGATGCTCCTTGATCCCTGACTTACTGAAAGTAAAGGAAGTTTTTTGCAAAATAGCTATGAATAGCAGAAGTAGCAGAAAAGCAAAGATAGATATTTTAATAATTCCACATCTTAGTCCTTACCCTGCTTTTTCAGCATAGCTGTGGTTTTATATGCTGGCAAAATATACCTCAAGTGCTGGGTTTGAATGGGGTAGTTAGTTACCCCATTAAGTATTGCAACCTTAGAGTTAATTACTCTTTAAGGTAATTGATGTTTATTCACGCATTAATCCAAACTAACTATGTTCTGCTCTGAAATAACTTACAAGGTGAGAGAAAACAGATGGTTCCCTGAGAGTGGTTTTGGTTTCCAGTGCCTTTAACTAAATTACCTGGTAACCTTTTGTTCCCTAGCTTTGAAACTTTCAATATTACTAGAAAAGACACTAACAATGAATTTCACAGGGTTTTTGGTCATTCTGCTTGGGTGTGCAAAGGTCTGAAAGAATAGCATGGGTTTTCACACAAGCAGGCTTGTTACAAGTGCAAATGACATCTTAGCCTTTAGTGTCTCCGTGATGCACTTTTAATGGAAATATCATCTGTTTAAATGCAGACATAAACAACTTTTCTCCAGCCCGCCTGACATTTAACGTGTAACTCAGAAGGTTCCTCTGATATAAAAAAGACTGGCAGATGGGGAAACAGCAGGTGGAACCTCAGATGAGACAGCCAGTAGGTAACAAACAGAATAGGAAACTAGGTCAGATGAGATTTCTCCCATGTTGGAATAAATGCTTTCACAAATGCTTTCTCCAGTGGATGCATATTAAAATGGGGTTTCATGACTTTCCACTAATATTCACATATCTGCATAGGTCAGAGTCTACCAGCAACTGATATATCGATAGGGTACATTTCTGCAGAGGGAGTGAATGTTTGAGATTACAAGTGTGCAGCATGGGAGAACTGTTCACAAGAAGCCAAAGCACCCATCTACTTCCAATGATTAATGTGAGTTTTAGCTAGATTAATGTTTTATGAAAAGGTAATTGCTAGGATACCTCAACTTTTCCTTTCTATTCACTGCTGTCACACTGGTTCTTTATCTCCGTTAATCTGCTAAATTTTCAGAGGCTCAGATCTTACCCTGTACCCATTGCTGAGTGTCCATTTTATTGCAAAATTTTACTCCAGTCATTGTGTCTAGTACACTGTGGTGAGGCTGTAGGCATGCCTGGAGAGCTGGGGTTTTTAGTCTCTGATCCTCCCTCTGAAAAGAGGACAGTGTCTCCTCCTTGCTGTGCCCCGTCCCTGCTGTAGCCAGGCGCGGCAAGGCAGAGGCAGTGCCCGAAGGCACTGACAGGGGGAGGCTCAAGGCGTGTTCAAGGACGGCCGAGGAGGCTGGAGAAAAAAAAACCAGGCATGAGAGCCTTGCTGAGAATTGGCTGGCATTCATCCTGCCTCCCTCCCCCCGGCACTGCTTCTGGTGTCAGAGGCTAATGATAGAAAATAGTCCATGGCTTTACAATGCTTCCAGGGACTGGCAGGCACCTCGAGGAACCAGGTAAATTCAGAACTGGGATGCTTCACTCTCCATGAACCAGAATTCCTGTGCTGTTTGAGGAGACATGGCTTTTTAAGCTGAATTTCCCTTTCTATTTTTCTGGAATCATCTGTACCAGTAAGAGCATAATTAATAAATAAAAAAGTATGAAATCCAATTTTATCAGTCTCCTGAACAGAAGAGGAAACTGCACAATGTCCTTAGCATTGTATCCTCAGTTGTTTGGCCAGGTATTTTATTCATGTGAATATCAATTGTAAAACTCCATGAATCCTTGCAAATATAACAAAAATGGTCATCTAATGTTAGCAGTTGTTAAGATAGTATCCTGCTGAAATGGCTGCATTGTCTACTTCCCAAAACCAGAAAAATCTCAAAAGGAGCAGCCTTAGGCAAGAAGATGTAACAGTGCTGTTGAGTAAAATAGGAAAACATGTTAATGGTCAGAATATAAAGAACAGTGATTTACAAGCAATACATAATAAGGCCAAAGAGAAATAAAATCTGATCTCAGTCCACTAAGTAAGTGTGAACTTTCCTTGCCAGAGGAAGGTGATGGCATCTCTGACAAAACCCTTGAGACAAAATTCCTCCTATTTATTCAGCTCCCTCATTCCAAAATTGAATTCCTTTCTGGCCCAGATTTGAAGCAAAAGAATGATTTTATTTGAATAACTGGGTGTTCCAAGGTGTGAATTAAATGGACTTTTGAAAGCCTTCAATTTTCTTTCTCAGTTTTATAAAAGCTCAAGAAATACAAATGCAGTGATGATTCCAGTCTGTTACAGTGTGTGCAAAGGCAGTTGCTGTGCACTAGAGTGACAGCTCTCCTAAACTCTACATTTCACAGACAGATGAGTCTTTTCTTGCTGTTAATTGTTCAGTATGTGTAGGCACTAGCATTAGATGCTGTAAGTGATACTATTTTAATAATTGTCTTCAAGGGTGAGGGATTATCCCAAATTCAAGGAATCCATTTTTAAGACTTTTAATATAAATACTAGATAGCATACTTGAAAGCTGCCAAATTCAAGCCTCACAACTAACAGCCCAAATCTGTATTAGCAGAGTTTTGCAGGTATAACCACATAATTGTATAAATTCATATGTGGCTTATCTTACCTCCAGTGCAGCATTACTGACATTATTTGTTCCTTTACAGTGAAATACACTTTGTAATAAAGATGCACTGTTGCTACTACACCTCTGGACTAGGTGTTCTTGATGATACAGCTCCATCAGCTGAGATTCACATTTTTTCTCCCCCACACTGTGCTTTAGTGCTCTTTCTGAAGTGCTTGTCACAGTGCCAGTTCCACTTAACTGAGCATGATAATAAAAGCACCCTACCCAGAAACCCTGGCATTTTCTAGTGACACACTGGATTTTTTGGCAAACCTTCTGCTCCTAAGAACAGCATGAGTTTTCTGAACCCAAGTGCCAGTGGGACATTGACTCCTGTGTGACTGCCAACAATTTCTTCCTATCAAGGGTAGACCATCATTGAAACGATTATGTTAAATCAAGGTAGTCTGCCTCTCTCTCATAAGGAGATAAGCTATGCTGCTTAAATAAAGGGAGTTATCCTGAGCTTGACTAGAGAGCTGAATAGATGAGTGTTAGCAGAGCAGCTCTGCTCTGGAGCAGCCTGATGGCAAGGCAGCTCTGGGAGGATGTTAGCTGACTATGCAATGCTAATGCAAGTCAGTCTAAATGAGAGCACAAGTGCTCACTTGCTCAGGATCCAAAAGGCAAGAACTGGTGAAAAGAGGAGAGCTTTTAGGGAGAAACTGCATTTAATATGTTGATAAATTGTCCATCTATTTTCTCTCTTTAATAACTTTTTCTTGTCTTACACATCACAAAACTGCTGGTGGGAAAGGTTATTGCCTCTCTCTTCCATGACTGTTCATTTCTTTGTTTGACAGGACCTCAAATGTTACAGAAACTTAAGTGAAGTAAAAGGATAATGGTGTTAAACTGGAGGTCAGGAAAACAGAGTCAAGTGTATTGCCTCTGGAGACCCTTTTGATATCTTCAGGAAAATGGTATGAGTGGTATTGCAGCAGAGTTCAGCTCTTGGTCCCTGTGGGCTACTTCAACCCTTCATAAATTGTTGCCCAGGTTCCTGCCAGCCTTCTCATTAGACCAAGCCCAGGTACTGTCACGAAAAAAGTTTGAGTTTACCCGACATCAAAGAATTTTGCATTGTTTCAAATTATGTATCTGTGTTACCAGCTCCATCTCCAGTTTAGTGCCTGAACCAGCTCCGCCTCCCTCTGGCTGACAGGGATGTAAATTCCAGAGATGTTGGTTTTCAAGTGGGATTTACTTAATCTCAGAAACTGAAAAGGGAAGGAAAGGAAAGAAGTGTGTGTGACTGCAATGTTGCAAAAAGCAGATGCTTTCTAGAGGTAAGTGGGAAGTACTGCTCTGCTGTTTCTTTAGTACCTGCAGAAGCAGTGCAGCCAATATAGGGCTGTGCCTTCAGCTTTTTGTGTCTGTGATGGGCATGGAGGGTTACAATCAGAAACCTAAATCAGTGGGCAAGTGCAGGTCCCACAACACTGGGACAACGAGGGCATCCTTTGGTGATGCAAGATACAGAGGCAGACTTTAATTAAAATTCTGCTATTTGCTTGTAATGTTGTGGTAGGGAAATCACCTCAGCTGAACTTATGACTCCAACCATAAACCAGAAATAGCTGCTCTTGCAAAGTGCTTGCAGATCTGAGAGGTGTTATTACTGCTAATTCTGAAGCTACTCTAACTTCATTTAATAATGTGGACATAATACAGCAGAAGAAGATAAGGAACTGGAAATAAATTTGTAGCTAGTTGCCATAGTTCAATGTTTCTTTTCCTCTGTCTTCCTCTGTCACACTTTTTATGTCTTTTACCAGGGTTAAATGGCTCTCATGACTGTAGGAAACACAGGACAAGATCAAGACAACTGAACTGGAAAGTGTAAAAGAATGGGTTTGCAGGTTGCCCTGTTGTCATGCAGGTGTTCTGTTAAAATGACCAAGCCATACTATTTATAGATGGCTGATGTTTTTTAAAAGGAAATACTACCAAAATGGTGGGGTTTTCTTATTATCTCACTAATCATTCTGTGGTGGAAAAGAGCAACAGCAAGTCTTTTCCTCCAACTTCTTAATTTAAAGCAAGGAATGGGGTTAGATGTGAAACATAAACAATTCTCTAGTTTTTTCATTAAATAAACTGGAACATGAATATTTACCTGGATATCATTGATTTGCACAACATCAGTTTGCAGCCACTATACCTGAAGATAATTGCTTTTCCATCTTCCCCAGCTTGGGATAGTGCCATAGCCAGGTGCTGGCCCCAAGACTGAGGTTTGTAGTCCAATGACACCTGGGCAGGAGGAGAGCTGTGACTTGCTCTCATCAGCTCTGAACTTGTTGACTGGGACAGAAAGAGCCCAGTCTGAACTCTGGCACTGTGCCCGGGGGTGAGGAGTTGGAGTGCACTCTTCCTAGACTTTTCTTTTCCTTCAGCGTTCAGGAAGAATTTCACTCACACACTATTTCCAGAACACTCTGGCCAAAGAATGGTTTCTGAATGTTTTCTCTGTTAACTTTTATCCTTGTCTTTCTGCTGATCTGATAGTGTTCAGTTACAGAGCCCAGGATGTGTTGACTATCAGGTCACAACCTTGCCCATCCCTGATTCCCAGTGGAATCTCTTTGGAGACATAATGTACAGACAGTGTAGGGCTAGTACAATGGACATGTGCTGATTTTTAAAAAGGAAGTCTGCTCTACTTTTGTTTTTCTCTCCCATTTATATTATTTCAAAACTAGATGGTTATAAGCATATTCATTTTTCTGGGCACATTATTAGACTTTAAGTAGGAGTCTTGGCTGTCTGAAGGGAAATAGTCACAGAGATAGAGGATGGAAACCAGCATTGCAATGGCTTCTCCATAGACATTTTTCTGTGTCAGCAATTTTAGTTACATGTCCCAGTGTAGCGAGATTAGGTCTGCAGAGCCAAGAGGGAACCTTGGAAAAAATGGTCCAGGTGAGAACCACGTGTGAACATGCACCAGAGGAGCATAATCCATGTTCAACTATAGGGATGAATAAAAGTCAGCCACGCCTCAGAGGCCAGATTTAATTAATCTGCTCATGGAAATCCAAGTACTTTATTTCCACACTTATCAATCTGATTTCCTTTTCCAGAAGGGGAGTCACCTTGCCATTGCTTTTGGATCCAGCTTTGCACAGTATTTTGTGACTCAAAAATCTTAAAATAAGTCATTTCCTCCTCTTGCTTCACATTTCTGCTTTTGGGCTTCAGATTTCTGCCTCTCTCTTTGCTGATACTTATCAGATTTACCTTTCAAAGTAACTTGCTACAATTTTTGTGGGTATGCAAGGCTTCACCTATCACTTGAAAAAAGCTTGCTGAAGCACAGAGGGACCTATCAAATTCCTGTTGGCTTTCACCCAGTTTCACACAATGTTTTATTTCCAGTGCCATTTTTAATGATGCTGGTTGTAGGAAGATCAGTGTTTGTGACTGTCATGTACAGTTTATCAGCCAGCTTGCTGGTGTCATTTTTGTGGGTTTTATGAGATTGTAAATAATCTGGACAGGTTGGCAGCCTGTTTCACCTCTCATTAGTTTCAAAAATCCCAGGGGCTTCAGTTATTATTTGTTGCTGGTATTAGAAGAGCACAGTCAGGACATAGACATTGGGCCAAGGGGCTCTAAAATATCAGGCTGGAGAAACAAACCTGACAAAGAACGTAAATACATTAACTGCTATTTACAAAGCTAAGAGGAAGGTGAGTTTTTGTGGCTTTTTAGAACATCTGGCATATTCCCAGTGCCATGCAAATAGACAACCTTGCAGGGAAAGGCTGTGAAATGCTTTTGTTTTAAATGCCAGCAGTCCCCTATTTGCCACCAATCATATATGCTTGGGGGCGAGAGAAATTGTTTTTCAGAATCAACTGGAAAAAAAATGTGGCTTGTAGACTGACCTGCTGGAGATTGCATTCTGACCCTCCAATGCAATGTTCTTGCATTTGCTGATGAAAGGGTGGAAAAACTGAAGAGTACTGTTGGCAGCTAAACATCAGGTATTGAGAGAAGCCAGCACTCAGCATGCTCCTCACTTTGTTAGGATGCCACCACAAGATCTTCCTTTCTTTACCTCCCTCCCCCAGCAAATTCTGGTGATCTGTAGATTTATAACTGCTATTATTTTAGATTAATGACCCCCCACATGCTGAGTCTAACCTTGCTGTTGGGGCATCTCGAAAACCATCATCACCTTTTGTGGCCATGTCTGAACATTCTTTAAAAATCTTACCAAGAATGTTATTCATATGACATAATTTATGTTCTGTTTTCAAATGGATTCTTATTAAAATGTGCTTAAAAGAACCACCAAAACCCCTCTCATCTGATTTGTAGCACCAACATGCCTGGTTTTTTTTCTTTTCTTTTTGAAAAGAAAATTTGCCATTCAGGCTGTCAGACAAGGAGCTGAGGAGCATTCAGTCTGTTTAGAGCTGAGACCTTTGAACAATTGATTCACCAGATAATAGCTGTTTATATTCCAGCTACTCTAGTGACAAAATTGTGTAAAATTAATTCCAAGTGAGGCAAGGCAGAGAGTGCATCTGAATCATGGTGCCTGCTCATCTCTGCCTGACTGCTGTTCCTGCTCTACCATTTTCTCCTTCCTTTGGCAAATGTGCAGATGCAGCCTGAAGTGTAATGTGCAGCTGAACAGACTGATGAAGCCTAGGGAGTTTCCAGGTCAAGCCTTTAGGTCATATGCTGGTGGACACACAGAAATACAAATATCAGGGTTACAGATAGATAGAATCGTTTGTCTGAGCAGTTTTTCAGGAGTCAGGGTTACTGTTCTAACACCTAAAATGCTTCACCTCTGTATTTAAATAGCAGCTTTTTCTAAACACTTTTAAAAATCTGACCTCACAGGTGTTTAGCTTAAGAGATGTCAGGACAGAAGTCAGTGTGATGAACATGATTAGGAAGATTTTCTTGGTTTTTCCTTTTATTTGGAAGCAGGTTCTTGTCTTTGCAGCCTGCTTGGTACTTTTGGACACTCACACCATGGAGACTGCTCTTGATTTTTAAATTAGTATTAGCTAGAAGTCATTATCCTTTGTCATTTGTAGTCTGTAACACATAGGGGAGCATCAACTAGAATAGAAGAAAAGAGGCATGTTCTGTTTCAGCCATTCTAAAACCAACCATTTAACTTTGTACCAGATATATCTCATCTCATCTTAATGAATTTCTTCCATCAGCTCTGACTTTCAGGAAGCCTCTTCCCTGTCACACCCACCTTGGACTATCTCAACAGTCATTTTACAGGAGACAGAGGGTATGTGCTTTGAGGTGAGGAATGCTTTTGATATGCATTTTTAATTGAGTTTTTAATTTGTTCTTTCAGCAAGTTAAAAACGCAGTGGCAAGTCCCCAAGGAAGGTGTGGGAGTGAAGCCAGTTCTTTTTCCTCCAATCTCTGGAAACAGCATAGAAATGCCCAGCAAGGGACATCTTCCAATCTGTCCTTTTCACACCAGAAGCCTCCTTTATTTTTTAAGTCTGCTTGTGTACTCCCAATTTCTCTTCTTACCTATGCTGGAGCTCAAGGCAATCTTGGGGGAAGTCCATCATGCACTGATACTTCACAGTGTTCTGATGGAGCTTCTAGGGAATGGTTTTTAGGTTTTGCACCAACCATGTAAGGGCTAGAACAGAGGAGACATGCAGAGAGGAGGGTAGTGAAGCTGAGCAAGCATAACAGAAATGCTGAAGAGGTTTATTGTGAGGAAAGGGAGAACAGGGAGACAGTGATACTCTGCTTTCTTCTCTGCCCTTATGTGCTGGTAGCTGTGCTCTGTTTGCTTGAAGATCTGGATTTGCCCTCTCAGAACAACTATGGCCACTACCATGTTTAGAAATAGGAAAATGAGTGGCTGCTTGATGATAGTAACATTGACAAACTGAGGCAGGACTCAAGCTGATGCCTCAATGTAAAATAGCCTACTGTAACTACGCCCTGCCGTTTGTTTTGAATCCACCTGCTGCTGCACGCTATTTATTTGTTTAATATTGCTTTATTCATGCATTGCACTACCACCCTTATCCATCCTTTGCCAGAATTATGTTGCTAATGGTGAACTGCATGTGGCACTCCTGCAGTGGGGTGCTCGGTGCTGGGTTATTTCATGCAGTGCTGTAGCAAAACAGCGAGTGAGAAAATTCAAACCTGGAAAAGCAATAATTTGTTACAGCAGAAATGAGCATAGAATGAGTCACACTGCTGACAGATTCTGACATGCAACCAATTTATTAGAGGCTTGCTTTTCTGCAAGACTTTTTTTCCTCTCTCTGTTCCAGATGTGCTCTTCATAGAGGCTGCACAGACAAATATTTGATGCACAGACAAATATTTCCTATCTTGAAACTTTCTGTCACTTCTTATCTACAAAGGCTTTGGAAGAAAGATCCTAAACCTGAAAACTGTTAAATGTGTGAAAATGTAGCAGGACTCTTCTTACAATGCTTTGATATTGTTAATAGAGGATGAATATTAACACCAAGTATTTTTGGACTATAAAATACAGCCTGGAAGAGATAACTACCTGATCTCTGAGAGGTTATTTGTGTTAGCCAAGTTTTTCCAAGAGATCTGTTAATTTATTGGAATTTATTATTATAAGAAATTTATTGGAATTTAGGGCATTTGCTCAGTACCAATATTTGAAATTTAGGTTAAGGCAGCACTTTAAGGTGCATGTTTACTCCCAGATTCATACTATAAATACTAGATCAATCATTCTTTACCTCTTAATGGTGGGCAGTCTTCCTAAAGAGTAGGGTATTGAAACCTGCTAATACTTCCCTTGGGACTGAAGGCTCTGATTTGCTGTATAGGTGACCCTGCACTGGAACAGGTTGCCCAGGGAGGTTGTGGAGTCTCCATCCCTGGAGACATTCAAGAGCTACCTGGATTCAAGCCTGTGCAATTTACTCCAGGGGACACTCCTTGAGCAGGTAGGTTGGACCAGATGACCCAAGTAATGCTCCCTTCCAACCTTTCCCATTCTGAAATTCTGTGATTAGAAGCCTTGATTATCTCCCTGTCCACAGAATAGTCCTTCTGTCTTGATACAGAGCTGAGCAAAGGGGCAAAAGGCAGAAATCCTCTTGCAGAAACTGCTGCCTTCTCCACAGATAAGTGATAGGTATCTTGCATGATTAGTCAGTCTTCTAAATCCAAAATAGAGCTATATTTTGCACCGTGGGCTGGAGGGGGGCTGAAGAATGAGACTGAACTTCATTAGTAATCCTTATGTGCAAACAGTTTATGAATCTCAGCAGGAGTTGCTAAGAAAACAGTATGAAATAATACTGACAGTGACAAGGGCTGCATAATACTCTGACACTCTGCATTATTCCTTAAAGAGAAGGAAAATCAGCCCAGGAAAATGCTAAATGCTCAATTCTGTGCATACAGATGTAGGCAGAATATTGAGAAACTTAAGCAAATCCTTCCAAGAGAGAAGAATGGGTTCTGCTTAAATTTAGTGTTCATCTGCTAGCTTTAGTGGTTTGTCTGGAGGAGGTGGGCTTATTGTCTCCTCTGATGCCATCAGAAAAACTGAGATGACTCAAACATATAAACTATTTTATAGGTGCCCTTAGCAGAGGGAAAGAGCTTTTGGTGCATTTTGCATCAACTGTAAGTTGTTTTGAACATGTAGCTCAACCTGCCCTGCATTGCTGGATTCATAAGAAGTGCTTCTTTAAGAGTCTGAAGAATCCAAAACATTGTTTCTTGTGTTTGTTGGACTTGGAATTTTATTTGTTTGTGTGGTTAATGATCATGGTGGTGGTTGTTGTTGTTTTGTATTTAATAATCTTTGCTGAGCGTTTGGTCAAAAGTATGAAGAAGACTTCATAAAATGTCTGCCAGCCTGCTCTAATTAGCACCCAAAAGCTTAAAATTTTGGTTGATGTCTTGCAGACTTCTATTGCAAATAATAAATAGGATTGTGTACTTCTCAACTGTACACCAGAATTATAGTCAATCTTGTTTCTCAGAGGATAAATGCAGTGTATTTCTTTCCCCAGGTGAGAGAACAGTATAGCAAAGGTGCTGTGGGCATGTGGGACCTCAGGGGTTTGTTCATCAGTTTTATCATGGAGGGAGCAAGGAAAGGGGCAAAGATGAAGCCTGCTAAAGATCGTACAGACAGTATGTTTGGGACATTTTATTTCAGTGGTACAAACAGGTATAGAAATGAGCACAACAGAAAAGGTCAAGAGCATGACAGAGTCTCTGAGAGCGTTTTCAGCAGAGACTTGACTTAAGGGCTCTGGTGGCTGGAAGGTAGGAGGGACGGAGCTCTGCACATCTGCTGCACAGTATGTGCTCAGTGAGTTCAGAGAAGGGGCAGTGAAGAAGCAGCAGGGGTGGGCCCTGGCATGAAGTCATAGGCAACATGGAGGCAGAGCTGAAACTCTCAGTTTTAAAGCTCCACTAGCTTACATGGAGGTGATGATGGGCTGGTTTTTGTGTTTGCCTATTTAAAAAAATCTTGTTCCAAGAAAACTCTCTTGTTGCCAGCCTAACCATCTGGAGATGGAATTAAGGCAAGGCTTGCTCTGGTGGACACAGCTGGTGGTTCAGACAGGGCTTGTAGGAAAGGAAGCTCTTGGCTTAAGCTGTTTCATCTGCAAAGGCTTTGCTTCCCACCAGAGACCTTGGGTGCACAGTGTTTTAAATTTAGCTGCATTATTAACAATAGCAGAGTGTAAAAGAAGAGGAAGCAATCTTTACACCCTGGCATTCATGGTTATTTGTACTCTGAAATGGGCCCTTGGCACACAGTCACCTCCTTGTTCTTAAAGCCCTGGCAGACTTCTATGGGAAGCGTTTTTAGATTGGCCTTGAAATGGGATCTTCACTATCCCTATATGCAGCAGCAGTATATGCTTTTCTGTCTTGCACTAGGAGGTGTTGCACAGGCTGTTGGGTGAAGTTGCCTGCATCTCTCCTGCTGGAAGTGTTTCTGGAGAGATGGAGAAACAGGTACAGTTCTGTCCATCACTGCCTACAAGGCCAGAGAATGGATTCTATCTGCCAGAACTTTGGCTATGGTGTGCTATTATTCCTGAAAAGTGTTTCTTAACTGCAGCTAAAAACACGTGAGAATGGGAGATCGGAGAATTCCTAATGGGCAGGAACAAAGGTGTTACTGTTGGTAGTTATTTGCATTTTAGCTCTCAAAACAGCTTGATGTCTGCACCACATGCAGTTACATGACTGGAGGGGATGTTTTGTGGTGGGTCAGAGTATTGAGTATTGGAGCTTGGGTGGTGGGACAACTGGAGAAGTGCAGGGGGACCAGAACACTGCTGTATGGGCCAGGCAATGTTTCTGCTTATAAGCACTTGTAGGGAAGGATTAATACAAGTGAAATTAATTGCTACATCTACTGTCTTAGATGAACAGGGCAAATGTTTCCCTCTCTCCAGAAACAAGCATACCATCTTACTTGGGTATTGGGGGGCATGGGCAGAGAGAAGAAGCTGCTGGGGCAGCAAGGTGACAGTCATCCTGCATCTGCTGGGTATCCTTCAGTGGCTGGAGGCCAGTGGCACCAGAATGTTTCTAGCATGACAGAAGCAGAGGCCAAGTCTCTTTGGTGCTCATTTGAACTAAAAAAACAAACAAACAAACAAAAAAACCCAAACAACAACAACAAAAAACCCCAACGAAACAAAAAAGATTTGTCACTTATTTCTGATGCCGAGAGAACTTTCTTCCCCAGTACATGTATATTCAGATATATAGTTCCTTTATTTTCCTGTAGGGAAGCTATTATACGGGCATCATAATGGTAAACAGTTTTAGTTTTGGTTTTAATTATCTTTGTTTTCTCATTGCCTCTGTAAAACCCATTATTTCTTCCCCAGCTTTTTATGTCTCCCTTCTGAAGACAGATGCTGTTTATGGGTGTACTGTTGTTCTCCTCCCCCTTTATACATTTTTATCATTATTTCCAGTTTCAGTGAACAAGTTCGTTTCTTGAAGCAGGTGCAGAGGGCTGGAGAGTTGCAATAAAAATTTGGTTTTTAATGCTTCCCAATTGAAAATTTTCTGATAGAACATTTGATGTCTCAGGTCCGAACTGGGTTCCAGTTCAGTGTAAGAACTCAATTCCAGTTATTGCCTTGTAAGTGCAATACAGATTTCCTAGTATTGTGTCTAATTCCCAACAATGCCTGGGCTGGAATTCAGTTTAGAAAAGATGGAAACAAATGTGTTCTATCCTTTCTGCTCACGTTTACAGCTCTTTCACAAGCTATCAGACACTGTATTACATTTCCAACCTGTGTGGCTTCCTGAAAACATTAGAAAAAAATTATTTGATTAGACCAGTTATTGGAACACTGCCTATAAAGTATAAATGATAAATCAGCTTTCCAGACAAAGCCTCTATGAAGTAGAGTCTGCTGTTCAAAGCACTGGCATGGTACTCTTGCTTCCCTCTTTAGCTGATGTTCTGTCTTGGTTGCTGGTATTTTTTCTGTCTAGATCTGTTTTTCTCTAGTGTTGTTTTTTCATAAGAGAGAACTTAATCAGTTGAAATATGGAGAACAGTAGCATCAGTCATCATTCTTTTCCTTTCTTTTCTTTTTAAAAACATATATTTCACTGTTGGCTTTTTGCTTTTTCTAATTAAGATCCAGTCATTTATCAGCAGTTTGTTCACGATGCTCAGCTTCAGTTTTTTTGGAAGTGCTTGAGTTTTTCTGTGAACTAAAGAATGATATCTTGTTCTGTGCTCAGTAATCACCTCCCATGGGTACTTCCTTTTTTGATCCTAGGTGAAAAAAATTCCTAGTCAATGACCCTTAAATACTTAGACAATTCAGAGCAATGAAATGAAAAGCAGACCTGTCTGCCCCTCTACTAATACAGTGTAACATTTTTTAAAGGAACCGACAGCATTTAGATACCCACAGGCTTTGTACTCCAATTTGTTTATTTTACTCCAGGTAAGTCTTCAATCTTCTTTTCGTGCTTCAGACACAACTCCAAGCCCAACATGAAATGATGGAGTCTGCCTCTAAGGGAACTTGCATCAAGGCAAAAAACTGATTTTGTTGATGGTGGTGTCCTTAAATGAAAAATGAAAAGTTGATTTTAATAATCCATTTTTCCCCTACCTGTTGTGGAAAAGTTTTCTGTCCATAAATCTGTGTCTCTTGTGCTGTATAAGGCTTTATTCTACTAAAGGTTTCCATAACCTCTGGCATTTAAATTATTATTAATGTAATTCTGCATACTGTCCGTGGGCAAAGAAAAATACAAATTGTTACTGGGATGGAAATAGAGATGCATTTAATTTATTAGGCATCTGTTTTTAAAAGCAAACTGCTTGCATGGGAGCTTGCAAAGCTCTTGGCTGTGTGCAGCAGTCTTCTACCCAGGGCAAGGTGGGGAGTTGGTGTTTAGATACTGTTTATGTGTGTATTTTCCTGCTCCCCACCCTTTAAATCTCTGTATGACCAGCCTGCTCCTCTGCTCTGCATGTGATCTGTGTCATCTGGTGCTGACCAGGGCAATCCAGGAAGAGTGGAGCTTTTGAATCCACTGCTTTGAGTGGGGGTACCTGTGCCCAAAATGTGTGCTTCAAGGCAGGGAAATGTCTTCCCTGCTTCCTCATGCTGAAGTAGGAATCCAGCTTAGAAGAGTGTCTTCAAGCAGTGATAGATCAGTATTTCAAAAGGCAGTGTACTGCCTAGGATTTAGATAACAAAGTTATGTCCTTGTCCCTATATGTCAGGTTTTTCCACCGCAAAGATGACAGAATGACATTCTCAGCCACAACTTTGAGGGAAAATCAGCACAAGAACACATGAGCACAAAAAAAAAAAAAAAAGCCTTCAAAATCACCAGAATGTTTTGTGTGTGAAAAATTAATCACGTCTGCTGGGGAATAACTCCCAGTACATATGAGGAAATTTCCAGAAGCTGTGAGAATAGCATAGCACAAACACAAAGCAGCAGAAATCTCTTAGGTATGAGCACAGCAGAACCTCAAGGAAGGCAATCCTATGAGAAATTGTGGATGCAAGTTTCTGTCAATAGATGAAAGCAAGCCTCTCAGGAGATGGACTGCTTTATGGGGAAAGGAAAGCAAAAGCATTTCTGTCCCCTCTTTCTCATTGCTTTCCTGAACAAGCACTGTCATTTCCTGGGCCTCTTCATCGCCCTTCTATTAAGTTTATCCACAAATTGTTTAAATTGCTCCTTCTCTGATCCATAGAGGCACTATGACTACTCTCAGTACCAACTCAAGTGACTCCACGAGCTGGAATCAGACACAGAGTTTGGAATGACTCAGGACCTGGGGAAAGATGCTGCCTTCCCTTAGGGGTAAGAGAAATGCAGACTCAGGCACGGGGATACATGCTCTGATTTGAAGTTACCAGATGGAAATATAATGACAAAAGGAAGTAGAAAGAGGATCTTTCTCTTCTAGATGTATCCCTGCGTTGGCTGGTGTATGAATTTTCAGTGAAGAATAGCACTTTTATTATCTTTTGGCACTTAAATTGTTTATCTTGATACATTGTAGTAGAGCTTTCCTTTTCAAACCAGGAAAGGATGTGACATTGTTTCTTATAAGACAGCTTGTGCTTTTAAAGATTTTAGATTAATAACTGTATTTATATACCTTCTGTTTGCTTGCTTCATTTTTCTTCTTCCTATCCTTTTTGTAACTATGCTGTTGGAAATGTTATTATTGAAGGTAAAGATCAGTACCAATACTAAGGCACCTGTGTTTCCTGATGCCTGACTAAGCAAGGCTTTCTTCCTTCCATTTTTAAAGAAATTCTATTTATTTTAGTAATTAATTTTAGGCTTATTTCCTTTCTGCCATTCCCAGTTATTGGCTGTTATTTAGGGGAGTGTTTGCCATATTCTTATATTTCCATAGCAACGTGGTCAGCTTATATTTTGATTCTTAGTGTTAGTATGGTTATTAATTGTTGAGTGGCAGTGTCTAAGGGTTTCAGCCTAATCAAACTTCATCATTCTCTTGTTCTAGGTACAGTCATAAATACACATTTTGTGCCCCAAATGCTTTCTAATTACTCCTTTGGGTTATTGTACTGGTGTGTGATACCTAAATTTGCTTATTGGTTTTGTTTACTTTAGAGAGATCTCTCAAAGAGCCAGGTGCTACACTGTTACCAGGAATCAGGTAATGGCTGGTGTTTACTTTTCACAGTATTTGAAGGTGAATCTGCATTACCACGTGCTGATGCCTTGTAACACTTAGAAAAGGAAGGAATGTGTTGTACCAGTCTGTATGCACAGTAAAGGGAAATGTTCAAGAAATTGAATGATCACCTGGTTTCATTTATTGGAGCTCAATGGATTTTATGTAATATATTAAATGTAAACAAAGCTGCAGAGCTTTTCTTCAGGAACTCAAGGTTTTTTTTCTCCTGGGAAGATGCTCAGCATGTATATGAGGAAAGGGAAGTGTTGCAGAGCTTGGTGATGCCTCCCTTGGAGGCATTTCAGCTGGTCACCTGTCTGCTGAAAGGCATTCCTGCTTTCTGCCTACAGCAGACACTGGCACTGTGGGTAATTGTTGTCTGGTTAAGGCTTCTCGTACTTCAGACCGAGAGAAATACATTCATGCAACATTTATGGAAAGGCCTCAAACCCACTTGATATTTCAGCTCTGGCATAGGCCTGGATTTGGCTTTGGGCTGGTGTCAGTGTACCTTGTTAATTCTAGTGGAGGAGGAAAATCTGACATCAGTACTAGTATCTTCTGATCTGTCATCTGCTTAGAAGTCCAGGTATTGTGAGATCTAAGTGACTGGTATCTGTATCACAGGTTGCTGTCCTTAACTTGTCACATATGTGGCTCTCATTGAATTATATGCAATGATATGTGTAGAGAAAGGATGAGGTGTTCTCATGCAGAGATCTGGAAGCTAAGAGCTCAGGGTTCAGCTCTCTCCAGGAGGACATGGTGCCTTTGCACTTCCCCTGTGTGGGCCAAGAAATAACCATGGACAGACAGCATTGTGTCTCCCCTAAGTGGCTGTCACCAACAGGGGAAGATTGCATAAGGCACCTTCAAACATTATTCCAGACAAACCTGACACAGTGCTGCCCTGCTGACTTCACTGATACCAATGAAGGCTAGAGCTAGGTGTTTGGGAGGCATTTTGTGGCACCCTATTTACAATACAGCAGCTTTCTTCTGCTGTCCATAGACTGTATTCTGTGTGCCTGAAGTAGATAACAACTTGGGTCTTTGTGAAACAGAAGAGTACAGATTTTAAACAAGAATTTGCAAATATTCTTGCTTTCTAAGGTAAAGATTATGCTGACCTCTTATCTTTTGGTGGTTTTATCAGTAAAATAGGGTGGCAAAAGTATTTTTTTTCTGTTCTCCAGCTTGTATATAGAGACTACAAACTCCCACTGGTATGTGTGGCATGACAGGAATTGTTGCGTTAGCAAAGAACTGCTGAACAAAGATTGAGTTTGTTTAATCAAAACTCTGCTAGGTGTTCCAGAGACAGAAGCTTTCCCAATCTTTTCTTGTGCTATAGGCAAATCTTCACAGTGAAGTTTGTCTGTGGAAGAGGCCATTGCTGCCTTCCACCCCTCAGGCAGGATTCCTGAAATAGCAAAATGTATTCATGCCTGATCCCTCTGCTTGTCCTTTATGTTCATCAAGGTGGCCTTTGGAGCACTGCCAGCATACCTTACTAGTGCAGGACTCCAAGGAGAAGGCATGTTAGGAGGATGAGTAAGAGAGGGATGGGGAAGTGTCTCATACAGATGTCAAATCTCTGCTGGTCAGTGGTCCCTTGTTGGTCCTAATAGGATGTCACAGGTTAGAACAAGCCTAGATTGCTCTGACTTATTGCCAGAGCCAGGACTGGAGCCAGTGGCTGAGAGCTGACCTTGAAGATTCCCATTGTAGTTTTGCTAAGGCACTGTTTAGTCAGGATCAGAGCTAGCTCCTGCACCTTCCCCTGGAGAACAGCACAGGGAAACCTTGCCAAGGAGGGGTTGGAGGTGCAGAAATATAAAACAATGCAGTGCAGCTTAATATAAATGCATTTAGTCCATGAACCTCCTCTCAGCATTCATCATTTCCATCTGTGAAACATGCTGCTGTTTCTGTCAGAGTTGATCCTTGTCCAGCTGGCTATTGCTGCTTATGCACATGATCCCAGAGGTTCCCAGAAGCCAGGATCAGTAATGCCATGAATCACACAGCCTCAGCTGGCTCAAATGCTGCGCTTTGTTTCAGGGACCATTGTGTCTGCACAGTTTCTCTTTTCTTGCTCATCTTGAGAAACGCAGCAGGGTTCAGACTGTCATGCTTACCCTTTTCCCCATGTGATGTTTGATTTGTTACCTGTTTTGCTATTTTAATTGGCATCTGTAGCAGATCCAGGTGATTGCTACAGGAATATGTCAATGCTTGTTTCCACTTGTCAGTAAATCTGCATCTCTTGGGTCTGTGCTATTTAATTTCTGAGAATAAGGGATGATGCCTTCTGTTCCGTGTTTATGAAGCACTGGTGCACTATGTAATAAGGTGTTCAGGCCCTTGAAGTCTGCTGCAGGACCTGCTTTTCTATTATACAATGACACAGAGACTTCAGGGTGGGATTTATGAATAGTGGAAGTCTTCCTTGAGTTGCTGCTCCAGGATGGATATTGTCATCTTCTAAGCTTGTTCTGTAATCTGTGTGTTTAAATACTTTGGGCTTTGCACTGAAACCTGTTAAAATGAAAGTTTCAACCCTCTCAGATTCTCTGTCATTTTCTATGACTGCTTGTCTGTCTTACTATTTTCATTCTACTCATCTTTGTCGTCTGAAAATCTGATCATCAAAGTTTTTAAAAATACTTCTGGATCACTAATGAAAACTATTAAACTGTATCAGATCTAATTTACTTCAATGCAAAAAAGATCTCTAGAAACAATGTGATTTCAGTTATGGTTGTTCAATAAATTTGTGTCTGCCAGTCTGTCAATTCATCAAATCTATTTATTTGAGCCAGTTTTTATCAGAACACACTGCAAAGATTAACTGAGCATTCAAGCAAGATCTATGTATATTATACTACACTACATTACATACCTGTAATTTTCTCCATTAAACAAACCATAGATCATCCCTAAGGATGTTTTCTATAAAACTGTGTTGATGGCATTAGTTACATCCTTTGCTTGCTATCAGTTGAGTCTTGTATTAATTTCCCCATTAATTTGCTTGGGAATGATGTTAACTTAATTTCCCTAGGTCATCTTCATTTTTCTTTTTGAATTTTGGGATGGAAAAATTCACTAAATTTGCATACCAGAATTAATGTCTAAAGCATTTTTTCCAGTTTCTGTCCTGTTAGCCCCAGGTATAAGTTTTTACACTACTCACATGACTCTTAAAGACATCAGATGATTTCTTGCTTCTCCTGAAAATGGATATAAATGAACACTGTTGCTTGGTAGTCAAACAATAGATGTATGTTTGTTTATTTGTTTCAAACTGCATCTGCTGGAGAAAGTTCACTGCATTCTGTTTAGGAGCCAAAAGGAAATTAAACTCTTTGTCAGCTAGACACTTGATTCTGTCATTTTTTTGTATGCCCATATTGTTTTCTACAGTAGTTCTTTGACAGAAGTTGCCAGGAATAAAATATTGTCAGGGAAATAAATCAAGGATGCTATAGGGTCAGCAATAGCTGCCTTAATTTGCAGGGGGAAAAGAATTCTGTTTGTTTAAAATTAAGGATATTTTTGCAAATGAAAATATATTTCTCTGCCTTTTGGTCACCAGAAAAACTACTATCTTATTCTTAGCTTTAACATTAATGTATATGTGGCTTTACACTGCCTATTGATTCTGCTGCCCCTGGAAGTCTCTGGGCTCTGATCACATTGGGCTGCTCCTGACTGTGGCTTATTGGAGACTGAGCAGGGGTTTCAAAACTTCTTCCTCAAGTCTTCTCTCTTTTTTGTTGTTTTTTTATAGAAGGTGAAAAAGCATTAGTACTTACACCATTTAATTTGTTCTGCTCCAGGTCTTCAGCTTTGAGTCACTGTAATTGCATTTGAGAATTGAAGTCTCTCATGCTTGTATTAATACAATTTTTCACTTTAGTTTTTTATTCTTGACAAGCAGGTACATGCAGAAAGCAAACTAGATCATAGTACTGAAATTATAATCTGAAATTTGCAGAACATGGATGCTATAATTTGAAAACAATCAAAATCTTTATTTCCTAGCAGTAACTATAACTTGAAAACTGTTTGTACCATCATTGACACAGAAATGTACCAACTAGAGGAATTAAAAAGGTGCTTAATGAATAGAGCTTGACTGAGTTTTATACTCTTCAGGTTTCTTGGATAATTCCCAAATGATGAGAAGGTTTATCAGAATATGCTGGAGGTGTGTGTTTATGTTCTGGAATTTAATCCTCTTTTGTTTCTTTTTTTTTTCCTAGTCTGATTGATTCCATGTTTGGGTATTCTCTGCACACTGAGAATCCTCTTACTCTGAGCCAAAACTCATTAGAGTCCATTCCAACATATACAAAGACCTTCAGGTCATGTTCTGTTTTCCTCCAAATGGTTTTAAAGGTTAGCAAGAGTCTTGGATGTGACATAGAATTTTACTTCCTCTGCAGATCAGAAAAACATTCAGTGTACTGTGTATCTGCAACATGTGAGAGCCTTACTGAGTTTTCATACCCCCTCCACAACCCTCCTTTATATTTTTCAAATACTCCATTTGCAATAAATTGAAAAAATTTGTAGGTCTTTGGGCCAAGAGCACTCCAAAGCTTCTTGGGTCCAGCATATCTCAATATTCAAGAGGGATGTCTTTACTTCCTTTGTCATCTAGATCCATCTCTGGTGTTTTATCATTCCTAACTGAATGATCCAATTTAATATGGATCTGAGAAAGAGGGTGAGGCTGCTTAATGCCTGTGAATTTTAAAAAAAATCCACAAGGTAGAGTGACAATAAAAAAAAAAAAAAAAAAAAAAAAGAAAAGAAGCAAAAAATACAAACAACCAAACCATTGCATTGGCTTGCACTTTATCTCACTGCCACCAGCTCTTTTTATACTCAGATTAGGCAGGCAGCATGTTGACACAGCCCATACTGCACATCCTTCCATGAAAAAGCAGCATTTTTAATTAAACGCACTTGATGCCTTTCTCCTAGTGACAAGCCTGAAGCAGTTTACAATGTTATTCATTCTATTGAAAACTGAATTTCTTATCTTTTTTTTCCCAACCAAGAGCTTTCTTTCTCAAACTCGTAATTTTCTTTGTCTGCAGTATTTGCCTTCATTCACAAGAACAGTGTCATATTAAGGTTCCTTAATTTTCCCTAGATATTATCCATCTGGTGATTTTTCTCTTCACCCATTGCAGTGAGCCCAATGTGCTCTCTTTTCCCCTCCTTTCCATCTTCAGCCTAAGGTACACACATTATCTAGTGAATTTAACCAATTAAGTTACATCAAAGTATTACAAATTGCAGATGTCTTCATTAGGATTAATACAATTATATTACAGTCAGATGTTCAATTAAACTATTAATAGGAATAATGAAATGGGAGAAAAACTACCCCACCCTAAAACCCCTTTTGTATCCCACAATATTGGTAAGTAAACATTTAGCAAGCAAGTTGAAGCATAGGCAGAATATTTATGTCCTTCTGTTTATTCCAGCCTTTTAGCTCCTGCTTAGGGATTAACAATGAAAGCAATGTCTTCTTGGATTCATTTTCTTTCAGTTATGTTAACTCTTTCTTGGAAACATTTTGATATGAGAGTGATGTTACCAGTCCCTCTCTGCCTTTTGTAATGAAGCAAACAAACCCAAAGACCACTCTTAGCTATGCAAAGGCTTTTGAGAAAAAACATTTTGTAGGCTATCCAACAGCCAGGGTAACTTGAACTGCCAAGTTTAATTTTTCTTGGAAAATCTGGAGCAAATGCTTTGCAAAGTTGTTCATTTAATATAAGTGTGCTTCTGGGCTTAAAGGTAAATCCAACCCCAAAACAGTAGTGATGAATCACAGTCTACAGACATCTGTCAACAGGGAGGCAAGGCTGAGCAAAAATGTGTTTGCAACTTCTCTCCTTACCTCTAATTTATATAATTTAACAAATGTTTACTTGAGTTTTAATGGACCTAGTAAATTATGCCAAAGATGCCTGTGGAGCTAATTTTCTAAAGCACTTGGAGACGAATATTTCATTTAGTCCTTTGTTATATCACTACTCAAAATAGCATCTCCAAATTGCCTCCAAATATGGAGGAAATCATCACCAAAGGCACTGGGCAATATTCCTGCTGGAATCAACTTCTTGCTTAGGGGTCCAAGGCACCTCCTGGCTTCAAGGGTGTTACATGGCAGAAGCTTTCACTGGCTCCAGTATCTCTGAGCAATCACTGACTGGGTTCACCACAGACCTTCTCTAGTCACTTGTAATTGTGTTTGTTTGGGGGCACTGTACTGTTAAAACTTTCTCTGGAGAGCAGACTGCAGTCAGGCACTCAGTTGCTCATCAGGAAGGCTTTCCTGAGCACAAGCAGTAGGAGCCTCTTCTCTTGCTGGCAACAGGAAGAGCATGTTACCTTTTCTTAGGCCACAAAAATTCCCATCTGGTAAGGAGAGACTGAGCACCACACTGTGTGGTGGGGCAGTCTCAGCCACTTCATGAGAAAGGTGATTTCCCAGTCTCACTCTCCCCACCTGTTCAGTCAGCCTAGACATTGAGACTTCGAGGTCTGGGTTTTCAGGGATTCTTTCTCAGGCTTTCAGTTTTCAATTAAAGAGGAGATGGGGCAGTGGTATTCACTACATGCAGAAGGAGATTCTGTCAGATGTCATTCTGCATTTGTCACTGGTTTTGTTTTTAATTTGGTTTTGTGATTTCAGAGGCAGCCCAGTCTTGACCTCTGCTTGGGCTCAGTGCATAATTGCATTGTCTCTGATGCACTGACTGACACCATCCTAGAAATTGTTTAAGTGGCTGTAATCCAGCTTCCCAGGACCTCCGGAGTATGCTCTGCTGGAATGTCATTCTACACCCTGAACTTGCCAAACCTGGCCTTTGCTTAGGAGCACTACTGGTATCTTGTATCTAAATATCTCTGGAAAACATTGGGTATAGCCCTGGGAGCAGGGTTCTTTCCAGTTCTTTTGAGGCACTGGTGCTCTGACCTTGCCACTGGTCAAATTCTACCTGCTGGTGAGAGTAGTTCTGCAGAGCTGCTGGAAAGTGCCCAAGAGGACAGCAAATGAAAATCACACCACCTCACTGTTTCCTCTCTGAAACAGGGTCTCCTTTGCCAGTCTTTGGTAAAGTATTTCCACTCTACTGCTGCTGTTTAGAGGATGACTGTTAGCCCACTAAGCTGTTCTGAGAGCAAAAAACATAAATGGTAAGTGCCAGGGATGGTGGGAGAGGGGAAAACACAGCTCCAGATGCCTGCTTGACCTCACTTTCAGAACCTGTGCTTTAAATATCAAGATAATATCTATCTTAGCCATAACTCAGAGGGGATGCCCACTGGCAAATTTGCAGCTGCTGCTTGGGAAACGCAGGAAGGAACACAATTCCCCAGTCACCTTTGTGGCCATGGTGCCAGTTTTCACTGAGATGCAACTGAGCAGGAAGCTGAAATTCTTCAGGGGTAGGGCACAGTTCAGAAAAAGCAAGGAAAGCAGCAGCATGCTTCTTGGTGATCCCTGTAGATGTTTACCAAACAGCCTCTTCTTGAGGGTAAACCCATTGATTAAATTCATTCTCTTCCTCCTCCTTTGCTTTGCTAAAGATTGCTGCAGGCAATGTTTTTTAAATTAATACATTATTTGAGTTAAAGCTGTGATGGATCAGAGCTGGAGTTCTTTCTACTCCCACTTCAGATATTATTTTAAAGATTCTTGCATTGATTGATTTTTGCAAAATTGTGTATGGTTCTCTTTTGTGCAGATGTTAAGGCTGCAGTTACTTTATGCTATTTGGAACTAAAGCATGCTGCAATACAGCTATACCCAGCATCCTTGTTATTGTTTTATCCACCAGCAGAAAGCAATGGGAACTGTCCTCAAATAAACTTTTATTCTAGAGAACAGTACCACATGGAGATCACTGAACAGCCAGAAGCCACTGTTTATGAGACATTATTTGATCCTTTTATTTGATTTGATTTCTTATATTTCAAGCAGAAATCTGTGAACCAGAAATCAAAGAAAACTTTATTTCAGAAGCATCTGACTGCAGTAGATTTGAAGCAAAATATTTTACTGAGCAGCTGCTCCAGAGCTGAGTAAATATTTTACTCAGAGCTGCTCCATAATATTCCTGTTGCTGGCCATGAGCTCTGTGAGGCAGCAAGGGAGTCCCTGGTGTGTTTGTCCCATGGGCACCCCTGCTGTACAAATTGCTTCAGAGCAGCCCAAAACTTCCAGCTCCTCATCCCAGCTCTCTCATGGGAACACTGGCATTTTAGGAGCCCTATGTCCACCTCTTTCAGGATGTTATTACTCTAGAGGCAGGAGCAGAGTGTGGTCAGGTTCTGAACCTTGTATTCATTAACTAGGTACCTAGGGACCTAGAAGAGTGTTCAAGAAATCAAAATCTCAAAGTAATTGTACTAAAGTGAAATGTCAGACTTACATTCTTCATTACTTGTTGTAAGGTTTCTGCAGACAACATTTTAAATTATTTAGCTTGAAACAGAATTTGGATGCCACAAACGGGGAATGTTTACACAGTCTTAGACATATCAGGCATAGCTTTTTATTTGCAGAGAGATGTATAAAACAAACCAGTTACCTCCAAACATGACGCAGCAGTATTGATTCTGAATCCTTCCAACTCATGCCTAGCAGGCTTGACTTTGATTTAAAAAGTAACTCTGAAGAATGGTTTAATTTGGGTTTTCCTTCCTGTTTGGGTTTTCCAGCTAGGTTGCAGGTATCTGACAAAAATATTCCTGAGGTAAATGTTACTACTCACAGTCCCTGTATTGTCACTGCAAATCATTCACCTTTGTGTATTGTGAGAGTGGTCAAAAAACATTGGAAATTATATCAACGTTTTCTTACAATAGCATTGTACATCTAATTCCTCTCTTCCTGGTGACATTCTCAGATGTGTAAAGTGACTGGGATCTTTTCCAGCCCATTCCATACAGCTTAGAGAAATCCTTCCAACAACTCATTACTGAGTTACAATAGCACGATACACTGATTAGACCAATAGTTGGCTTGGACTATAACATACAGGCTTTCCTACTTTAATTTAGGTGCATGCAATATGGAGTGTAACAGCCACACAATTAAACAGAGTCTTTCTTAGAAATTGCCCAGTGGGGATGGATGATCCCCATTCAAATTTTCTATTGAAAATTACAAGGATATGAGAACTGCAGTTTTAGGGTTTTTTCTTCTTTTATTTTTCTTTCACAGCTGAGGAATATGTCTGTAAGCCTCAGGATATATTCATGTGTCTCTGAACTTACCTTTTTTTGTGTGTGTTAAAAATTCAGCTATAGAGCCAAGTTGAAGTTACACTACACAGTAAGACTCAGAGATATAACAGTACTGATCTCTGTTGATGTCAAGAAAAGTCCTGAAAATGCCATAGGACTGAATTCTGAATAATTTGGGACCCATTCATACAGTTTTGGAAATTTTAAGGGAAAAATCATAGTCTTAAGGTTAAGAATTCTGCTGACCCCATGATGTAAAACTGCTGCATATTCTCATTCTTCAGATGATGATGATTGAATATATAATTTTATTTTTCAGACTAGAATGTTCGTAAGACAGCTAGCAAGCCTGCTTCTGGTTGCTTTGACCTGCAAGAACATCTTTCATATATTCTCTGTTTCATGGCTCAGGACATATTTGTTCTCTTCATCTTCTGGTAGTTTTCATTTTGGTTCTAGGCACAAATGAAGAAACAGTCTTCCAGTAGAAAATCTGATGAGCCTGATATAATCTAGGGAGGGACTTGAACACCTAATCCTGACTTCCCTGCATGGTCTCACCTGTGAAGCTGAGCTGGGCTTATGCTTCTAAGCTATTAATGCAGAGCAGACATTGCCAAGAAACTAATCAATAATCTACAGGGGATGAGTGTCTCCTCCTTTTCTGTTTTTTATATGAAGTCCCAAATTTCAATGATGTGTCCTTCTGTGACGTTCAGCACACAGTATCCAGTTTTATCTTTGCAGCAGTTACCTGGTTGATGATTTCTCATTACTCTGAAAAGGCTAAATATTTTTTTCTCTCTATAAATATGTTCTTCTCTCTCCTGAGACATTTTTACTTATTATCTTTTCAAGCTGCTTATTTTAGCTGAAGTCCCTCCAGAGAGTTCTTAGAAGATCAGGTCTGTTTTATTTTTAAAAATGCAGTATTCAGCTAATTCCCAACAGTTTTTTAACAGTTGAGAACTTTTTCTCTTTTTTTCACCCCTCCACTCATGCCTTCTCTGGCCATTTCTGTTACATTTCAGTCATGGGAATGCTGAAAGTCTGGGGTTGGTTCTCAGGTTGCACCAAGAGTGGGTTGTGATATGAGTGTTTATCAGATGCAGTTGAGGTTCACAGAATAAGCTCTCTTCACCTCTTCTGGGATTTCCAGGCCCTGGAAGCATCTCCCTGGTGTTCTACACAGGTGATCTAGAGACAAATTTCCTTTAGCTGCTTATGTTCCAAGCCAGCCACTTCAATATCACAGTATCATCAGGCCAATATATAGCTGGGTCTTGGTTTTAAGCCCAGTTGCTCTTAAAAGAGTGACAGCTTCTTCAATTGAGGTTAAAAAAACCACAAAACAAAACACACAACCACCAAACAGGTTTGAACTTTTGGGGGTGACTCTTGCTTTTGTTTAGGCACAGGAAACTCATTACTTTAAGGTAAAATAAACTTGGGAATTTTCATTGTCTGCAGAGTGCATGAGACTACAGCACAGTTGGCAAGCAAATTTCTAGTTCCAATTCAAAAACTAATTAGTTTAAAGACCTAACAGGGGGGTCACAACTTGAGGAGGTAAAATAGTGCAGTGGTCTGTGTTCTCATGCTCCGTGATGACATTTACAGTGCCCAGGAATTGCATGTACCTTCTAGTGTCCCAGATGCTGGCATGGACAGACTTCAGGAGGAGTTCCTGCATACTCCTGGACTAGTTACTCTGATGTTGACCTGGAGAAGAGTTTGGACTTGCTTTTAAGTAGAGCTGTAATTGTGAATACAGCTCTGTTAGTAGGTTTGGTGGATAATGGGCTTGTTTCCCTCCTCCCCCTCCTCTTCAGTCGAATCAAACTCTTGGCATCTAATGAGCATCTGCTCGTTCTTCTTTGAACTCTGTAAAATTTCAGGGTAGGTACAAGTTTGCCATCGTGGCAACTTCTGAATTTAATGAATACTACTGACACAGACTGAGGCATCATGAAGGAAAACCCAGACAAGACACTGAAAATATAAATTCTCTGTCATGTTAATGTTCTTTTCTCCTGGTGTCGTCCCTTTCTTTCCCCACCTGCACTTCAAACTCCCACTCTATAGAGGCTTCCTTTGTGCATGATTAGTCACAGCTTCTTCATACCAAAATAAACCTACCTACATTTTTATTGTTATTGTATCTGAGTGCCCTGAAATTCTCTCTGACTTTCTTTGTTTGAGCAGTTCATCACTTCTCATTTCTTTCCTGCTTCTTGCTGGTAGAAGGTGTTCATTACAGGGTGTGAGAGGAGAGGTCAGTGAAAGTTTTAGGTGCACTTTCAATCAAGTGTTTATTAATGGTAGGTAACATTTTTGCAGTGCTGTGCTCAATGTGAAATCTTTTCAGGGCAGCTTTAGAAATTGTGCATCTTTTGTGAATTTTTCTTTGCAGAGTTATATCCAGCAAAACTGAAATGACTAACAAAAATATTTCATCTAGTAACTCTGAAACTTCACCCATCATGTGATTTCGAAGGCAGCTTATGGTTATGAAAGTACTGCAGAGCCATGCTGCTTTAGAGAATGCAAGAAAAAAAGGACCATATTTAACTTAGATAATATTTTCTTCTAAATAGTACGAAAATTTCTTCTCACTTCCCTCCCAAGAAACAGCTGAGTGTTTCAACTGAATTGCTAATAGTAGTTGGGCTGTAAGAGATGGAAAGGATTGACATAAGTAATAACACAGCTACAGAAGTCTTAGTGGTAGACTACAGAAAATTAATTGCCTCCTCAATTGTAGATAGAGGTGGAATCTGCATTTACGTTTTTTTAATTCTTACATCTTTTTTCAGAGGGGTTTATTACTCAAAGGTCTTCCAGACTTAGGGAATATGATCTAAGGTTATTGAGCTTTTCAGAGCACAGACAGAAAGTCTCCTTTAGGGGAGGAAGGGTGGCCCAGTACAATCTAAGCAGCTCATCTGGGAGTACTGGAGACCTCTGGTTGTTGCAAGTCACTTCCAGATGACTGAATCATCCAAAGGAATTCTTAGGCATGAATATTCTTACTGCCACATCTCAGCTGGCCCAAAGGACTGCACAGAGTCATAGAATAAGCTGCAGTGAAAGAGACACACAGGGATCATCAAGTCCAACTCCTGGCCCTGCACAGGAATGTCCCAAGAATCACATCCCATGCCTGGGAGTCCAGAGGCTTCTTGAACTCTGTCAGGCTTGGTGCTGTGACCACTTCCCTGGAAATCCTGTGCCCAAACACCCTCAGGGTGAAGAACTTTTTCCTGTTATCCAGCCTAAACCTCTCCTGACACAACGTCAGGCCATTCCCTTATTGCCTATCACCGGTGGACAGAGAGATAGATCAGTGCCTGCCCCTCCTCTTCCCCTCACGAGGAAGATGTACACACGTAATGCAAATATTCAGACAGAATGCATGCAGGAGAAGCTGCTGTATTTAGTAATGATTTTGTATGCTTATATTTTAGAAATAGGTGGGAAAATAAAGTGAGAGACAAATGTTAGGAATAAATCTTGTGCCTTTCTGAAGAGGATCTGCCAACTCTCAACAGTGGTAAGTAGAGATTTACCTGCTGAGCGGTGGGGAGACGGAGAGCTCGTAAGGACCTTGCTGACATTGTCCCGTACTTCAAACCATCAGAGTTTCCCTGGGGAGGGCGATGCCGGCCCCAGGCATGTTCTCCCCACCGGGAGCACGTCCCGTGGGGAAGCTGCTGGGTTTCGCTGGCCGTGCATCGCCACCTGGTGCCTGGCGGGGAAAGGAGCCCTGACACCCGTCTTGGCCACCTTGGTCACTGCCAGGGCATTTTCCCCTCTGCCGGCAGCGAGTCCCTCTCCCAGCCCGGCAGCCGGGGGTGCGAGCCGTCGGGAAATGCTGCTAAAATGCCGCGGATAACTTTCCAAGGGGTGTTACAGGTATTAGCTGTGGCCAAAGGGGGTGATGGTCTTGGGCTCAAAACTGGTGCTGTGTTTGCTGTCCTGTCCTCCCAGTTTAAGGATCTTTTTCCTCTGTCAGCTTTGACGATGGTCTTCTCCACATTCATTCTGGTTTTCCCTTAAAATATAGGGAAAACGTGGAGCTGGTGAGCTGAGAAATATAAACATATATATATATATATATATATACACATTCAAGCACTTGGTGAAGCATTGCTTAATATTGGAACAGATCCCTTATTTTCACCTACATTATCTTTTCCTTTGTATAAAAAGGCATAAATGATGTAAGAAATTAAGTGAAATTAAGAAAAATTATGTCATTCTGCTCATGCATCACAGATGATGGCACACTGTGCCGACAGAGGAAGACAGAGCCCAAGTGAATTGAGACAATCTGACTGCAAGATGCTCAGTCTGACAGGAGTACGTGGCTCATTCTGACTACCAAAAAGACTTACCACATTTCTTCTTTGTTCAGAAAAAGACAGACAACCGACCAAATAATAAAAAAAAGCCCAGTATTTTAGCATGTTAAAATAAAGAAATCATTTAAGCTTTGGGATGTCTAAAGGAGTTGCTAGAACCAGAAAACACTCCTGAGATTGTGGATAAATAGAAAAGACACCTAAGACCTTAAATACAGGAGCTGTTATTAGTTATTTTTGCCAAAAGTATCTAATCTTTGAGAATGAAGAAAAAACTTTTTGTGGGGTAAAGTTATTACCTGTTAGAAGACCAACTATAGGTATAAAATATATTTATACATTGATAATTGATTTTATCTACAAAAAGAGCAGTATGAAAGCTCCTGGTGTAAATTGCACTTCAATCTGAGTGTGTTAATTACACTAATTAAAAAATCAGCATGATAAGTCTTATTGACAAGTAGCAACATGTTTTAAAAATATAGTAATATTTTTAGTTTTATATTAGTTTTATATTAATATTTATTATATTGAGTAAATAGTAATTTTAAAAATTTAGTCTGAAGAAATCTTCATGTATGGTAAAGTTAGCTATGACTAGAGATGTTTAGCTGGAAGGATTTCCTGAAAGTGCAACATTAGCAAAACTTCTCTCTTTTAATCTGGCTGAAGGTCCTATAAACACCTGCCAGTACAATGCTCAGTGCCCAGTGCAGAAGAAGCTTAGAATAATGGTCAGTGTTTCATCACCCTTTGAGAAATCAGAACAAAGGAAACCCCTTTGGACTAGTTGTATAAGCACGAGGCTACAACAAAAGACAGTTGTATTGTGAACAGCTAAAGAAAGCTCTCCTTGCTCTTGGAGGAGATTAATTCTAGACTCAAATGAACTAAGAAACCATTACCTGTAAAGAATATTATTGCTTGAAAGAGAGGTGCATCTGTTCATTGCCTAGAGGCACAAACAAGTAATATTGGTGGTCAAAAGTCTGGTTATATAAATTAAAATAATCATAGAGGGAGCAGTGAGGAAAGAGCCATGGCTTTGCAAGAAATCTACATAGTACAGTAATTTGTAAATATACTGCTTAATTCTGTAAGTCCTGCATTATTTTAATGGAAGCTAATAATCTCAATATATAAAAGTAACCAAAAGCATAATTATTTTTCACTCCGTAACTTCCAAGTCCTAAAGTAATCTGAGCATTAAATTTCAAAGATGAATAACTCCAAAACAGCCTCTACTGAATTAAAAGAGCTTTATGTATTTACAACTACACTCTACTCTGATTCTATTTACGGGTCTGGTTTTTATAACTAATTGGAGACTGCCTTTTTTTCCCCATACAGAAGATGACAAGAGAAATGTAAGATACCTTCATGATTAAAGGTGAGTGGGATGAACCCTGTCCATGATGAAGAGTGAATCTGCTAAGTGAATGGATGATCACAGACTCAGGGAGGCTCCAAGGAGCTGGGTGAAGGTCGTGTACAAGGGCACTTTTCTCAAGATCTGTCTCCAAACATTACAGAGGTTCAGAAGTTGAGGGAAAAAATGATTTTTAAAAAAAATTTTAAAAGAACTTTAAAAAACAAAACAACAACAACAAACCCCACCAAAAACTCTTGCATGTAGTTTATGGAGAAAGTTTATCTAAACAGCTGAGCGCTAGACTCAACAAAACAATACTGGCTCCCCTTATTTCAGCTTAAGCTTGTAAGGCTCCAAGTAGCTGCAGTTAAATTCAATAGACATGTATTGTTTGGTACCATCTTGTATTTGTATTTAGACAGAGTGCAAGTCAGGTCTCTGAAATGTAGGCATTATCCAGTCTGAAGCACTGTTAGGGTCTCCCTGTAACCAGTGTCCTTTCCATGCCTTGGTTTCACTTGCACTCAAGCTGTGACTGAAGCATCCATGCACACAGACATCCCACCTGGTCCAGGAGAAGATGAAGTGATTACACACAGAAAGGCACTTTCTGCTCTTAACAGTACCCACAATCTGTCATTTTCAGGTGGTTTTGGCTGCTCAATTGCCCAGTCATCACGAGCCTAACAAAGTGGCAGGGTACTTGTGTTCCCTGGGCAGAGCCAGATGTGCTCTCCTAGACTACTTGCTGTTCACTATTTTGCTTTCTCAGTTGTTTTCATTTCACAGCTTTACTTTAAGTGTAATTGGGTTTTGCTCTTTCACTGCTGGAACACCAAGGAATGGAAAAGACATAGCAAAGCCAAAATGAAATAGCTGTTCAGGAATGAGATTTCAAAGTCTCTTTTATTTTCCTTTTTTTCCGTTCTCTCCTAGAAGGGGCTCCTGCCAGGTAAAGTTTCAAGAACTAAAGCACTACCCTGGACAAAAAGCAATTAGATCTACTCTGTGAAAATACATACATCTTAGAAAATCTCTTTTTAACGTGTAGAGAAACTGTCATTTGAGCTGTTCATAGACCCATGTCTCTCACTGTTTTGCTGTCGGCAGGTCACTTACTCCTGGTAGTTTTCTTTTGGAAAGACCAAAGGTACAGTATTGCATGGCTGTGTCATGGTGTGGCATAGGTCTTGGAACAGGGCCTGCAACCCGCACCTGGAGAAACAGCATTGCTGACAAAGGACAGCTGGTGAATTATCTGGCTTTAAAAAGGTCTGTGTAGATTACTACAGCTAGGAAGGTGGTAGTTTCTGTGGCCTCAAACCTGTGCTTTGGGCTAGCACAAATATTTGTGTAGTCAAGTGACAGGTGAGGATCTGGGAGCAAAAAAAATAGCCTTGCCAAAACCAATGAAAAGATTTAGTTTTCAGTCTTCTCAGTACTGTAGAATATTCACAGAAAAGCTTGTACTAGCACAAGGAAGGAGTGTGGAAACAAACAACAGGGGGGAAGGGCAGGACTGCCTCTTGCGGTGGCTGTGCTTGCTTCGGTAGGCTGCATGTGTTGTCTGAAGTACAGCCAAAGGGTACTCATCTGAAAATGTTTGAGTCACTGCACAGCCCAGCTTGATTCCCTCTCCTTTGGAAAAGATGACTCAGGCTGTCAGTGCTGTTAAGGAGTGTAAAATTTCCAATGTTTCCCCTGTCTAGATCCTTTACTTTGGGAGGTAACCTTGAGTAAATGTGGGGAGAAAACAATCACACTGGCTGACATGCCATCATTGTTGGTTGTGTTAAAGTCTTTTTCAGCTTAGCACACAGAGAAATGGGATCCTTGAGAGGTTTGACTTTGCCTGCCAGTGTAATTGAAATGAGAACAGGTTTGTACACACCATGGTTTGCTTTTGGCAGCTGGCTCTTAAGGCCACAAAATCTTGACTCCTTTCCCTTGTTGTAATGTTTAGGACAGGGTTACATGGACATTTCCTCATTGAAGAGAAGGAACTGAGACATAGACATTAGTCTGCTCTGATGTCAAGAACTTAGTAAAATATTTGCAGGAAAGTTGTGACCTTAACTGTGTCATTAACAGAGAGGTACTGTAAATATGAATGGATTGATGTTTATCCACCACAAAAAAAAAATATTTCAGATGTGCCGATGGGATAAAAGCTTATCTCTTCCTTTAGCTAAGTAGGTAATTTTTCTTGCTTAGACTATAGAAGTGCATGTTTACAGGCAGCTCTTCAAAGTTTCACTTTTAAAGGGTGCCCACTACCTCATCTGTCCAACCTGAGATATTACCAGTATGGAAGGAAAAACACAGTGCTAGGAAGGTTTTACTGTATGACATTGTGACCAGACTAAAGGTTTCTGCTGATGTTAATCCGTGTTATCTAAGTATCAGCAATGAGCCAAGGAAATAATGGCTGACATTAACTGGAGCCAGCCTAACCTGGTGGTCAGCAATATTTAGCAGATCACTGCAGAAAGATTGCCAGGGGTGTGGAGGGTGTGAAGCAGCTGCCTGACACACAGCAAACTGCAATGGCAGCAGCAGGGAAAGGCACTGCAGTACAAGCACTGACAAGGTCCGAGACAGACTGTAGACATTTATAATGAATTAGTCTGGGATGAAGAGATAAAGAAGACCTTGTAAAATCACTTCAGGAGTCAGAGCAAGCCATTCAAAGGGAAGCAGTACCTGCAAGCAGTGTAATCTTAGCAGAAAAAAAAATCAAGGTCATTCTAACTTTGCAGCAAAGGTTTTCTTGTTTCAAGAAAGGCAGCAAGATACTTTGTGTGTGAAGCATGTCAGAAAGGCTTTGACGAAAAGTATGAAAGAAAAAGGCTGTTTACCTTGAACCAGTGAATAGGGACAGGACTTAAGAGGTCAGCATTCATTAGCTACATTATGAAGGGTAACATATCATCAGAAGTGACAGAGTTACACAATTTTTCATCACCCGCCTCTTAACAGTGGTAATTCCTGTGAAAGCTGATGGGCATCGTGGCCAATGGCAAATAAAGCACGGACACATACAGTGAGACAATAGGCAGAAGTAAGTGTACCCCCATGAGACTAAGCTTGAGCTGTATCCTCGGGTACCAGCTAACCAAGACTGATATTTAATATTCTAGTCAAATAGTGATGATTTTCCTGGTACCTTGAGAGTTTATGGTTTAATTGTCTGAATATATAAAAGCATGCAAATCTAAAGATAAGGTGTGATTTAGCCTCAGGGCTTCTCCCCAAACATATGTTCTCAGTAAAAAGCAAAAATTCAAACTAAGTCTGTGTTTCAGAGGCTAATTTGACAACTTGATTCTTCCAGCCATCAACCAAAATACGTGACCTTCAGTCATTTTCAAAACAACCTGTTTAGGAGTTTTACAGATTTCCAAAGGTAATAGAACTTTAATGAAAAATGAAATATGTATTTGACTGCTGCCAGATAAGGTGGTTGATGTTGAAGAGAGAAACTCAGTCTTTCTTCTGAGAGGGTATATTTTCATAGATGGGAACTTTCCATCCATTCATAGATGGGAGCTTTCCAAAACTTTTGAAGCTTTCTACTTCACGCATAGGCGTGAAGTGTGACATCTAAGAAGCCAGAAGAGTGCTGGGCTGGTGGATGTGGAACAAAAAAGAAACATCCATCAGATGAGACATGTGCATAGCTCTGAATTCATACCTGTGTTATGCTGAGTTAACCACCATTAAGTACAACACCAGTTGCCTCACCATGTTCAGTCAAGCCCCTGTTGTGTCCTCAGAGCACTTAACAGTTTTGGGCTGCTCTTGCCTTAATTTGAAGTTCATTGAAAATATGTTAGCAAAGGTGCTTTTGTTTGTCTGTGTACGTGGAGAAGTACAGCCCTAGCAAGAGTCACCCTGGTATGCAGAGCAGTGCAACAGGTTGTGTCTGAGAACCAGGCTGCAGAAAAGCACCAGAATGCTTTCCTTGAGAGGAGCACAGGGTAAGACAAAGCTGTTCATTCATTACAGAAAGAATCAGAGCAGGATAAACTGGGAAAACTAGAAAATGTGAAATTATATAAAATTAGGTGTAAGTGTTAATCAAGAGCTAATTACCCTCTGTAAGCAGCTGACTCACAAATGTTCTGAGCCTCACAAAAAGAGACAGGAATTTGTGAGGTAACAATAACAGCATTACAAAATATAATGTCTGTTGTATTTTAGTGTAATTCTTCTGTTACTGTCTGTTGTATTTTAGTGTAATTCATGCATTTTACTTTTTGGAAAGCAGACCTAGGGAAAACAAAATGTTGCTACACTGGAGAGTTACTACCAGTTCCACTTTGTGACTGAGGTGGCTGGCATGTGGCCAGTCTAAGGCTGCACAGAGAAATGCAAGTATGGAGGTCTGTTCTGTTTGAATACATGAATTTTAATGTAGAATCATAGGAAATTTCAGCACAGGAAAAGGAACTGGGCAACTGGTAATGTGAGCTAATAGATCTGGAGAGGACCTCCAGTCATTTGGTGTTACAACTCTCCAGGGCAAACCTTACTATAGTGGTAGTAACACTGTTTTAATACCACTCTGGTGAATTATCCTCATGCTCCTGTTGGAAGACTGTTCTGGAAGCTCAGACCCAGCACTGAACCCTCAAAATATCCAAGTGAAATTAATTTTTAACTGGTTGGTGCCTGTTTGATTTGCTGCCAGTACTGTTCAGGAGTTTAAACAGTGTCCTCCATTTGGAGCAGCTACCATTCTGCAATTCCCCTGAGGAAAAATCGTACCCTCTTCTAGGTTTCATTTTCTAGCTAGATAAGCTATGCTCTTTCAGGTTTTTTTGCTCATAGGCTGCTTGCAGGCATGTAAAATTTCAAGCAAAAGTACAGTGAAAGTACTGAGAAAGAAAATTTCTATGCAGTAAGAGAGGAGTGCAAGGGGTCATTTCAAAGGAAGTAGGAACAGTGGAGAAAAGGAAACAAAAATGTCTGGACAGAGTAGTATGAGGCAATGTGCAGCTGACAAATTTGGCTAAACCTTGTAACCTGATTTCTTTGTGACGTGTTTAAAAAGAAAAGAAAAGAAATTTGTTGATATATAAACCATTCTTCATAAAATTTATAGATGCAGAATTGTGCATCTATAAGAACTGTTTCTTTTCATCTTTAAAGGAGTGATCTGCTGCTTCTGTGCCATTTTGAGAAAAGCAAATTTCCAAATAGTTTCTCAGAAGACTGCAGTGAAACAAAAAGTATAACTAGAAATAAATAGTTGCTGTTTCTTTGTAGAAAACTGTTGTCCTGTGCTTCACCATCATTCCTGTACTCACCTGCCAGCCAGAGGTGCTGATGACAAACTTGTGACAGCAGACCCTGCTGGAGCTGATGATGTCTTTTCTGATGTGATACGGGATTCATTTTTCATCCAGAGAAAACCAGAAGTGCTTTCTTGATTGCTTTCTATTATTCAAAAGCAGGAAACAAAATAGCAAGCTGATTTAGTACCAGTGCTTGTTGCCCTCTCCATATTTGTACTATGGCCAGACTACTCCATAGCAGGTCCCTCGAGTTTTTTTTAAGATGTAATTTGGTCTAAGTGCATGGACTCATGCATTTGGGCTGTAAGGTCTGACAGGGATAAGTGGCAAAACTCTGTATGGCTCAAATTAAAAGCAGACAGACTGGGGTATGGACTCAGACCCTCCTTGGTTTTCTGCATATCATGCTTCCAAAATTATCAATATGATCCTGTACTCAAGCTGTGCCCTGTCATCACTGCATTGTACTTGGATCAACAGGAAGGAGTTACCTGGGGGTTTTGTCGTTGCTTGAAAACCAGAAGAGAATGCAGGAAAAGTTAGGAATTTTCTTTATTTTTTTTTAATGTGTTTTGATTAAGCAATGAAGGTTCTAGAGGTCTTTTTAAACCTAAAATAAATGTCTGGGAAAAATACATTTAAAAAAATAAGAGGACTCTTTAAATCATTTTGAACAGAGAACTACCTACAATGCTTACACAAATGCAAAATAAAAAAATAAGTCCATATTTGGAAGTAAATACATCATGTAAATAGATCCATTTCACTCAGAAACTTAAATTTCTGGTTCTTACACAGAAGTTAACTACCTCTTGAGCAAATTACATTTCCAAGCAGGTGTGTCACAAATGTAAAACTAACCTAGTGCAATTTGCATTTTGAACAGGTAACATGAAAGAAAAATTGCATTTCAATGGCTTATTCACCCTTTGTCAGATCTTTTGCAGCTCTTCAGACAGCATCAATATAATACCATTATTTTCTGTAAATGTGCTATTTTTCTCTGCAGTTACTATGAAGAGAGCACAAGAGAACAACAAAATGACCTGAATATGCCTTTTGCAGACAGTGTTTTATTCCACTGTGAAGCTGCTCACTGGGTATAGATGGAAAAGTGTGAATTTTGCATGCAGTGCATATTGAGCTTCTGTGATTTACCAGAAAACCCAGTCAGTGCTTTTGTTTAACATATACTTAAATGCATGTCAAGCAGAGCAAAGAAAGCCATTCCAACCTCTGCTTTGAGGAACAATACAAAATCCTTGACCGTCCATATACGGGGAGGGGATTCCTAACCTGAACTCTTGGTTGAAGGAGATTGGTAATTTGGAGAAAGGCAGGGTGATGACAGCAAGAATGTCACACTAATCTGCCTGAAAAATGGCATTTACCTTTTATTTCAATTGTATTTGTCTGCTTATTTTCTTTATAGAATTCATAAATTTATAAATGTATATTTTTTATAAAATTTAGTAATAATAATATTCTGATTGCTATTTATTTTAGTAAAAAAGGATAATAAAACTTGCACTAGGGGGATATTAAAAAGGATATTAGGAGATTATAGAATAATGATAAAGTGAAAATTGCTGCTGCTGAGGCAGATATAGCCATGCAAAGGAAATTGGAAGAGTCTCATAGAGGAAAAAAAAAGAAAGGGGACAGTGGTGTAAAGAGATGGATTAAATCCAGCACAGTTGGCATCAGTTTTCAATGAAGATTGCAGAAGAGGCTTCTCTGGCCTAAAGAAAGAAATAGTTGAGTAAATTAGTACTGGGTAAAAAAATTCTACAGGTTAAAAAAGAGGGAAATAGGATATTCTCCATCCCAGAGATCTGGCTCAAGGTGCCGAAGATTTAATTTTTTATTTTAAATGAACACTGAATCAAGATGCCATAAATACCATGACCATCAAAAAGCAAATTACTAGTTTTTCTTAAAGAGAAAAGTATTTTTAAAAATTCCATAAACATTGCATCCTGTCCTCTGACCTCAGAATGCACAAAATTCTGAAACCTGACAGAGAAAAATAAAACCCTTGAGCAGTGATATATGGCAGATTGATGCAAGATCCATGAGATACATGATTTTTTTTTTTTAAGAGATGAGAAAGCAGAACAGTTTTCATCTACTTACACTTAGAGCAGAGTATTTGATTTTGTACCACCAGAAAACGAATCACTAGTTAAACTGAGGGAGACACGATTTAACAACAACAACAACAAAAATTTAAAAAAATATATATAAAGCAGATAAACTACTCAAAGGGCAGAGGGCAGTGTGCAGTCAGGAGACAGCCTGGCTGGGGAGGTAAAAAGGAGCAGGTTTGGGAATGATCTGTGTGGGCCTTTATAATTGTTCAGATGAGCTGCTATCACATAACCTAACAATTATTGCTAAGTATTTGGTAGTGCATGACGTGGACTATATTTGTATATTCCAGGTGCTCAGCATGCAGAGATGCTCCTGTGGCAGGTGGCATGTGTGGCTTCTCTGGTGGCAGTGCTGTGACTGGCCCACATGCGTGTTCTTCGGGGAAGCCACACAGCTCAGTGGGACTGGCTGGCTGAGTCCAGGGCAAATGCCCTGCTACACAGCCAATCTCTTAAGCTCAGAGCTACTTCTTGAGCTCCATGGAGAAGCTGAGGAACATGAACAGCCTCTGGCTCAATACAGGTGAGACACAGGTGACTCTGAAACAGAGCACGCCAGCACTGTCACCAGAGCATGGAGTTGGACAGATTGCAGGGTCCACACTCAGCATTTAAAGTCTTTGTCTGTGCTGCTCAGTTATTAGCATCTTTGTGTGACTGGTGTCCTGTAGCAAAATGAGACAAGCATCTCCCCAGATGTTGTCCCCTTTCCGCACTTTACAACAACCCGTGAGATTTTTATTAATCACTTCACTTAGCTTAACAAGATGAATGATGATGAATGGTAAATAAATAGACATAATATAACAAAGAAAGGATTCTGTAAAGCTGTTAGCACTGAGTTTGAATTTTAAGAAATGTAAAAACAAGGAAAGGCAGACTATTAATTCCATCTAAATGACTGGCCTGATTTCTATTCTAAAAATCTATTTTAACTCCATGTAATCACAATATTGCATTGATTAGCTCACTGAAATGTAATCTTATTAGTGGTTCAAAAGGTTGCATTTAATCTAGCTGATTATGCTAGTGCATCTCTGAGTAGTTAGTTCTCTATTGCTGTGGCTCCTAATGAACTGACTGTGCATTAAAATTCACCAAATAAAAGTTACTACCTAGCTTATTCTTATTTGTTCTAGTGTTCTGCACACACCAGTTGTTTGTCCTTTATTTGAAGTCTTATGTAAACTTTCTATTGCTAAAACCTCCTTATAGCATATGCTTTCTGTGTGTCAGCATGTATTTGCAGTCCTCATAATTAACAACAAGTAAAAAAACAGGTTTTCTTCCCACGGATACCCGTGTAGTTTGTTTCTGCACTCAGTCTGTTGATTACCTACTCAGTGAAGAGCGCCTGACTTAGTAGCTTCACAGTTCTATTTGCAGAAAGAAATTACAGCTGCAAGACAGGCTTTGCAGTGATTTCACTTTCTTTCAATGCTTATTTCTTATATTAATCCTTATTAAGACAAGTAATTGTTTACAGAGAGCAGCTTTAATAGCAATGCTAAGTTTTTTCACTCTGCCTTTAATTGTGTATTGAAAGCCACTCAACTGTGAAAGATTACATTTCCATCTGGAGACTTGTGCCGAGAGAAAAGGAAGGTCACCCTTTGCAAATGGACAACAAAAGCACTTTAGGCAGCAATTGCTGGTTTGCTACAAGTGTTAAAAGCCAGGACAATTGAGCTATGGCTGGTTAGGGAAAAGAAAATGCGGGACAAAAGAACAATTTTAGCCTGGTTATAAGGAAGTTGAAGCCAACTGAAGCCACTGTAATTCCACCAGGGCTGAATTGAGCCATACTACCTTCAAAGAAACAAGTTGTATCTGTAATAAAACAAGTGTAAATATTTTGTACTTCATCAGAAAAAGTGTAAGTATTTGGTACAGCCTTTTAAAAGTGCATTAGCTGAACAATGACACCTTTTGCCTAACACGTCTCTCAGCGCCTAACACCACAGGAAGCTGGGAGAGTGCAGTGTATCCATCTTTCTGCTGCCCTCCTCCCTACTGGTCTGATGTACTTTCCTGGAACGGCCACACTTGCTCCTACCCTGAGCAAGATAGTTCAGATGAGTCTCAGCCTTGCAGGTCTCTGTGAGGGGGAAGAGTGTTGTGAATCCAAAGCTGTGGAGTGATGCTTGCACACATTTCCCAGATGTTTATTGCCTGAGTGTTTAAGACTGCATTTGCTGTGGCAGTTCCTGAAGCTGTTCTACTTACATCTGAGGGAGATGAAGAGTTAGACATTTAAATGGCAGAATGCAGTTAATGAGAAGGGGGGAAGGCAAAGGACTTGGGGGAATGGGCTGATTTTCAACCTTGATGTCGACCTCACCTACCAGTGTAAGATGGCCTAAAATGCTCAGCACTTCCTCCCATCTCAGGGCAATCTTGATTATGAAACACTGCCAGAGTGATGCTCGGTGCACCCTCTGCTCACTTGCTAAGATCTGTTAGCAGCACTAAAACTGCCCAAGTGCTGTGTGTCAACACACACCAACATTTGGCATCACCAGGATGTGCTCCCATGCACAGTGGTTGTGTGGCGTTAATGTGCATTTCGAGTGCTCAGACTTTTTTCCATCCATCTATCAAATTGAGTGTGACCAAGACGGCAAAAATCATTACAGCTATTGTTAAGGTGGTATAAATATAGAACTGTAACTAAAGGACATTAAATGGCTTGAATTTACTGCTTGTAATTATTTTGTACTTAAAACAGATGCCTTATACTAAAGGGTGACTAACAATTTCATAATATCTATGTGAGCCACCTCAGGCTAATTTCATTTCTAGCTTATGGTGATGGGAATAAACAGCCAAATGCTGCTTCTGTCTGTGGGCCACCCTGTATAGATACTCAGTAAAAATACACTGAAAATACTATCTCCTTCCCCCTGAGTGAGGAGGCTGTTAGAGCAAATGCAGTATTATGAAATTAGCCATAAGCTGTCTCTGAGGTCAGTTTCTTGACAACCTTACTGAGTCAGAGGTTCTCTGTGCCTTAGGAGCAGCTTCAGATGTAAGCAGACAGCCCAGAGGCTGGAAGAAGGAGCTTCTGCTGTGCTATCTACAGAGAAACAGCAAGTGGACACAACAATATCAATAATAATCTTGTTGAACTACAAATCACAGAGTGGCTGAGGCGGGAAGGGACACATGGAGGTCATCTGGTCCAATCCTTCCTGCTAAGCAGGCTGCCTGGGATCACATCCAGATGGCTTTTTGAGACTCTCCAATGACAGAGACTCCACAACCCCTCTGGGAAAACTGTGTCAGTGCTCAGTTACTGTCATACTAAAAAAGCTATCAAACTTGGCTTCTGTGTACTGGATCAAATACTTAACTGGAACCATCCTTGCAGTTGATTTAGTCTGCAGTGCACTCTTCTGCTCTGTACTGGGTCCTTTCAAGACCCTGAATCTGCCATTCCCCTCTTGGAGTGTTATGGACTGCCCCAGGCTGACAAGATGGATGAATGTTTTCAGAGTGGAAGCAAACTCTTAATGGATTTTTTCCCTCTTCCTACATGTTTGTGACAAAAAATCCCCAAAAAGTCAAAGTCTGGGTGGCACAATGTAGTGCCAAGTGGGGAAACCAGCGTACCCAACGTTCCACTTTTGCTGACTCCCAGTGGTGCCACCAGCAATTAAGAAAGGCCAACAGTTCATGATGGTGCTTCAGCTCCCATATCCCCTTTCCAAGCCCCAAGGGAGAGGGGAGCATTTGTGGGACTATCAGATACATCAAACCCTCTGTTTCCATTTCTTCCCTTCTGCAGCCCCACTGCAGAAGTGCCAAGTGTTGGCACAGCACCCAGGCAGCTGAGGTGTCTCCAGATGGGCCTCCTCTCCCCGTGGCTTCCCACTGGCTCCCAACAAACAGCTTCCTAAAGGAGCAAGGGAAGGTCTGCTCACAGTGAGCTACAGCTATGAGCATGTCACTCCACCCTGATTAAATGCCTGCTTTTCATTCATGGCTCCTTCCTCTCTGATAAACATCAGAAACAGCCTAATTATGTTTTTCTCTCTGCCCAACTTGTGTTCATTAATCTTATCTACATGCATCTCCACATTATTCCATGGAGACTTGGAGTCACATTTTTCAAAGGCTTTTAAGCACCTCATACACGATGATTTCTATCAACCGTGACGTGGGCAATTTCTATAAATTCTCATTTTCACCAATAAATGTAAAAAAAGCAAGCAGCCTAGAAAAACATAACACAAATCATCTGAGGAGAAGTGAGGTAGAGAATGGAAAGTCTGATTGTCTGGGGTTTTTCAGATTTCCAAATTAAGTTTCACACTAAACAGAAAAATGACCTTGAAACCAAATCGATTTAAACACTTTGTGTTCCTTTATACCATAGCAAATTGCTAAATAAAACACCTAAAACTAAGTTCTTATGAAAAGTGGCACGTTGCATTATTGTAAAAATTCTTTCCCTCTCAGGCAGTGTTTTGCCAAATTAGTACCATTTCACAAAGTTCAGTTTCAAGAAAAACACATTTTCAAGGGAAATTAAGATCCTGATCACAGCCCAGCCAGCCTCGCCTGAACTGATTTTTGTATCAGTTGAGCATGTCCATGAATTCTTTTCTGGGTTTCTAATGAAAACATAACTTAAGTCCTCCCCCTGGGATTACGTGAAAGTTTCAGCTCCAGTCCTGTATTTTTGTATACTCACTGTGCAAATAGGGACATATGGGCTCTTCTTTTCTTTCTATGAAATCTTCATCAGTAGAAATACCCTGCATAAAGTTGATGTGAGATTTTTTTTAGAGGAGCAGCCATCAGGCTAAAGGTGCACATCAATTCCATATGTCAATAATATCCTAGAAAGTAGAAGAAAACTGTGTGCTGTCATATACACAGACCTTTTAACAGGGCCTATTGCTATAGGGCAAATTTGGCTTTAAGTGGTTTTAGTCTAAAAGAGGGTAGATTCAGACTAAGATATAAGAAAGAAATTTTCACAATGAGGGTGTTTAAACACTGGAACAGGTTTCCCAGAGAGGTGGTAAATGCCCCATCCCTGAAAATGTTCAAGGTCAGGGCTGGGTAAGTCTCTGAGCCACCTGATCTAACAGGAGGATTCTACTAGGTGACCTCAAAGATTCCCCTCCAACCCAAACCATTTTATGATTCTACATGCTCCAGAGACAAGTGGCTAACAGAGAAACTATAGATCTTCTTTCAAGTGTGGCTGTCAAGATGATGAATATCCTCAGTTATACAAACAAGGAGGATCACTTGGACAAGCTGCTGCAATGTTCTTTTGCCTGCCTGGAGAGGCTTTCCTGCACTGTTGTTAGTTTATATTTGATGTTCTGCTGGAAATCTGCTCCAGGAAGAGAGTTTAGTGCTATCAAAGGATATTATATTTAGTAGCATGGGGAAAATTCTGAAAATCCTGCTACCAAACATGAAAACAATAAACAAATACATATTATTTGTGAAGTGAGGCCTTCATGAACAGGGAAAAGCTAAGACACTGAATCTGGCAGAGATTATCAGAGTTACCATTAATATTGTACCCCATGTCCTTTTAATAAATCTGATTGTCTTCATCTACTTAGAACAATTTTAGATTATTTACTATCCTTTGAGACAGCTGCATGAATGTTAGCAGACTTCTGTGTTCAAAGTGACTTTCAAAGCCAAAATGGCTGAAATGCTACTAATTATCAGTTACTACAGTTGAGGCTGTTTTCAACTATGTTGTTTGGTTGGGGGTTTTGTTTGTGGTTTTTTTGTTTATTTGTTTGCGTTTCTATCACGGCAATAGATGGTTTGGGTTTTTTTTTTCCAATTTTATCTATTCTTTTGGAGTTTTTATGTCACAATGTAGTGGTTTTGGTTTGAATCCAGAGAAAAAAACCAAACAAACAAACCAGAAAAAAACCCCAGGCACACAGTTTATAGCTATGTGCATTCTTCAGTGTTGAGGTAAAATATGTGTGTATGTAATACTGAGTCTCACTTTGATAATAATTACATAAAATTACATAAACTGGGAACTATAACAGCAATTTCCTGAAAATTTGACACAGTGGTGGGCATAAGACAGGCTGTCTTTCTCCTGAAAGCTTACATTTGAAAAAATCTATATTCCTGCACATGCTGCTGTTATAAACTACATGCAAAGTTAATCAGTTGCTATTAATTGACAGTGTGGTACCTTATATCCACCACAGAATTACCAGTGCAGAACACTGGGTTGGTAGTAGCCCAAATAAGCGGATACTTTACACAGAGACAGCTTTCTACAGCCCTTAAATTACTTTCCTGAGACAGTGTCTTGAGGACACACTCTTGAGGCAGCAATTTCTCCTAATGAAATCCTAGCTTACAGATTTTCACTCCTTTAGGTCCCTACAGAGTATATTTCTTTTTGCTTGAGTAATCCAAGGAGAAAACTAGCCTTTGTCAGGAAGCCAATAGACAATTTAATTTAAATGCACCCCAAGCAATACTGTGAATCTGAGTTCTGCTTCATCTCAGAGACATCTGCCCAAGCCTCTGTGTCTGGCAAGCTGTCATGAGTGTCCAGGCTCTCCACAAAATTCCAGGCTGTGGCTGATGTGGTGCCACAGGGGAGAGGAACTTGCATGACCCATGACTGATTTTGTTCACTGACAGAAGCTGTGAGCCTCACACCTCAGTGCTGAGGCTTTAAAAGCTATATTATGTGTTCAAGCAATATAATTAAATTTCCTCATGCTGTGAGTCAGGAAGCAGGAAATAAATTATATGCACACAAAACTCAGAAGATCCTTACCATGTTCAAAATATTGCCACAATAGGATGCTAGTAAGTTGGAAAGACTCTGGATGCTATTTATATTTAGCATTAAATCCAGATTCAATTCTAGATGTGGCAGAGATGATGGACTTTGGATGTTTTTTTTTTTATCTCCAGGTTTACCTCAACGTCCCAGATCAATGGAAGACATTGGGAGGATACCAGCATGATACAGCTGAAGTCCCAGGGAAGTTTTCTGCCAAGGCAGAGAATTTCCTAACTGGAAAATGATACAGCTCAAGTCCCAGTTTGTTCCCTTACACAGTGACCTCCATGCCTGAACCATGGTAAGCTGAAAACTGTGTCTCTGATTTTAGGCCTTTGTAGAGGTTCCCAATAATGATGTTGTGGCAGAGGTGTAAATTCAGCAGTGGAAAAGCTGCTCTAACACTTAAACAAGGCCTTGAACATTGCTGGTATAATTAGTCAATTAGTGATGAAGATGCCATGTGTTTGGACAAGTGCAGTGTCCTGTGTCAGTGAAAAGGCTCTACATGTTCTTAAACTGCTCTTCAGCTGAGCCTTCTGTCTTCAAAGAAGCCTCCTGGTGTACCCACAGCACTCACAGCTGCAGATAAGCAAGGGAAAAAAAAAAAAAAAAAGAAAAAACCTAAAGGCAGTAGAGTTATGTGGATTTTGATCTGCAAAGAAAGAAATCCATGAAAACCTCTAGAATCTAATGAGGACTCAATGCTTGTTACTTTTTCCTTCGGGGGGTTGCAGCATTTCTCATAACCAACCTTGGACCAGCAATGGTGGGCACATTGCCATAAGCGCATACAAATTTTAAATTGTCCCTCCAGTGGGCAACTGCAGAGTTACAGAAGTAGGGCTGGGAGCAGGATTTAGCTCATGTAGCTTTCCAGGGAGCAAGGAGAAAGGAGTGGGGAAACAGACAAATGGCAGTAAACAAAGCCTCTGGAGGAGGCTGATGTGTGTGGATTGCCACTGTCATCGGCTCAGGAGCTCAGGCTGTGAAATGGAGTGACAGAATGCAAATCCAGAGATGGCAACCAGACACACATTATTTTGCTTTATAAAAAAAGATGCCACTTGGTCTGTAGATGCATCTCAATGAGAAGTAGGAATGAAAATCTGTCTTAAAATGGCTTGTGACAATGGACAGAAGAGTTGGATATCTTATGCCAATCTGTCTTTCTTGCTGTTGTCTGTAAATACTGGTTCTTAGTTCTTTGAATTCCTATTTATTCTGTTCTGGCATTATTATCTCTCCATCATTACCAACAAATGTGGAGTTAGCCATCTGGAAAAAGTAAAAGCACATTTAAATTATGTTTCTCTCTCTACTGTCATGTGAGTATTAACCAAGATAAATGAATTTAAGCTATTCCTGGGTCCATTATCAATCCCCTGGAGAATGACAGTAAATTACTTTCTAGCTTTTTAAAAAACATTTTGAGATCTATATAGTGAGAGCATCAAATACTAATTCAGCCTTCTGAAAGATAATACCAGTCTTTACAGCACCTGTTCTCACACTTTTATCTGAGTCAGAACTGCAGCTTGCCACTGCTTTTCCCAATGATCTAGAGAGAGAGGTGTTTGAGGGGAAAAGCTTTTTAGTCATTATGAAATGGGTCATTTTTTTTTTTGACAGCTCTTCAGAACTGGTATGAGTTTCTTTCACTGTCTGTCAAATTTATTTTACTGCTGACCACGCATAGATATTAATTGCAGCTTGTCAGCATGAAGCGTAGCATTCGATGAGATTCCACAGATACAACTCTTAAAAGTAGTATTTCATGAATTAGCTGATAATTCTGGTAGAGAAAATGGAAAGGGTTGCGTCTTATTCAGTTTTAGAAACAGGAACTGTACAGCTTTTAATAGTAAGGGAATAATGTTGCAGTTATCAGATATAAATATAAACATGCTGACCCAGAAAAACCCATTTTGAGACACTTAGTTTAGATGAGTGTGTAGGATGTCTCTTACTTGAGTCATGTAGATTTTGAGGGGTTTTTGCAGGTACTTCACAGAGGTTGCTTTTCAGTGACATCATGTTTAGTGTGACATGTGTCAAAATTTCCTTATGAACTATCAGCCAGCCTTTTAAAACTGAAAGTGAACATGATACCCTACCATGAGTAGATTTCTTTCCCTATTCATTTTCCTTTTATTCCTTTTTTTGGAATATATCTTTTCCATACATATTTTCATTTTAGACATACATATAGAGATAGTGTGTATAATAGAGGCAGACTATGTACTTTTTTAATAACATATAACATATACCTTGTGCATACACTCCCCCAGTGTAATGCTACAGTGACTTGGGAATTGTACAAAGTGGCCTATGGTTCTAATTTTAGCAAAACCATAAGAACTGAAAAGAAAATACAAATTGTAAACCTAAGGCATCACATTCCTTTTCCCTTACATCTCATGGATTTTTCTGCATTTTAAAGAGCCTCCAGGGCTTGGCACAATGAATTTTACATAGGTTTTGACATGAACTCTTCTGTAAGGAGTCATGAACATTGTAGCAGTTCTCTCATTAGAGATCAAAGCAAGGGAAGATGTTGTGAGTTTTTCTATGAGCCCTACCTGCCCTGTCTTCATAGACCGTGCCAAAGAGTGTTCATCATTTAAGTAGATGTAAAAATAGATACAACTCCTATTTTTCAACTGTACCAGAAATCAACATCATCTTTTGAAAAATTTGATCCATATACCCTGACTTTTTTTTTTTAATGGGGAGAAGGGAAGAGGATTTTTTTCTTCTAAAGCTTGTGTCTAACTTACACCTTAAATGCTAATCATTCTCTTGCCTAACTGAGCTCTACTCTTTGTAAGTGTAGAAAACCAGTTAGGCTATTCATTTATGCAATACTCAGTCTTTCAGTGGATGTATCCACGAGATAAACTATTTTCTGGCCTTAGTTTTGCAGCAGTATGATGACAGCAACATTTAGTCACCTCCTCCTGTCAGGGAAAACAACAGTAAATAAAGAAATCAAATTCAAAGTGAAACTCCTAGTGAACTAGTAGAGAACACTTAGTGAACATAAAACCATATATATGTCATTTCAATCATGGCCATATCTAGCATAAAAATGCAGAATTGAAAGACAAACCATGAATTAGATTACTCCCTGTAACTAAGTCATCAGGTCCTGGGTCCTCTCATAAATCAAGGATTAGTATAACAAGGCCATGAGATGTCCTCTACACCCCAAGTCTCTTCAGGCTGTCCTTTCTGTTGAAAGAGATTGCAGGGGTACACCTGCTTGCATGGGTGCCCTTCCTACCTGCATTTTGTCTGGTGCATGTCTCTGGCTTCCACAGCTCAGATTTCCTCCAGTGCCCTGGAGGGGTTCCAGCATCCAATTGACAGCTCACATCCTTCCTCTTCCACCCACTCCCATGAACAGACCAGGCCTCCACATCCCAGAAACTGGATAGTATTTTACTGGTGTCATCAGTAGGTCCAGCTCTAAACTTCACCCACGTTAGTGAAGAAATCCTATCACTACAAGGCCTTTGGATAAGCTTAGCACCTAAAGGCAGAAGTTGGCAACAATCTTAGAATGGATGGACTTGCTGGTGAGCATGTTTTATAGAGCACTTCTATTCTCTGCTCCATAGAAACAGTGGGCTGAATATACTAATTTATTTTTGCTGCTGGCCAAAGGTCGATAGCTACTCTGTTTCATTTAGTGGAAAGAAAGCATGAAGAAGTACTATGATTTAGCCCTTCTATCTCTGCAGTAGATTAATTATAGCTAAAATTATTAAATTCTCAAGTTCACAGGCAGCATTCACTTCAAGGAGAAATCATCTTTCTTGTGGTTTTTCGTATGGAGGTGTGCTAACCAATATTTTTAATATGTTATAAGTTGGGGTTTTTTTTGATAACAGCAGCTTGTAATAGTGAGAAAACTAAGTGAAGCTGTGCCAGTTCAGTACAAGATGAAAATTCAAGACTTTCAGCAGGGAATTATTGAAAATGCAAATAGTTGTGTCTGATACAGCTCTTCAGGTGCTAAGCCTCCAAGATTTTCGGCAACTTCTGAAAATTATGAATAGCACTGATTTATTTTCTAAATTGGCTGGGGAAAGCAAGAATGACTCTGTAGGCAATTGGCTGCTGATGGTATGAGAAGGACATACTCTGCAGTTGGATTCCTTGTTGGTGCAGAGTTGCTAAGATACATGATTCATTCCTGGCACTGTGACTTGCTGTCACCACGTAATTCCCATGTCCTGCCTAATGCCTGAGGAAGTAATGAACGTGGTGTCTCTCTGTCTGATGAATGTGCAATTACCATATACAAAACACAACAGCAAGAGAAATTAGGGCAATTCTGCTACAGGGTGAGACAGGGAAATATGTAGAGTGAAACTACCTCAAGAAGGGGTAGGAAATCTAGTTGAGCTTCTGGTATCCTGGAATATTAAGTCAGTAGCTAAAAGGCTGAGGTGTTGCAGTAGGATCATCATATTGCCTTCAGAGAAACCTTTTGAATGCATGCCAGTTTTGATACCAAAGACTAGACAGGTGGAAATGAAACATCTAGATGTGGAGCACCTCACTGCTCTGCACTTTAGAATTTTAATTGCACTGGGTTTTCACTGGTAAAAGCCCCGATCTGCAGGAACCTTACAAACATCTGGAAGGCATGTGGTCAACAAGCAAGAGTATAAAGTGTTGACTTCTCAGCTCACACTGGGCTTTTAGGCAGTACTACAGTTTCTAAGTGCTTTTGTAGATATAGTGCTTCATTAAATATTATTAATATAGAATAAATGGGTTTTAAATTCCTATTTGGATAATAGACATATTATTATAATTGATTTAAGGAAACTACAGCCCTTAATACTAAATGCTGTCTGTCACTGTGTGTAATATTAAGGTCTTCAAATTAGTACCTCATCTCTACCTACCTTAGAAGGGTGTGAAAAAAACTTCTTAAATTCCCTTGTTTTAAAACAAGATTACCAAACAAGAAAAATAAATACATGTACTTTTCTAATTAAATGAGTGAGGCAACCTCTACTTCATTAAAAAAACAATATCAAAGGAAAATATCACAGTCAATAATTCTACCCTGGGAGAAAAGAGAGGCAAAGATTAATATGAAATTCTGTTAGTACATGCCCATATATATGAGCATGAAAGTAATTACTTCCTATGAAACCGGACAAAATCATGTATTTCTGCACACAGTAGACAGAAAAAAATAAGTCTCTTATTCAAATGAATTTTCTAAGGCAGTAAATTAGTGCATTCCTAAATAATGTCTGACTAATATTTCTCTATAATCAATTTTATAATTTTCTTCCATAATATTTATTCTTGCAGGTTTCCCTGTACATTGTGTAAATGTGTATATAAGGTTTGTTTGTATATTTTCTTACCCAGAAACAGAGGAAAGAGTCACATTTCTGAGCATGTCTAAAACAATTATCCAATCCTGTTGTAAAGGGTACCAATATTTTTGGCCTAGCTAAGATGGAAAAAATAAATTGTATGTGTGAATTCTCCTTTTATGCTATTCTTACAGTTCCCTGCTTCTCATATGGCTATAGGATGAACCTGAATATAGTGAGAAGATCACAGTGCAGGATCCTTTATTAACTTGAATGCGTGTCCTAAGTTTGCTGTGCCAGTAAGGAATAGGAATGTTGGTTCTGTATCAGGTCTTTTACTATCTTCCCACTCCATTTCTTTCCTTCCCAAGGGAAAAAAGAAGTGAAAAACCAACAGAAATATTTTCTTCTTGAAAGAATTTTGGTTTGTGGAGTCCTCACGGAATATTTCAAAATGATTCCCCCCAGCTAATGGATCTGAAAACTGCTGAGCACTGGCTGCTGTGCATCAAAGCACGTGTGCAGGTAAGTTTAAGCATGTATTTAAGTGTTCTGCAGGATCAAGGGTAGAGTTATCAGCATTTGTTGTACAAAGGATAACAAATTACCCAGTCCAGAAAAGGAACATTGAAAATTCAGGTTTGGGGCATCCACTCAAGAGCAGTGAAAGGAATGGGATTTTAATCAGATGATCTTACAACACATTAAGATGTAGAGGGTTGATCTGTGGACACAAAACAGTCCAAGATGTTTTCCCAGAGAGCAAGAAGGGGTTTTTCTGAAAGCTAATGGCAAAGAAAACCATTCTTGAGTTTTGCACCTCTTTCTGCAGCATTGCAATTATTTGTGATAGAGCACAGTACCAAAGTCTCAGCTGTCTTAGATGAAATAGGAGCTGCAACTTACTGACATTTATAATGCCCACAGGTTTTCCAAATGGGTGAGTACTCATTGGGACTACCAGAAAGAGAAGCAGGAGCTTTCCATTCTTCTTCATTAAAAGATTTAAGTCACCTGAGAGCACTTAAAAACCCCACCCTATTTTCTTCCTCCTTTTCTCTTTCTCTTGCTTTCAAACCCACCTGATCCTAATAATAAATAATTCTAATATGGGCACATAAGAATAGCTATCACACACAATTTTGGGATTTTAAATCTTCCTTTCATGCATTTTTCACAGGAGCTGAGATGGGAATAGATAATAAACTCTCTGACTATAGAAATTTTCTGGCAACGCATTTCACAGTCTATAAATTCTTGTTGAACTGTAGGGATCAAAAGTAATCCAGGAATACAAAAGATCTTCTTACCTTATACTCCTGGAATTCATTAGCTTGCTCAAAAACTCTGGCTAGGAACCAAGACTGTCATTTCAGGACACTGGAAGGATGAAATATACAGCAAAAATAATTAATTCTGAAGTTTGTGACCTGAAGGGAATTGCATAGTATATATACACATATTTAACATTTAGTTTTACATTCACTTCTTCAGCATGCTAACACATACAATTTATAACTGACTTCTAAGGCTGTAAGAAAAAAAAAGGACAATCCAATAAGTTGTTTTAACACATATCCCTCTGGTCTTCATGTGTCAACCTAAATAAGAATAATAATAATGTAAAATAATAATAATAATAATAATAATAATAGCACTGAACTTAAAGGCAATGTCTAGAAAACATTGTCATTCCACAGGTTTATAAGAATATGCTACTTATGACAAGTAAATACAAATGATAAGTTAAATGTAAATGGAAGTCACCAAAAAATTTCTACTGTACTGTCTAGGAACAGCACACCATCAGAAATAAAAGAAATTAAAATAATCTATCCTTATGTCCAGTGCAGAAGTAAAGGAAACAGAAGATTATATGAGATGTCTACAGTATTTGAAGTGGCAGGCTGTACTCACACCAGTAGTAGAAGGAATCCCTACACAGGAATCCCTGCAAAGGAATTATAATGAAATCAGGATGTGCCTTTTTCATTCTCTCAGAACCTGTTAAAATACCAACCAGGATAAGCCAAAGGTAAAAATCTGCCTGAAGCAAATATTTTCTTTGAAGTGTAGATAAACAGCAACACCAGTTTTCCATGTTCCTGGTTATAGAAACAGAATCAACACAAAATACCAGGAGAGGTGAGAACCTTTATCCCACATAGACAGTTTACCAAAATATTGGCACGACTCAATTTGGCTGCACTTTTTTGCTTTTCCTGCAGGTTCACAGCCTTGTTCTTTCCAGATCCTGCACACACACTGTTGTTACCCTCACACACAGTTGTCAAGTGAAATTACTCCCCTAACAGAATGTCTGGGAATCCTTGTTGTACTGAGTGCTGTGTAGTTCAGTGGCAGAACTCCAGTGGTTGAGATTTAACTGGAGAGTTCAGTTTGCAGGAGTTGAAATTGGGCTGTGAATAACCACTGCCCAACCTGTGAAACAGAAAGTATAGAGATGTTGATATTCTGGCAAACATGCCACGGGCTTTCCTAGATACAGATGTTTAAATGGGTGCTGATGTCACTTTCCTAGACAGCTAGGGTCTTTCTCCTTCCAAGAAATGTGAGCTGATATGTCCTAATATAATGAAATATATGAATACTAATATATAAATGCTAGCATACTAGTTTATATCTCTTATATGTCTGCACAATTAAAACAGTCTTTTATGCCATTTGATAAGGTCGCATTTTCTGGAAATTCTTGCATCATTCTTGAAAGAGGCTTCAAAGATGTTTTCAAATGTACCAAAATTCATATTACTCAAATATATCCTTAGGGATGTTTTAAAGGCAAAAATGCTAGCAATTAATGAAAAAAAAAAGTTTTATTTTTTTCTTTATAAACATCTTTATAATTGTGGGTAAATTGGATAATTTTGCTTGCAATAAGGGACTGCATCAGGGTGATTTGTTTTTTTGCTTTTACACCATGGTTTTTCATCAGAGAGTGAAAACAGTGAAACAACAGGCAAAACCTAGTTTTTCTGAGTGAGAGGTGAATTTCACTTGGCATCTGATCTGACCTTCATACCTAAAATATCTAAGTGATTCACATTCTTTAATACATTTATCCTCACAATGAACCTTTGTGATAGGACACAATCTCTCTTTCTTATGGGACTGTGCTACAGCAAATTTAAAATACTGCTCACATACAACAGATAGGAGCCTGCTGTGGATTTCCTCATTATATCATCCTAATCACTTGGTGGACTGGATATACCCATCCAAATGAAAGCATTTGAACTTCCTTGTGCAAAGAATTACTCTGGCATCTCTGAAAGACAAAATTCCATGGACAATCATATGCCCAAGAAACAAACTTTTTTACATTTTGCTGAACTTTCACTGCTCTACTACATTTGTACAAAGTAACACTTCGGCTTTGCAGACCAAGGGTGCTCTGCCTTTCTCTCACAAATGGCCATATCATAGGAGGGGAGGAAATCTGCCTTTATAGCATCAACATTTTGTTCTTCCTGTGAGAATTATGATGACCACCAAATACAAATCAAGCTACAGTGTTAGAATAGGGGATAGCATCAGAGGACAAACATTTTCCAATAAACTCTAGCTGTGTACATCCTCCTGTAAAGTCACCAGAACAGATTCTGTTACGAGCAGATTTTCTATTTTATAGTGACACCTGCAGTGTTAGGAGGAAAGTGCCACTAGCAAGAGCAGTGCTGTTCAGTTGTTTCACATCAAGACACATGCTGATTAGCTTTGAGGGCAGACTGTGATCCAGCACCACACGATGTCAGGCTTGGAGGACATTTTCCAAAAAGCACAGGTCCACCACAAGCTCATTTATAGGCTTGATTAAGAGCATGGGCTGATTCCTTGGTGTTACTAAGGAAGCCACAATTTTTCCTCTCCACTCTCTGGAATAGGGGGAAATCACATCTCCTTTTGAAGATTCCTGAAGGATTTCAGCTTTCAGATATTTAATTAGAATCACAGAATGGATAAGGTTGTCGGGGACCACTGGGGATCATCTAGTCCAATCTTACTGCTCAAGCAGGGTCTCCTAAGAGCATGTTACTCAGTATTGTGTCCAGACAGCTTTTTGTCTGCCCAGGGAAAAAGAATTTGCAACCTCTCTGGGCACCTTGTTCCATGGCTCAATCACCCTCACAGGGAGTTCTTCCTCATGTTCAAGTGGAACTTCCTGTGTTCCATTTTCTGCTGGTTGCCTCTTGTCCTACTGTTTGGCACCAGCAAGCAGAGCCTGGCTTCATCCTCTTGACACCCTCTCTTCAGATACTTAATAACAAGAACCCCCTCTATCCTGCTAAGAGAGACGCTCCTCTCCCTTAATCATCTTTGTTGCCTTCCACATGGACTCCAGGAGCTCGGTGTGCCACTTGTTCTGAGGAGCCAGAACTGGACACAGCACTCACTGAACCTCACTAGAGCCGAGAACAGGGGCAGGATCACTTCCCTTGTCCTGGTGTCAGTGCTCTTCCTAATTTACCCCAGGGTTGGACACCAGGGAACTGCTGGGTCACAGACAGCTTGTTGTCCACCAGGACCCTCAGACAACTGAAATAGAGAGAGAACAATGTGAAATTCCTCTGAAGAAATCAATGCATCAAAACAGATTTTTCAGGACAGTACATGCCATTTTTACATTGTGTAGTTGCCCAAATTTCTTTCAAGAGACAGTCTAGTTCTTTAATTTTCATGTTATTGCTGTGAGAATGCCTTCCTATGATTTTGTTCTGTAAGACAAGTCACAAAGCAATAAAAATTCTTTCATATCATCCAGAGGAGGTTGGGGGTAAGGTGACAGATAGGGATTTGGGAAGCTTGGTCATGCTTTCTGGCTTTACTGGCAAACCTTTCCATTGTGTTGAATAATGCCTTCTCCACCACTTCTTGCCTGTCCTGAAAGCCCTTAAGGTCAATGATGCCTTTCATGTTTGTACAACACTCAGCATTCTGCAGCCTTTATCGTCATCTGTGTTGTGTGATTCACTAGACACCAAACATAGTGCTCATTGCTTACCTGCAAGGTCTTTCTGACAGCAGTTTGGACAAACTACAAGGTGCTAAAGGGCCTGGTTTAATAGCACTTTGTAAGAATTTTCCTGGTTTTCCTACATAAAAATGTAGTAATTCTTGTCCAGACTTTGATCAGCTTTCAAAGCTGTACTCTAAATAGGGCAGCATCTCTGTGTCCCTCAATTAGGGTCTGTCTGATGATTCAAACCATACTATTTCTGTGTGACTCAAAGCATGAGCTCTTTTATATTCCTTAACCTTTTTATATTCACCAATCAGCCCAGAAATCCTTCCTACCTTCTGGTCCCACAGTATTAACTTCCATAGACTATCCCCAACAGGGACCATTGACACATGTAGTCTTTGACTATTCTATTTTAGATTATTATCCTCGTCATCATCATTATTATTACTTTCTTTATAATACTACACATTTACCCAGTTACTCAGCCACACTTTAATTTCTTGTTTTGCAACATGCACATAATTTTCCACATAATCTTCTTTCACAAAACACAGGGTAATTTTGATAAATATATCATGAATCAAAATGTATATATGTACTGTCCTTGTCTACTGATTTGACTTTTAAGGCAATGCTGCCATTTCTTACCAGGCACTGACTGAACCTGCTTTTCTAGTCTATTCTAGTGAATAAGCACAACTGGGTTTGGCATAGGGAAGGCAGGAATAGCTACACCCAGAGGAGCTATGTCATCTTTTTCAGGTCAGAATTCAGCTGAATGTGTATAAATCACCTGCCCTTTGGTTCTAAAATGATAGTGGTTGGAGTACTTGCCTAATCTAATCCTTTGTAATTTAAAATATGCTCTGCTGTTTTGTACAGGTATCAGATACTACAGGATTAGACTAAAAATGTGAAACCCTTGCTGCTTCAGCAGTGTTTCACTTATTCCCTGAAATAATTATTTCTGTTCTCCTGGGGAGGCTGAGGTGGGGATCCAGGCAGGTTGTGAGGACAAGGGACAAGGGGAAAAACAAATCATTCATTCTGAGCACATTGCAGAAATCCCAGAAGGAAAGAAAATAAAGTGAGAGCTCGTTTCTCTCCTGCATGCTGTATGGCCTATCACTCAGCACATGGATAAAAAGACAGAAGGAAGTAAATGACTTCTAAGAGCTACTGAGCAAGTTAATGGCAGTCAGAAACAGATCTTGGCCCAGCACCTGGAACACATGGGCAAGGTAAGGATGTCAGCACCTCAAGTGCAAGCCTGTGAGAGACCCTGACCTCATCTTCTTGATAACCAGGAGAAAGTACATTCATTCTGGATGTGAAAAATCATCTTCTTTTTTAAAGTGTGACATGGTTTGCTCTCTAGGTTTGCTGTGGAAGTAAAGTAAAGCTTAGAAAGCAGAGTAAAGAAAGCAGAGTAAAGTTTACAAGGGGCTTCCCAAACACATGCTAATTTAAAAGTGCAGAATATGATGCTAATGGATTACTTCTTGTAACAATAGTCTTTTTTGTTTCCACTCTTTTGTTTTTGTTTGGTTGGATTTGGGGTTTTTGTAGCTAGACTACAAACAGTGTGAGATTATGGTTATGACAACAAACATCCTGACAGTCACTTGGTAACAGTCACCTCCTGCCAAGAAAAGCAACCCTTTTTCTGGAGCCATACAGCACTGCCCCACAGGTTTGTGGGGACAAAATTGAGAGCAGAGGGCATCAAAACTGAAGACAAGTCAAAAAGGAAGTGGGCTGTAGAATTTTCATCTGATGATTCTAAACTTGTGAGAACTTGGGAAATTCTTTTATTTTTCTTACAGCAAGTTGGACAGACATTTTTTCTACTAATTTATGGCTCATGTCTTTGATGGTCAGAATCACATAAGGAATTCGGATGCCTAAAAGAATTGTGCATGGCTGAAAGCACAGGGTTATTCTGCTAATGCAAAGGAAAGCTAGAGGCAGCCCATTAGCTTTGGATGGCTCCCAGTCAGAGGAGATAAATGTGAACCAGGACAGGCACATAGGGCAGGAAAGAGCTGAGGATGTAAGGCTGAGCTGGCCAGTTATAGGGGTGAATAAAACCTGAGTTGTTGTTGAGAAGGAAAGGAAGGAAGGAAGGCAATATTTTGTATCAACTTAACACTTTTAAAGGTTAAATAACTATTTTCAGTCAATGGCAACATTTACCAACTATTTACCCTGTGCTTGTATTTGTAGGCTGCAGCCTCTTTTTCATGTTAATCAGCATTAGTATGCTCCGTAATTACCTCACACCAAAAGCCATGAAGTCCATCTCTGGCTGTACTCACTGGTAGCTGGATATTACAGCAGTTTCCATTGTGATGCTGTGCATGACAAAGAAAAAAAAAAAAAAAAGGGATGAAGCCCTTGTTTCATCTAGTAACAGGCATCTCTGTCAGCAGTAGCCTGGTATTTGGGTAGGGATGTTCCCTTGTTTCTGTAAATCACACTTGGATGTAAATTGAACCCATAAAGAAAACATATCCAAACAGTTAAAGCAGCACATTTTAAAGGCATTTGGTATAACTCACACAAATCCCCTCTGTGCCTTGGTGCTGTGCTGGGGCAGGAACACCAGACACAGGGGCTGCCAGGAGTGGTTTTGGCCCAGGACCAGGTCTCAGTGCTTGGCTCCTTCAGTGGCAGCCCTGTGCAGCTTTACCAGCCAACACGGGGCAGCCATGAGCTCTTAGGAGAGGCACGGGAAAATGCCTTTCAAATTCCTCTAGATGGCACAGCACCTTGACAAATCTGGGAGTGAACACGCTTGGGAGACACTGAGAGCCATACAGCCTCCTCTCCTTCCCAGAGAATGGCTTTTTCTGCTGAATTGTCATTGTTTGTTCTAATTCCACTGTTAGGATGGAGCTCCTTCTTAACGCAAGGCAGGCTCTTGTGCCCAAAGTCTTGCCTTCCCCATCAGCCTCCCAGGCACGCAGGCTTGTGCTGCCAGCTCTGGGCAGTCAGACAGAGAGAGGGCAGGGATATAGCATCCCACTGGAGGTTGTGTCTTGGGTAACACCTGGAAAAGATGAAGAGAAAAATTTTGGGTGGTGTCTCATCCTTACTCTGCAGCTATGCTCAGAATTCAGCAAAAAGCTGCTATTCAATCAAACATCTTGCTCTCTAATACAGGCAAATTTTTCATGAGAAAACAGATTTCATGAAGCCACTAAGTGGCATTGCTGTCCTCTAAGAGTAGACCTGAGAGATACAGAATTGCTCCTACTGAGCTGCAAGCCAGGTTGCTCCTTGTATTACTGGAGCAAAGCAGTCAGACCAAGCACATCGAGCTTTCAATAATGTGAATAACATGACCTCTGCAATGCCAAATTCCCTTACACTGGTTAGCTTATCTGCTGAGTCCCTACTCTTTCTTCTGTAGCTTCTGTCTCATATTTAAGAGTGAATCATGAATTGCTTCAGTTCTCACCCTTCTTGTGAGGACAGAAGAGCTGTGGGTTTTTTATAATCTCTGAGCTGAGGACTGATCCCAATGCCAAAATTTCTTGGCTTTATTAGTAACCCTGCCTGGCACCTCTGCTGCTGAACACCGGTGAGCATGCACCTTCTCTTATCTCCTAGAAAAATTCTAGGGACTGGTCTTAATTAAGCAGTTAGCAATTATATATTTGCCCCCAGCAACCACCCCTGCCAGGCTCTCTGCCTTCCCAACTATTTTGTTTACAGTTAAAACCACAGTAATCTGGGGGAAGGATCTTTCCATACAGCAAATGGACTAATTTATACCCACACTGATACAGAGCATGGGAGATTTACAGAAGGCTGATCAAATTGAAATATGCACCAAAGGGGAAAGTACATTTCCCTTGACCACACAGGGCTCATCAAAAGATAATGAATATGCAAACGACTTTTGACATGCACAGAAAGTTGTGGGCCCCAGTTGCACTGGTTGTACTCTAGCAGTCTTTTTCTCCCAAAGTCACCTTGGCCACTTTGTTGGTCTGGGAATGGATATAAATACAAATGAGCAAAGTGTTCTTCACCAAGGCCACTACTGCTGTTCTTTAACATGCAAAATGTTAAAGATCATTTCTAGAACATCCCGCTTGAAGCACATGGGGGACCTTAACACAGAGTATTTTTAGATGTAATATTTCTCAAGGCACAATAGATCTGGAATCAAAACCAAGCAGAGGTTGTTAATTTGTGATTGAGCTGGCTTCCTTGTGAGTGGCAGCTTGTTAAGGTACAGAGACACTTGATCTGTGAGCTGAAGTGTGAACCAAGATCATCATGCTGATTGTTTCTAGTTTACTCTGTTTGCTTATTTTGCACTACATGTGCTGCTATACAAGCACAGAGAAAAAAAGAAATTCAAGATAAGCAACAGAAGAGTGACTAACCAAAATCTGTCTATTTAGAGTGGTTGCAGTGTCTGAAGACTCCCAAATTTTACTGTGCAAAGGCTTCCCTCTGAGTCAAAATAATGTTACCATTTGTACCTACAGCTTGTAAGCTAAAACAGAGTCATGCGTTTTCCTGTATGGTCTGTCTGGCTATAGAGAGCCCCACCTGCTATAGCTCTTTTCCTTTCACTACATAATGATGGTATATTAGTAATCAGAAAGCAGCTGTGAGCTGTCATTCCAGGCACCACCTGTTTTCAATCATGTATAGGGAGATTTTGTATAAAATGAATAATTTAAATGCTCATCTTCTTATGCACTGCAGTCACCAAAGTCCTTTCTCTTTGACCTTCTTTCTCAAGGTGGCTAAAAAATGGAAGATCTTCCAATACTTAAAGGGGTCTTAAAAAGAGGGGGCAGATAGTGTTAAAACAAGGCAGAATAATCTTAACTAAAAGAGGAGAGATTTTGATTAGATATTAGGAAGGAACTCATTACTGTGAGGGCAGTGAGGCTCTGGCACATATTGCCCAGAGAAGTTGTGGATGCCCCATCAACAGAAGTGTTCAAGGCCAGGTTGGACAGGGCTTTGAGTCTAGCCTAGTCTAGTGGAACGTGTCCCTGGAAATTCTATGACTCCATGATCTCTGCATCAGGACTTCCAGCGAAACTGCATCAGTCCTAGTAGCCGAAAAGAGATTTTCGAGGAAAAGCATATGTGTTTGCAAAATCTAACCATATCCTCCTGCTGTTGTGTATAAAGCCTGCTCTGTGTACACTACCCCAGTAATTCTGAGAAGTGAGGAACAGTGCGACTTTGCTTGCAGGATTCGTTTTGCATCCATAATTGCCCAGGTTACATGTCCAAAGTTGGTCCTGTGGCTTTGGAGAGCTCAGCCCGCTGCCTCTGTGGATTATTAAAGGGACTCGGGGGTTTAAAAACAGCACTACTGCCAGAAAGCTTTGCACCTGTTATTGCTGTAAGGAACAGCTCACATCACCCAGGCAGGGCAGCAAACACTGAATCAGCCCATGTCAGGCTCTGGTGAGTGAACAGATGGTTTTCAAGCCTCATTTGCCCCTCATTTGCTTGTCTTCCTCCACGCACAGCTCAGAGCCATGGTGCAGCTGGGACTCGCTGGTTTTATTCAGAGAGGAGCTAAGCACAGAGACACAGCACCATGTCTCCCCTCTGCCCCCACCCCGAATGCATCAGGAGAGCTCTGTACCTGTCAGGGTTAAGTCATTCATGCCATTTACCTGGCAGGGATAAGTCACTAACATATGTAGAAACAGCAGTGGAAAGGAAAACAAGATGGACAGGTATGTGCTGCTTTGGCATAACTTTGACTAGAAAGAAAGTGATGCTAAACTGCTGAAAATATTTACTCACTAGCAAAGCAGTGGTGATGGGGCATGTCTAGTTCGTGTATTCTCATTTTTGCCTGGTCTTTAGCAGTACCATAATAAAATGGATGAATAATTAAAACTGTGTCCCAATACACATTAATAGTTTCAATCCTTTGCTAATCCTAGCAGTACAGTCTACTGTACCTGAGAGGAAAGGGGCAAAAAAAACCCCCAACCCTGTCTATGAGCTAAATAAGTGTCTCCTCTAAAAAGGTAATTAACAGCTGGTTTCCATGGAACCTTTATCACAAAATCAATAGAAGTCAGTTCTGATTTGCCTTGTTCTTCTCTACTTTGTGTTGCTTTCACTGTTTATAAAAATGTTTGTGGGTTTGGCTGTTGGACTCTGGAAAACTGAGGCTAAGAGGGTCTTGTCAATTGAGTGCATGAAATCAAGTAAGTTTGCTTTGTTCAGAGCGGTTTTGACAAACTTCCTTTTGGAATTTCACACTATCTTCACTTTCCTGAGCTTTCTATGGCAAACTGCCATTTTTATCTCCCCTGTACCATCACAGAAATCATATCAGAACTCTCACTTTCTATTGATTCTAAAATCAATAACACAACATGAAACTTTCTTTTTTCTTTTAAGACTGCCGCAACATAGGGTGTCTAAAAACACAAGAATATTTAGGAATAAAACCAATGTCAAAGTGGAGGATGGAGCTGTTTCTGTAGCTGTTCACACAGCCTAGGCTCACTCTAGGATCATCTGGAAAGGCTTCAGAAACCTGAAGTGGCACAGTCAGCATGACTTGTAGCTCTCTCTTTTCATGTATCTTCTAAGAAAATAGAGCTCTGTCTTAGCTTGCACTGAGTCAACAGAAGACTCAGAAATTGTCTGGCTTCCCATACCTTTCCACATCAGCTAATGATCTGGATCTTCCCTCTCTCTACCCTTTCCTTGGCTCTTCTAATTCTCATTCACCCTGACCTTCAGAACTGTAATAAGAAGGGACTTGAAGGTGGAGTATGTTCCCTTATCTTTTGGCTGCATGCCAAGAGAGCAGAGCTGCCTGGGAACGTAGGCTTTATGGGGTACCAGGGTGTTAAATATTTATTCTATAGTGTGCAACCTACACACCATGAAGGCCTTCTTTCCTTCCTGCCTCCCTTTGCACCTGCTTTTTTCACCCCGAATAAACTTGCTTAGCTACAAACAGGAAAATCAGAACTTAAAGCAAGCTCTGCTCCTCTTACTGTTATTGGCAGGGAGCAAACTGTTGTCAATAAAGCAGAAGGATATCAGGGGGACCTTTTTTCTCATACGTAGTGTACAGTGCCCTGGATTTTTTCCTATGGATTCTGTATCGGTTTTTCCCCTTACTGTTTGTAACAAAATGGGGAAATGAGATTAAAAATTCAATACTGAATGCAAACAGGCCATTTAGGTTATACTTTGTTCAGTAGTGCTCCATGTTTACTTTACCGATATAACCTTTCCAGACATTAGCCCCTTCTGGTATGATAAATAAATATTATCTTGAAATAGAAGCCTTACATCACTGCATACGTAATAGGTCTGAAAACACGGACACTTTCTAATCACCCTAAATTACAAATGGCCATTTATAGTTATTGAGCTGCCTGTCAAGCTTTCATACACACAGGAAGACAAAGAGTGAGATGAAGAGTGAGAACAGGCTGGCCCAAACCCCATCCGTAAAAGCACCATCTCCATGGACTCTGAGGAAATGGAAGTCCTCTAGAGGAACTGTCAGATGCGTGGTTTTATTTTTGAAGTTCAGATACTCCTTGATCGTCTTTCTGCAACATAAATAAATACATTAATAAACAGATAAACAAATCACTATCATTACAGAAAAAAATAAAGAAAACAAATGCACCTATTTCTAGATATATTAACAGCTTTTGGAAGAAAAAAGTAGCAGCTAATCCAAACTGGGCAGGAATAAGGATTTCTAGGTCAGGGTCCAAGCTGCCACCATACTTGGGAATGGCAGCTGGGACTGAGACTCATTGGGGCAAATAAGTGGTCTCCTTCTACCACTTACCCTCAATCCCAGGACTTTTCATCCCAACACTGTCAGTCAGGGGTTTCATCTTAAGAAATAGAAAATATCAACAAATTAATCCCTGTCCCTTCCAAAGTTAACAAAAACATATATTTAAATAATCTAGTGTAGCCAAGTTCTCACAATGCAAAAATGAATTGATATGACTCTTTTACTTTCATCTCTGTAAATTATAGAGGATTTTTTATAAGTTAATCTCCAACCATGCAGTTCTGCATGATCTGAAGGTTTTTCTATCCTCTTGGATGATTATTTAGCTCCTAATAATATGCAAATATTATGTTTCTTTCAGCATTAGAGGCACAATACTCTCACAGTCACAACCCTCTGTTTCGTGCTACAAATATCTTCAGCTAAGCAGGTGGGTTCTGAAGGTGCTGAGTGTATAGCTGATTTTTCTCAATTTGCTGGCCAAACTGGCAAATGACTACTGAGATGGAAGAATATTAGCAAGAAATGTAGCCTAAAAAAAAAGACTGAGTATAGTAATCCACAGATGAAACTGAGGAAGAAAAGTTTTCCTTTATTTATGTTTACCTGCTATGATAGAGTGGCTACTACCTATAAATTAACTGCATGAAGTAATGAAATTAATTTTCATGTAATGGAAAGGATGTCTTATTTTCTTTTCTATTGAAATTACTCCCTCCCTACTCTTTTCCTATGTCGTACGCATTCGTGTTCTGTTTCAAGCCAAGCTCTAAGAAGCAGATGCTCCTTTGGAAGAGACAGGTTTTTTATTCTTCCAATTTAAAGTGCTCTGCAGAAAGAGATTTTGGATTTTCAGTGTGTAGCTTCTGGCTTATCTATTAATTCAGCACATCTGTGGTAGATACCTGGGCCAGAATCAGCTCTGCTGTGTAGCCCTGAATCTGTTTTGACATGAAGTTTGCACTTTGATTAATTCCACTCATGGGTTTGGATCCTCTGGACTTAAATACCAGGCATGAGATGAAGGTGGTAAAGGACAACATACTATTGTAATTGTTATTTTTATAGCAACAGCTAAGTGAACTATAAAAGCAATGTGAAATTAGAACAGAAGAAAAGGCAAACCATACATTTTTATCTATTGACTCCCTTTCAAAATTTTCCAAGGATAACTTTAAATGCAACCTTTAGTTACTACCTGTGTACAGGGGCTCATGTGGATGCCAAGGGGAATCTCCAGTTAAGACAAAACCTCATTTGGTTAAACAATTTTGCCTGGCTATGTGACTGGTTTATTTTAAACCAGTTTGGCTGGAATGAATTAAGTGTAATTTTGCAGGAACTATCAATTGTAAATGAGATTTTAAAATAGCAGAACCACGTGTAAACTCTCAATCCAGTTTAAGTTCATTTAGCTGGTTACTATTTGAAGACCTACTGTATAAATGATCATGCAGCTGTAGCCTAGGAATCAGTTTGAGGAAATAATTTCCTACAGCAAGTAGTAGGGATAGTCAAAGAAGGCATGTTATTTCCCTTTCTCTTTTCATTATTGCTTGAACGTTGAAATATTAACCATCTCTGTAAGCAATTGAGTAGTTTTTAGAAAAAAAGGCTTTTGCAAAGGTCTTCTTCTCATCAAAACTCACAAATTCATAACCAAATTTTATTAACATGCTATATTTCAAAATTTTAAATAATCTTAGAAAGCATCAAATGATCCCCATTTACATGAATGAAGATAAAAACTCAAAAACATGGAAAATTTGCAGTTGCCATTAAAAATTGATAGGAAGATGTAAGAAGCAAGAAATCACATCAGTACAGGGAAAAGGGAAATTGCAGCCCATTCCATGCAGTTACAATTCTGAATGCCAAAACTCTTAGATTGGGAACTAAAAATATTCTCAGGTTAGAAACTCAGTTCAATTTTCTCTCCTAATGCTCTTCTTGACAGTGTAAGTGCATGAAATCGTGACAGATTGGGCCCTTTAGCAGGTTTTTGAATTGTCTAGGAGATAGCTTTGCCTGGTTCCGCCCACTTTAGCGGGCACTGGGAATCCCTGAGGCAGCTTTTACAGTTTTGCTTTAGGCTTTTCTCTGCCTCTCTAAACAAATACAGTGGGGCTGCCATTGCAGGAAAGGATGAAGTAAATGGGACATAGAATATCAGCTTCAAGCCCTTGCATGCTTTGGCACGAGTAACCAAGCAAAGGGCTGAAGGGGACACTTGCTGGAGACAGCAAAGGCTTGGAACAACTGCAGGTGTGCAGCACGGAGGGGAGAGGGCAGAAGAGCTTGGGAACATAGGGACACCCTGAGACAATCAGCCTGGAAGGGATAGCAAAGGTCCCAGTGCTCTAGAGGAGCACCATGGACAAGAAGGAGCTGGATCACTCCTGGTGCCTGTGTAACTAAAGGTTAAAAATATTCCACTGTGTCTTTAAACAGCAGTGGTCACTTAAACCAGAGCTGCATTCCCTTAACTGGGGATGGCAAAGAGGGGATAAAAGGGTGGTGGAGGTGTTCACATCACTCTGGAACCAAGCAGACTGTCTAAATGTGCAGCTGTCCCTCTGCTGCCTGGTGTGACTCCTCCTCCACGTCTCCTTGGTACAGAACCATCTGCCTACTCTGTTTGTGGGAGAGTCTGGCTGTTAAAAATGATGCTTCTCAAAGCATACCTAAAGGAATTTATCTGCTAAAGGTAATACCTAAAGGTATTAAAATGTCACTGTCTTGCAAAATGTTCTGTGCTTCTACCACAAAGTATATTGTTCAAGTAATTATAGGTCAGGATATTGTGCTATTTTTTTTTTTGCTGATGCTTTTTCGAAACTACTACAATGTAGAACTTGTAAAGAACCATATTTTTGCACTTCATAACTTTACCTTAGCCAAAAGACCAATTATGAGGACCACATATATTTTATCTTGTTATGAATAAAACCAGGATGTACTAAATAATGTTGCTGATTTTAAAATGAAAGACAGTGTTCCCTTTGCAAAATGATAGTTCAGTTTACACAAATGAAATATGATGAAGGCAACAAATCTTGAGTAACATGTAGGAGCTAAGCAAGACAAAGAGGTGTGTTGTTTGCACTAAAAGCTTAATGAAATTGCCATTTCCTTCCTCTGCACAGCATGCAGACGTAGCACTGAGCAATTAACTTGCTATCTTTAGATTACTCCCAAACTGTATTTGACTTTGTTACACACCCACAGAGGAACGACTGCTTCTGCTTCCACTGATACCAGCAGCATGCAGCCAGATCCTACACTCACCACATGGATCACAGACAGGTCTTTCTAGGTTCTTGCATTGCTAGTGTATTCTGAAGTTGTAGTTGTTCTCCTTCTCACAAGTTACCTGCTTTATGGCTTAGCCCATCCACAGTTCTCTCTTGGCAGGAAAGGCATGGACCAGCTTTGCTAGGAAATGAACCTTTCAGAAGAGATGACACCTTAGACTTCTCTGGCCATGGTCTATATGTGGGGTTTATATAACATATCAACCCTGGAACATGTGCAGGAGTCTGGGAGACAGAGAACAAAGTTCTTCTGGAGTAATTGCTTCCTATACAAAATGAGGAAAACTCCATTTGCACATACTGAGATACAATATCCATTGTCCCAAGATGAACAGGTGTTTCAGTCATCACTGACACCTGATTTGAAAGAGGCCAGATAAGAGCTTGAGGTTCTGGTGACCTGCATTCAGCAAGTGATAGAACCACAGGGAGCAGAGTCCATCTTGATTGTGATCCCTGTGGCCAGTGAAGTGTGAGCTGACCCAGCACGACAGCTCCAACTGAGGAGCAGAATGGAACAACTACTGAGTGGCGAGGGAGGTGAGCAAATGTCCAGTGGCATTTTCATCCAGCAGTGGCACAGCTGGGTCTCTTGAACCATAGAGCAATCTCAGATTTGGGGGCCATTTGATTAGAGGGAAAGATGTCTGTGTTTCTGTTTCTGCTTTTTTTACTGGCTTTGTTTTGTTTTACTTGTTTTACTGCTTGTTTTACTGTTTTTCTGCTTGTTTTACTGGCTTAATCAATTTTTCCATATAGTCATTTAAAACCCATTGCTTTGTTGCATGTGCAACAGAGAGAACTCCTGAAGATTCACAAAACAATAAAAATCATTCATGTCCAAGGAATGTCCATTTGAAATAAGAGACAAAATTCTAAAAGTAGGAAGAATTAAAGTCTGGTTAGAGATGATTGCTGTTGAAAAAGTAGCCTACAACATTACCCTGTGAGGAAAGCTAAGAATGTGATTTGAACAATTTTCAGAACCCTTGGTCCCACAATACAGTTTAAAGTGTTTCCTTTGCTGAGGACCTCCATTTTCATCTTCATAGAAAAGGACACTTGAATAAAGACTTGTGTCTGTTTCCCCTGTGCTTAAATCAGAGGAAAAACTTATATTTGGACAGTTTCCTGAGCAAGAAATGCTTGGAATTAAATAAAGATGGTAGACCCTGGCCCAAGAAGAGCCACAAAATACTTGTTGGTGTACCAGATATATTTTCAGGTAATTTAGTGTTGGTGTGTTTGCAGTCAGAGCTCTACTTCCTTGGTAAGAGGAAGAGTGAAAAGAGGAATGCTAGAAAAGGTGAAAATACCAGAATAACCAGTTTGTATGATTACCAGATAGAACGACCTGAAACATTTCGTATTTGTTTGAGAGCTTAAAACACTATATTAATGAGCACGAGGACTGAAATTTTTAGTTCTCAGAAAATAGATGAATTGTGATTATCTCAATTATGTCCTTGTGTATATCACTTGTGTCAAATCCTTAGCATCAGCAAAGAAGCCTGGAACCCTTGACTTATTTTCTACTGCTTTCAGCCCAGAACAAAACACTGTCTTTGTGAAGAGTACGGAGCAAATCAGAGGAGCTAACTCAGGATACCCTGGTTTCACATACAGGTAACAGGAAGAGTTCTGTGCCTGTCATATAGTTCAGAGAACCTGCATGAGTTGTCTTACATCACCTGCTGAGTGGGAAACCAACCTGGCATGAGCACAAAGTAACTCAGTGTCCCACAGGCAAGAGCTGCTTGACAGGCAATGCTAGAAACTGGCTTGCCCTACATTTTGTATACAAAATGTCCATGCACATATGCATGTATTTCAGTCATTATATACATTAACACACACAAAAAATGGCCTTCTCTTCCACACCATGTTCCTTTTTTCCTTAAACCTATGAGCCCTGCAGGTCAGAGGTTGTCTCATACACTTGCCATCCGGGTGTTATTGGAATGCAGATTAGAATAACTCAGAGTTGTGCTGACAGATGCTGTTGATTCTTGAAATCTTGCCATGATGCCCAAACCAAGCTTTTAGTTCCTTTCATCAAAAATACCTCTTTCCATTCTGAGAGCAAGGCAAGGCTAATCATTATCATTATCATGTAATGGAGTGATAAAACCCAGTGACACACACAAAGCAGCTGTCACAGCTCCTCTCAGCCAGCCCATCAGCCCTGTCTACTTTTTATGACAGTTTTAATGACAGTGATGTGCTGATGTCAGGGACAGGAAGGGCTGTAGGAGGGGCAGAGCGTCACTTATGTTGTCCTGTTGCCCAAGGCGACTGAGAGTGCCCAGACCTTTGAAAATATATTATTTTCATGGCCCTTGTCTTGCTTAATTATCACTTCAGCAAGATAATTTCATTTCTTTCTCCCCCCATCTATGCTTATTCTTTATAAAGATCTCTCTTGAAGTAGAAAAGGTCAGCTATGAAAAAAAGGCATATCAGAAACAAATGCTAAATAAAGGTTAGATTGTTTGGTTTATTCTCCTGTGTAAACAGCAATTGTGTTTTCTTCTTTGTGATTTATTAATGAGGGAATTGACAGAAATGTCTATATTTATATTCTGTGAAAAATTTCATTAGAAAGGATTCTTGAGACTTTCTCTTTGCTTGAATAAGCCTGCTGCTTGGCAGAAGGACTGCCCCATGGTTGTAGAATATCTCTGCTTTGCTTATGAAGCTCTATACAGCTTTCATCCATGGGAATATGTATATCCAAAAAGGTACGTGGTACAGACCCAAGTAGAATACCTCCTGAAGTCAATAACTGAAGAGTTAATCCAGCCAAAGTGGTCAGCAAATTTTAGAGATATAAAGTCTGCACTTGCTGCAAGAGGACATTAAAAATTGCTTTATCTCTGTTCTTTGGCATCCAAAAAATGCAAATTTTTACAATGGACCATATCTTCCATTTGATTCCTGCAGGAGCAACTGCAGCTTTTCCAGACCTAAACTGGGTTATAAAGAATATCCACTTCAGGGACTACAAGATAAAAATAGAAAGGATCTTTACCTCATGTTCTGAAAACAGAGACATGCCTGGAAAAAAATAAAGGTAAAATTTAGGTGCTGAATCGTTTAGTACTCCTGTTAGTTGTGTTTTACCTATTACACCTCCATCTTCCAGCCAGTCAGCATGCGAAGTTGTAAGACTTAAAGAGTCCCTCACCTCCCACTATGTGTGTTAAATGGTATGATACTTACTCCAGCTGTCATGTCACCTTCCTTTTGGTCTACTGAACTGAACAGTCTGGAGCTCAGATGGTCTGTCACCATTCCAAAATGTCTGCAGAATAAAGCCTCTTGGATAAAGGTGCTAGAAAATAATAAAGCAAACAAGAAGCACAGGGGATTGAAGGAAAACATTTGCAGAAACAGAGCAGGGCTAAAGGGAGGCTTTAGGTATAAGATGGGAGGAGTAAGGCAGTGTCATTTCAGCTGCAACAGGCTGAATGTTGCTGATGAGTACCAGAGAGCCAGACAGTTTTCACACCAGGCTTTTGCCTTTTCCTGTCTATTTGTATGCAGCACATCACACATTCAAGCTGGTGGAGAAAGTGACCTTACACAAGGGAAAGCGAGAGTGAGCCCAACTGCTGTGCTGCTCCAAGGCAGCCAATCCACAGCTGATGCCTCGTTGCTAAATTAAGCAACAGGCCAGGGTCTGAAGCAGACATGGACTCAGGGCTTCATAAATCAAATTTCCCTGCAGAAATAGAAGCTTACAGGGAAAAAGCAAACTGTGCTCTTGCAAACCCATTCATGCATTTCCAGACTGGGCTGCCTTTTTTTTTTTTTTTTTTTTTTTTTGGGGCCATTTCTGAATAGTTCACAGCTATTAGTAAATAAATGCTGCAACAGATTTTTACTACATGCTAATAGACCACTTATACTATTACTGAAATATTTACTGAAACAAAATAGTACTATGTGTGCAAAACCCAAATCTCGTCTGCAGGAAAACTGAAACAGAAGCAGTTTAAATATTGGATCATAATTATCCTTAATTGCAAAAGCTTTGAACTAAAAAAGAATTGAACTCTTCTACTTGCTGGGCTTGATTTAGCACTTCATTAGTCAGATTTTGCACCAGTTACAGAGCTGCTTTGGAATTCAGCTGGAGTAGCACAGCAGTGAATAATAGGCATGCTTTACAGATGTACTGCTTGTGGAATTTGAGATTTTAGGGCTTCTAAGGTTAATGTCTAGAGGGCTGCCAACCAGGCATCACCTGAAGTTCCTCTCAAGGGAAGAATCAGAAAGCTTTTACTTTTGTGGCTAAAATTTGAATGGTATGTTCTGCTTATCAAGCTGTCCTGCAGGGATGCCTGACCCACTTGAAGTTCTCAGCTAGAAAAGCTTTGGTGAATTTTGTACAGACACTTGCCTTCCAGTGGCAGTCCAATGAAGAGTAGGCAGGGCCCTGAATCCATCTGCCTGATTTCTGCAGGAAACTTTCTCACTTTTCCTGTTCAGCTGCTCTGTGTCATATTATGGTATTACTTATGCAGCAACAGAGAATGAGGTTTCATTTGTAAAGCCTTGTGCAAATATGGAACAAGGAGTGTTGTACACCAAATGAGTTTACAATACCTATCTCAAGTTATCCACTTGTATAGGGTCACTCATCTCCTCCAGGACAAACTGTTCTTCTATGTACACAGTTTTCCATAATTTCCCTGCTTCATTAGTGTCCACAATGTGGTCACTATCTATTAAAGTATTTTTTTAATCTTTCAAACCTTGAAAAGGCCACTCTTCCTTTTGAGTTAAACCTTGGGATATGATGGCTTATTGTAAGAAGGGCAGGACTTTATTTATAGAAACTGAAAGGCCCACTTCTTGTTTCTGAAGCAGAACTAAGAAACAATTGTTTTTCATATCAGCATTGCAAAGAGAAGTGGTAGAGGAGTGCTGGGACCTTATCCACAGCTGAAGTACACTTCCACAACAATTTAGCCTAAGACTATGATCTGGGGGTTTCCACTCCTCTTCCCACCCTTCACTTGAGGTGACCAGAGGTCCCTGTACACTTGTGGTAAGATGGCTTGGAGAGCTGGTATAGATAATAATTTGGAGAGTGATACTTTTCATTAGCCCTCTGTTGTAGCTTGTCATAGAGGCAAGGAAGTGTTTGTGCTGGTCTGAGGAGGCAGGCAGGGCACTGAAAACTGCCCTGAAACTACACTCCCCCACATCCTTCTGGCAGTCCTCAAGCAAATACTGTGTCTGTGGCCCCTCTGCTGCAGGATGAAGCCAAATGTCGTGGACCAAGTGCCATCAAATTTTGTAAATTTTTGTGTCCTCCACAATGATATGATTTGGCATGGACTTGGAGCACCCTACCTGCCAGCCAGCCAAGCACAGGAATTTCTCAGCAGTCCTAGCTGACCCCGGTTAAGTGCTGAAATACATGAAGGCACAGTGCTCTTGTCTAGCAGCTTACATCATCCCCCTGGACTCTCCAGGAGCTTGAATTTTGATCAGCATTAGTTCTCCAGAAAAAACTTTGTCCAGCTGCATGCCCTGTATTGTATGAGCCCTCTGGGCTGCATGAGGATGAGAAAATCCAAATAAGGGAAGAAAATTATCTCAGGTGGCTGCCTTTTTGCCTCTCTTGAATCCCCCTCTGCACCTTTATTTTAGATGTCCAAAATGGCTGTCCTTGCTCCTGTATCATTCAGGCAGGGAAAAGTCCTGGAGGAGAAAGGGCTAAGTCTGAGTTCAGTGGCTATAGATAGCAAGCACATTGTTATCCTCTGTGGAAAAACAATTAAAATGAGTCAGTAAACAGCACATGCAGCACAAGAGAAAAATCCACACACTGCTGACTTACACAGAAAAGCAACATGCTGGCTACTGTACAAACACACCACATCTCTTCTGTGTGAGAGACTGGAAATAAACTCATTTGTGTCCATTCCCTACACAATTTTCTTTAACTTCTGAGGAGTCAATAAGCTAAAGCTGGCATATCAGTGCTCAGCACATGGGAGAGGCTATGCTGTATTTTCCAGAAGCTTAAACATTTGAAAAACATAGGGGCTTTAATGTTGTTGTGGGACATTTCTAATGGTTGAGGTCTTTTCAGAGGTTGAGGTGCTGACTTTTTTATTAATGACTCAGTTCTGCTCTTTCTGGAATATTACAAATTTCCCAGTGAGTTTCAGAAAAGGAGCTGACTTTGTCTTATCTCTCCCTAGCATGGGGTGCATCTTGCACCTTCTTTTCCCTTGGATACTCTCCCTTTACACAATGCTACCCTGTGCCACGCAGTTAAAAAAACTTTAAAATAAAATTGAACTTCAACTTTGGCCAGTGTTGAGAGCCTTTTCATCTAAGAAGAATCCTGATAAACACTGTGGTGCCACTTCATGGATGCCACACAGTAGCATGGGGCAAACAGGCAGGCACAGAGTGTGCAAATTCTCCTGTGCCCTGCTGCCAGAAGGGCTCACATCTGTGACAAGGAGGGGAGGGGACTGTCCCTGGAGGTGGCATGGTTAATCTCTCCAGTTCTGAAATACAGCTGAACACAGGAGGGAATATTGCTTTCATTTCTCTAGCCTCTTCTCATCAATCTTGGTAAATAAATAGGTTTTTCTCTTCAGTTCACCTTTAACTTAAGAAAATGAGACTAAAAAGAATCTCTTTCTGACTGTGCTGACTCCCTTCTTAGCAATGCCACTGAGATCAGAGGAGTGCTGCCAACCATTAAGCTAGAGTGAGAGCACAATGGGATCCAGCTTTGATTACAGTTTTTAATAACAAGTCTAAACTCTTTGATGGATTCTTTAATGCTTTTGGGATATTATTTTTTCTTCTATTCCCCACCTCTATTTCAAGAGAGTGATTCAGTGCATTGGTGATATCCAATTTATTCTTCTAGATGTGAGTAATATCCTCTGTTAGCAGTATAAATTGTACCCGTTGCCCTTGGCAGAATTTTCAACAATTCTCCTGCTGCCTATTAAAGTGGTTTCTTAAATAGACACACTTCATTAATATACACTTTTTAGAAGACCAATTGAATTTTTCCAATATATCCCTCAGCAGCCATTGAATTATTTAGCTGCTGGTGGATGTGTGCAAAGCTCATGGGCAGTGATGCTGAAGAGTCATCAGTGGCTAAGGGAAAGTACAGGACGTGCTGTGCTTTTGTGTTGGTTGAGATGCTTCTGAAGGCCTCACTCATGAGAAAACAGACAACATAGGAAGTTCCTGTCAGCATCACCTTATTGTGACAGTGATGCTTGTTTGTGGGTCAAAAAGACTCGCCAAAATCATCTGACGAGAATACACTGGGACAGCAGAAGGCAAACCTAAGCCGAGAAAGGAAGGAACAGCTGTGGGCTCTATGATGCTGTTGTACACCACAAAGACACAGACTCCGACTTTAGAGGGCTGAAAATGACTCCTTTATTTTTGGGATGTGTCTCCCTTATATACTGCTTTACACAGATCAATTTGATTGGTGACAAAAGGACAAACCTCTTCAATCCCATTGGTCAGACCAGAGGGACATCAAGAAGTCCCTCCTAGGAAATGGAATGAAAACAAAGTACAGTTTACAAAAACACTTCTCTTGTCTACACTTTCTCTTGTTTCATTTCTCAGAGAATTCCCTGGGAAAGGAATTTCAGGAAACCAAAACACATCAGGCACGAAACCAGGGCTACAGGCTCTATGCCCAAAACCTGGTGTGGCATCACAGGGAGAAGGAGATCTTCTGCAAAAGGTATCGATTGCGCTGTGACCTTTGACAGAAATCTTGGCAACCCAAGACTTCCTTGGAAGTATTCTGCAGTGATGATAAATTCAGTGTTAACTTCACACACAGGTAAATGGCATAACTAAAAGTAAATGCAGAGAATTGGTACAGGAGGAGAAAAAGGAAGCAGTAAAAGGAACTGCTGAAAAAAAACTCCAGTACTCCATGCAGGCACAAATTTCAAAGGTAAGCAAGATAAACACTATTCCTACATTAAAACTAACATAGACAAATGCATGTCTGAGTCTGACAGGAATGAATTAAGAAGTTAATGGCATAGGTTTATCACTGGGAGAAAAGAGCCACTTTAACATCTGCACAAGGGCTCTTAGCAAGATCCCACGCAGAGTCCCTACAAACATTTTCAAGGAATTCAAAAACGGACTTGCAGCTCTTTCTGGTGCAAGTAAAGCAGGAATTCACTTCTCTGTTTTTGGGGGTTTTTTTCACTTTCTCCTCTGCCTATTCCACTCCCTTACTATAGCTTACTGTATGTAGAATGATGTCAACACAGGGAAAGGTTTCCTTGAGTGCCTGAGGCTCCAAGGATTTTTATTAAAATCGCAAGAAAGATGGCTTTAAGCATTACATACTTTGCTCTCTCAGACCTGAGGATGGCAATTCCTGCCAGGAAGGATGGATCACAGGGAGAAGTAGCTTTCAATCACTCAGGAAGGATTTCCAGGGCTCATTTAGAAAATCTCCCAGCAGCCTGCCATTTATTCTAGCGCAAAGGATTCAGCTCGGTCAAAAATAAAAGATGGGCTGAGTCAGGTGAACAGAATCTGAAGTGACTTTTCTTCATGTGTGACTAGCTGATACTGCTCTTCAGCTAAGATACACAAATTTTTGACTTTTTTTTCCCTTTTTTAATATAAAGTATGAATTCTTTATGGGTATATGCACAATAGACAACTGTTGATATGTACAGGAAGGTAATCCTATGGACATCAGTATCAATAGCAAATTCATTTGCTTTACTGGAAATGGTAAAAAGAAGACAGCAATACTGAGTGTCTTCATTAATTACTGAAGTTTCTGTGTATTTTTGTCTCTGGTAAAGTTTGATGATGTGCTGAGCTCTAAAGGAGTTACATGGGGGTAGAGTTTCTTTCAAAGGGCCTGCCAAGGATGAGGCTTTATTACAAGCTGTGTTATCAACATGGCTGTACATGATCTGTAACAGGCTGCTGCCTTTGTGTCCACTAGGATAAGCCACATAAAAACCAGTCACAACCAAATTTTCTATGCTGAAGAGAGTTCTCAGGCTCCTATACCAATGAGCAGAGTGACCCTTTCCAGCAGAGCAGAAACATGAAGTAATTGCACACTTTTAGACGACTGGGGACATCACTGGAAAAAAACAAAACAAAAACCCCAAAACTCTGAAGAGGGTATTGGTTTCTCCTGGAAGCAGGGTACTTCTGCATATACATTCAGGTTAAAAGGAATTAGAGCAAATCTGCGATGACTACAGCTTCAAATAACATTCACCATATACAAATCAATTTTTCAATTACACTGAAGATATTAGCAAAGAATTCACTGCCTTAAGATATTCTGGTTTGAATAGTAAGCCATAATCTAGTAAATTTTAATGGCCAAAATCCTCTCATACATCACAAACTTCTGTAGAGTATATGGCTTGTATGGTAGTTATGTCAAAGTCAAGTGAAAAATAGCAGAGTCTTATCCATCCTTTGCATTCTGGCAGCTAATGTATTATAGATTCATGGAGATTACTTTAGTTTGACTTACATCTCCCAGACACATCAGGTTGTCTCACAGCTAAGCTTTTCTACACAAGTCCCTTAACTACAGGAATGTTTCCCAGAGAACAGCACAGTAAATCTTTTAGTTGGGGAATGGATAGGTGATAAGAATGTCAAGTCATATTTATGCTTTTCTTCCCCTGTAAAAAGGAAAAGTGATTTATACTCAGCAAAGAGCTGACATAAAAAGACCCCTATAAATTTAAAATGTTTGTTATTCCAGTGACATAGAAACATGACATTTTTTTGGAAGTAAGAAACATACCCTCTCTGAGTATTTCAAAAAGGTAACACAGAGAGAGAGTTCATTAATTTACAACTGTTTTTGAAAACTGAGGATTTTTTCTGACTGGACTTTCATGTGTCTTTCCAGGACCCAGCCTGACTCATGCCACCACCTTGTTCCCCTGCTTTTTATAGCTCTCAATGCCCAGCAAAAGCAGTTTCACTACTACTTTGTGGCAGCCACCTACTTAATTTCTCAGGGGTTTTGCATCAACCAGGGGGTTGCTGTATCTGGCAGTGCCAGGATGCCCACTTAACCCCAAGCTTTTAGCTTAGACTTATTATGACAGCTTTATAGCTGCTGAGGATTGCTCTGTCTTGCTGTACCTCTCAGAAAAGCTTCAAGGCTTTCCCTCTTGCTAAAGGCAGATTCTCACCTGTTATAAATTGCCAGAGATTCATTGATTTCAGTTTACTGATAATGATTGCTTCTTACAGTATTGCCAGTTGGCCTCACTTTGATCAAGATGCTGGCTCAGAGCACTCTGGCAAGAAAAACAGGTACAATTTGCTCATTTAAATCCAATGTGGTTATATCTAGGGGACAAAGCATTAAAAAAAAATTGAGAGTTTCAGCTCCTTTGAAGCAACCAGTCATACAGCATGAGGATGTAGGCATGGAAAACCTTATCCTGCATTATGCATTTCTCTGTGTGTCTGTTTGTGTATGTAACCACAGAAAGCATTTGTCATAGTGGCTGAAAATTTTGCAGTTTTACATCTATTATATAGAAGCAACAGAGGAAAGAGGATTTTTATTTGCTTTACACTCTCACTGCTTCGGCATCCTGCTTAGTGACCACATCCAGGATCTCATGTCAGCCAAATCTGATGATGAGCAGGAAGGCAGGAATAGTCCCAGGCCCCTGATTTTGCAGTCATCCCATCAGGATGCCATCACAGGAGGGAAAAAATAGCAACTGACTCATAACCATTTATCACAAATAGGAAAAAGATGGGAGGGTGAAAGGTGCCATCACATAAGGGCCGAGGTAATTCCCAATGGGAGCATAGAGGAATGTGATCTAGTGGAGACTTCTAAGGGTGAGAGTGTCTTTATGTTTAACAGTGGTGTCAGAAGAGAAGATCTTGTGGCTATTCTAAAGGTAGGAAACTGCAGGAATTAGCAACTGGATTGGGGAAAGCCACTAGGCTGTCCAGAGCATTTTGTCAGCCAGGAAACAGTTCTGTGCTATTTGACAAGGGAACACCGTGTCAATATGTATCCCATAATACCAAGCAGCTGCTTCACCAGAGCACAGCAGGACAGATTTTGTCATGCTTGTTCTGTTGTATTGGCAAATGGGTGATTTCCTTTTGCAAAGTCACAGAGCATCAGGCTGCCAACAGAGCAAACAAATCTGAAAAAGATTTTATCAATATAAAACCCAAACAGTTCCACTCTTGGAATATTTTGCTTTTAACGTTTTTATTTCCTGAGAGACAGTAGATTATTTATTTCCTGGGAGCACCATAGGATTCACAGGTAAGGAGATCAGTCCACCTTCCACAGGAAGAATGAGGGGATAAAAGAAAACTGCTCTGGTGTGACAAAGATGTGTGAGACCCTTGACCTGAGCTGCTTCTGTCGTATGTGCCTTGTGGAAAGAAATGTCAAAAACCAGAAGGATCTTTCAAGCACTATTATCCATTAAAAAGGTGCCATTTTGTATATGATACAGGTTTCAGGTAGTTGCTATTCCCAAATATAAAATCTGCAGGTTTTGTAAACCATTGACTAAAGATATGACCACCCATGATTTTTCTGTCTCTTCCTGTTTCACACAATACTAGCTCAGAAAAAGCAAGCCTAGACCAAGTCTTCCCTGTCAGCTCTGGTGATCACAGTACTCAGGTGTGTCCTACTCCACTGCAAGCTTGGAAAAGAAGGAAAAAAACCTCCAAAAACCTGGCAGCCCTGTTTTACAGAGAGCTGTCTCCTTTGCTCCCAATATCTCCCAATTCTGTTATTCTTCAGCAATGCTGTTCTTGAGCAACTGTGAAGTAGAGAGAACCAAGACCCTAAGGGTTTGACTAGCACCATGAAGGAAATTTGGGGTTATACTCAAATGGATATCAAATCATGTTAGAATCCAGTGCTCCAACCACTGAACCATTTCTGGTTTTCTTATATTTGTGTAAAAAAAAATAAAAATTCTTTCCCAAAGTAGTTAAGCCAGCCTTGGTGATCTGTTAGCCTAGAAAATATTCATACCCAAAAGTGCAGTGAGACACTTAGAGTCTTGTAGCTCCAAAAGACTCCCATTTCTGTGCCAATTGGGAATGTCCTGGTGACTAATCTGTAAGCTGTAGTGAAGCCCATGAGTGCATCTTTAACAAATTTATTCTGAAATATTCAGCCTCTCAGCTGGTCATCTAGGTAATTTGTTTCTACTTTACAGTTTTTGGGGCGGGGGCTTGGTCTTAGGCTGGTGGAGGTTCAGTGCTGGTGATGGTGTCAGCAAGTGCCTTTCAATATCTCAGGTTACACACACAGCGTAGATCTTAACATTCTTTAGCTACACAGAGTAGCACTTTATATTCAGCTCAGGAGAAGGACAAATAATAATAGTAAGGGATTAAATGAAAGACAGAGCCAGGCTTGTGTATTCAGTGTATTTTCTAAAATATCATATCTTTCTCGAATCTGGGGAGTTTGCACCACTGTTATACCTCTACAATGCTTCCTGAGACCAATATAATAAACTTTACACATGGTAGAGATGCTTTGTGTCAGGTATATAATAAGAATTAACATTTTTTGCCTTATTGCTACACCATGGATCAAAACCATGAAGTCATTTGGTCAGCTATAGTGTCTAATTTTATTTCACAAAGCCAATAGTAAAATACATTTTCTTCTTGTGCCATTACCTAAAATATGTCTGAAACACTCAACAGAACAGCCAAAAAAATATCCTTTCCCCTGCTATCTGAAGCAGAAAGATGTTGTGGTTTTTACTCCATCTGGCAAGCTACACTGTAAAGTGCATTTGTATTCATGGCCAGGTGAGAAGATTAAATATCATTTGAGATAGACTTTGATACTGTCTTCAGAAGAACAGCTTAGAACACCTTCACTAGTAGAAGGTTCATCATTTTACCAGTTCTAGAGGGAGAGGACAGAGGGAGTGACTCAGTGTTGGGTTGATGCTTGGCCTTGATGATTTTAAATGTCTTTTTTAACCTAAATGAGTCTGTGATTCCAAAAAGAAAAGTCTTAGCGGTTTTTAAGTTAATCACCTTCTAGAGACAAGCTAAACTCACAGACCATTAGTTTCTGAGTTTAGAATGCTGCTAATTAATCAAAGTTTCTGTCATAAAGCAATGTGACATTAGATGTAAATGGAAAATTTACCTTCTTTTTCCATGCTGAGCACTATTCAAATATCTTATCAGTAGGCAAGATAATATAAAATTATTAGAATTAGTTTCAGCTATTTCTCCCTGCCCTTTTCCCTGGTTAACAGGCTTCTAAAGGTTTTTTAGCTCAAAGAAAAGGTCAAGTTCTTCTGAAATTATATTAAGGGATGTTGACTTTAAAGCAATAGCAAAACATTTGCTCATCTGCCATCTGTGACTTATTCCATGATTTTTGTCGTGTCCACTGAGACCAAAAATCACCTAGAAACTTTAGTGTCCATTGTGTTGAGCTCAGAAACAATTTTTTGACAATACTACAATTTTTTGACAATACTACAATTTTTTGACAATTTTTTCACTGACAGAAAAATGTCTTCTTGCTCTGGGGCTGTCAGACAGGAGTCTTCCCAATCTCCCTGTGAATCACTGAACCTAGCTCATGTTCTGGAAGGAGGTCTCAAACTCCAGAGGAAGAACCATCTTTAAATAATAATCAGATAAAACACCTTGTGGTAATCATGCTTCCACCCCAAATGCAATCCACCAAAAGCCAAAATGGACATGTGTTTTTGGGTGTTTTGGTAGAACTGGAGTGGGAAACAGTGATGGTCTGTGCTGCAGAAAGCCTGTCTTAAAACACTTTCCTTAGGTCCACAGGCCATAAAAATGCTGAAATTGTATAAAATGGGCCCTGCCCATATCCCAGTGGATCCATTCAGTCCTGGCTTGAATGATTCATATTCTTGGTGCTATGAACAGTGTTTGGATGATCCCTGCAGCAAGAAAGGACTTTAAAGGGAGCATAATCAAGGTAGAATGGAAAATCAGCCTAGCAGAAAGACCTACCAGGACAAAGAGGGAGGGAGAAACTCTCAGGCAGACCTTGTCCATTCAAGTGGCACTAAACCAGTGCAATCCCCGTGGCAAAGCCTGGTCCAGAGGAGCCCATGTGGAAGGTGTAATGTGTCCATTTGGGCACATTTGTGTCCATTTCCATGGGGCTGGCTGAGTCTGCAGATGAGGCCGTCCAGTGTGATGGGGTGAGCTGTTTACAACATGCATGAAAGCTCAAACAGAAAGTAATCCAGACAAACAGAATACAGGGTCTGACCTACTTTAAATTGAGAAACTGTAAAATCAGTTAGTTTAATGAAGTGGAGGTAATTACTTCTATGGTAAGAAAAGGAGAAAAAAAAAAAAGACAAAACAGGCTTTTTAAAAAGATCAAGCTCTTCTTTTAGAAACAACTACACTGAGTACAGCTGAGCTACAACTAAGCTTTTTCAGCCAAAGATATAATTTCCATGTATTCAGATAAATAGAGCAGCTATTACCTGTTTGTGATACCAATAATGTTATTAGAACCGTGGCTGGGCAAGAGATGCAATGATGCATGAAAAGGCAACAATCTGTAAATGTTTGACTTCTTATTTTAGATTTTAAAAAATAATAGATAGATGACTAATAGACACATTATGATGATAGATACAACATGAAGAATACCTAAAAGAAAGTAAATCAGATATTTTTATACAGAACACAGGAATAATGAATGCCCAGGCAAATTTAAGGAGGAATGCTCTTCCACGAAGCACAGCTGCATTACAGACCACATATCAGTGGGATTCTAGTGAAAATTAGTGAATATATCCAGGAAACAGAAACACCTGATGTTTTATTTTTTCAGCTGCCTAGAATTAATGTAAGGCTTTTTGTTCCAATAGAGCACTGACACGTTTAGAGATCATATGATCATATTTTTTTCTATTTGGACATATGATTCTACACTGACCTATGGTATATCTTGGGTTTTTGGCATTCTTTATGTTTAAACAAGAGCCTCTGTTCTCTTCAGTTCTTTTCATCTCCACTCTTTACTGTTTGTGATATTTATTCTCCATGCTTGCACATACCCCTCATTTATCTATTCATCTTGCAGCACCTATTACATTTGCTTTTCATTTCACCTGTTGTATGAATCAGCATAAAAATCCATGTGATATGGGGCAACTGTGAGCCATAAACATCTTTTGTAGAGGTCCAGGGAATGGCTCTTTTGGTAGCACGAGGAGAAGTTTCTGTCTTGTGCAATGAAATGCAAAAGTATGAAAGTAGCTGTGATAGCCCTGTCAAAGGATACTCCCCTCTGCAATAACACTTTACACAGCCAAGGAAGTAGGAAGAACTAACCTGCCGTCAGAGCAAACAATTTCTTAAACTCAGTGAATATGTACAACTGTAAGAGTGATTCCATATCACAGAACTGTATTGGGAGAGTATTTAATTTACATTTAACTTCAGCACTCACAACCACTCCTTAAAAGGATTGCTGACTGATTTTCTTTTTTCCTGAAATTTGAAAAATGTCAAAGGCTTTTGATATATGCATAATTTAAGTAGAGATGGAGCACTGAGTCCAGAGAACCCATGTGTCTGGTACTGCATTAGCTTAATTTATTGTTCCCAGTAGGCAGTGGTTGTCTGAGCAGATAGATTTTCCAGTCGTATTGTTTGACATCATTACAGCTGAATATGCACCAGAATACTATGTGGTGACTACGTAATAAATCAGCTCATTATGTCTATAATCATTATGATTATGTGTTATTCCAGGTCTCGGGATTGTTGACATAAAAGGAAGTAAACAGTATAAATTACTGACTCATCAAATCATTTGTTTCAATTTGTTGAGAAGGGAGAAGGTTATTTTTTTTGTGTGGCCTGCTTCACATGTAGGAACACAGTAATGAATACACAGAATGTGTTAAATGGGAATAGCAGAATGTGAAATGAATCATACTCAATTGCCCTCCTCAGAGTCTAAGGGTGAAAACAGAAGTGTCACAGCCCGTTGGCCCAAAGTTCCCATCATACCAAAGGAATCCCAGAATCACAGATTGCTACGGGTTAAGAGGGATCTCTGTAGGTCATCTGGTCCAACACCCCTGTTCAAGCAGGGCCACCTAGATCAAATGGCTTTGGAATACCTCCAAGGATGGAGATTCCACAGCTTCTCTGGGCAAGTGTGTCAGTCCTCAGTCACCCTTACAGCCTTTCAGATGGGCAGCCCCAGCATGTACCTATGCCTGGGGTTACTCCTCCCTGCACTTCCTTTGCTGAAATGCCTCAGGTTTCTGTCAGCCCATCTCCAGCCCCTTAAGGTGTCTCTGAATGGCAGCACAACCCTCTGTTATGTCAGCCACCCTACCAGATCTGTGCCATCAACAAAGTTGCTGAGGGTGCATTTTGCACCATTATCCAGATCATGAACGAGGATATTTAATATATTATTATTTAATATTATTTAATCCTGTTAATACATTGACCCACTCTCCCCCCCTGGGATATACCACTAGTTACTGGCCTACAATTACACTTCTTGCCAATCATCACCACTCTCTGGACACATCTGTTCAGTCACTATTCAATCCAGCTCACACTTTATGTTCACTATGAGCATCTTAAGGAGTCAGTGCCAAAATCTTTCCTGAAGTATGGGTAGACAACAATCACTGTTTGTAGGAAAAGTGAATACAGGTGACGTTGCCACCAAAAAGTAACTGTATTAATTACTCAATACAGCCTTCCCCCTGATGAGTCACAGCTATATCCAATACAGGTAAGTGTGATAAAAGGGAGTGGGTTAGTTGGTGAGGGAGATCATGAAGAAGGAGGAACCTTGAGGAAGAGGGAATGAGAGCATCATGAAGAAGAAGGGTCCTGGGCAGAGAGAATCACTGCTGTGAGGTCAGTCTGGGTCTGCAGTCAGAGCCTGTTGTTGGAACCTGCAATCACAGTCTAGCCAGCTAAAACCTGCAGTCAGAGTCTGCAAACTAATACCAGCAGTCGGAAGTTGCAAGAGAAACCTACAGCAGGAGCTTGCTGCAGCCAGAGTCAGTGAATAGCTGGAATGAGGATGGCTGAGCTGCAAAGAGGAATAAACCAGGACCCTTTTTATGCTGTGATAAACAAGAAATCTGTGTCTCGGCTCATTTCTACCCTCTAACAAGAGGGCTGCTGCAACAACTGTTCTCATCTACAAAGCCAGTCATTTCACTATAGGAGTTTATCAAGTTGGTAAAGAACATCTTCTCCTTGGGGAAATCATGTGGCTACTCTGGACAGCTGTCTGATCCTTCATGTGCTTGAAACAGTTTCCAAGTTTAACTGTACCATCATTTTCCAAGGATTGAAGTGGGGCTTACTGCCCTGGGTCATTCTTCCTGACCTTCTTGTGCTTGTCTAGTCTGCTTAAATATTGTCTAACCTGATCCTTTTTCCACCAATGCTATGTCTTCTCTGATGTAGAGATTCTCCTGGTTTCAGGAACCTGGGATTCCTGAAGGTCAGTCTTGCTAGTAAAGACTGAGGTGAAGAGGGGATTCTTACATCCCTTGCCATGTCCTGTGTAAAGAGGTCTCCCATCTCATTCAGCAATGAATACATCCACATCTTCCCTTGTCTTCTTTTTATTACCTATGTACCCACAGAAGCCCTTCTTGTTGTCTTTGATGTTCCTAGACAGATTAAATTCCAGTTGGGTTTTATCCTTCTTAACTTCAACCCTGGATGCTCTGATGATGCATCCCTATTCCTCTCAGGTTACCTGTCCTTGCTTCATCTCCTTGTATGCTTCCTTTTTGTCTCTGAGACTGTCTGGGAGCTCACTGTTCATTCATGCAGAAATTTTGCCTGGTTTCCTCCTTATTGGGATGGATTACTCCTGAGCTTGGAGGAGGTGATACTTGAATATTAACCAGCTTTATGGAGCCACTCTTTCCTCTGGGGCTTTATTCCAATGGACTCTACCCTTTGGAAAATCTGCTGTCCTGGTGTACAGGGTTGTGAATCTGCTTTTTACCCTCCTACCTCCTTTGAGGACCTCAAACTCCACCATCTCATTGTCACTGCTGCCTTTGACCATCACATCTGCAGTGAGCCCCTCTTTGTTGGTGAGTAGGAGGTCCAGTGAGCACCTCTCCTCTGCTCCTCTGTCACTTGGATGAAGAAGCTGACGTACTCCAAGGACCTCCAGGATTGCCTGTGTCCTACTGTACTGTCCCTCCTGTCTATGCTGGGGTGGTTGAAGTTCCCCATGAGGACCTTCACAGCTCAGACAGAAGCAAAAGCTGTCAAGAGGTGATGGTAAGATGCAAAAACATTTTCACAATGCTGTAGAAATTCACATGCTTAAATATTTTTAACTGAAATTTGACCTAAGGGCCAGAGGTACAGTAGCTAACTCATGGATGCATAGGGTTTTAGGACCACTATGAAAAACATCCCAAATATTGTGTTCCTTCACAATGGCATACCATTTCTTCCATGCAGTTTTCTTTATATCCCTTATTATTTTTATAAAGACCAAAATGTTTAAAGGAAATATTTTTAAATATGACCAAAAGAACCCATTATTTCTAGCCATAAACTGTGATACCAGTCTCAGTCTAATGATCCAAGAGAGCTATTGCTGTGGTTGAACAGTGCATCCATTTGTGAGATGCCTGGTACAGCCCATTAGGTGTGTGAGAGGGAGATGCTGTGTAGCACGTGGAATGAGTATTTACTCTGTTCTGCTGGTCAGACAGAAAACACATGATCACAAAACACATGCAACCACATCACCTTGTGTATGTGGTTTTCTTTCTTAATACATTTGCCTCTAATGATACAGCTGTCAACTGCAGCTATCCCACCAGAGGACCTGCACCTTTTTTGGCTCAGCTCCTGGTTCCAAATAAATATTTTCACCCAGTCGTTCAACTTGTTTTTCACACTAATGGAAAGTAAAGTTATAAGTGCCTTCACAAAAGCATAAATGTTAAATGACTGTATTCACAAATTTGCTCTTCATTGCCCTTTTCAGCTCAATCTTGAACTGAAGTTTTGCTGGAGAAAACTTATGCTTCTATTTACTTTTTGAAGTGTTCCTAACTCCTTTTCCTCAAGAAGACATGAAAGATCTTGCATTAAAAAAAATGTTTCCACTCAATTTAAATTTGTTAATAATGTCATCAAAACTCATCAAAATTTGTTACGAAATATGGTAGAAGCAGTGCAGTAACAACAAGCCTACTCCACACCAACGTAAATTTGCCTAGCACTACTGAAGTAAATGAAGCCACACTAGTTTAGGCCAACTGCATAGCTTTTCAACATGTTATACCACTATTCATTTTGATAAATCATCATCATATCTATTTTTTTCAGCCACAGTAAGGAATTTTTTTCAGCCACAGTAAGGAATTTCTTTTAGCCAGATAGTGAAACAGTTTGAAGATGAGATTTTAAAATACTCTACAAGAGTCAAGGGCACTGCAGAAGTGTGATTGACATTCTGATGGCTAACTGGACTGTGACAGCTCCTAAAATCCCCAGTTCCTGTTGCCCTGAGCTCTGGTCTAACACATATCAAAAGATAAACTCTTTGCAGTTACACTTATGCTTTCACCTCAGACAATACTAGCAAATGAAAGAGGTTCTTTATTAGTCTTTATTATTCCCAGTATTATTAAGACTTATGCACACATTTAATTTCAAACATGTTCTATTGACTTTAACTAAAATTCTAAGTATAGTGCCTAAAGGTAAGCACCCATCTATGTGCTGCCCTCAGTATGAATACTTTCTGCATTGAGACCTACAAAAAGTCAACATAAACCAAATGCATATAGCTGGAGACTGAAGCAGAAAAAAGGATGGCTAAGTAGTAGCAAATTGGTCATGACTCACAGGTGATTAAGGGAGTTAAACATTCGGATAAATAAATCAGAATTATCTAAATCTTTAGTTTGCATTGATATGGTGACACATTGATGTGTTGAGATGTGATGACTTGTCTTGACAACTGGAACAGTGGCTTGCAGACTTCAGACCTCATAACAGGGTTTAGAAAATCCTTCAGAGGTCTTTAAAACCAATATTGCCTAATGTACCAAATAAAGCCATTGCATGGTAGACTGGTTCAGGGAAGAGTAAAGGACACTGGGGAATAAACAGGTATGTGAGAAGAATTCATAAACAAAGTGGCCATGCCCTGAGTGCATCATCTCAACCAGGTTCTGCTATGACCTGAGTCTCTTTAATACCTCTTCTCAGCTTTCCCAGATCACCACTGCATTTGGAGGCTAAAGCATCCATGCCCTACTGGGCAAGGGAAAGAGATTATCAGCTGAGCAGTATTTCAGTCATATTAATGTCTTCTATTCTCTTGGAATTCCTTGTCCATCAGACATAATAATAGCAGACCCACTGCTGAGATATGACTGCTTGAGAGCAGAGTGGGGATTCTCAGCAATGCTGTACAGACAGAAGAAAGGTTTATCTGAACTCAGCAGCAAAACATGTGGACACTAGTTATGATGTGCATGAGCACGCAGGGACTTGAAGCAAAAAAAGCTCCCAGTTATTCTCTTTTTTGCCTCAGAATGTCAATTTCCCACAGGTTCTGGGACTGAGTCCTCCATATGCTCTTCACAGATGCTTCACAACCCTAAAATAGCAAGGACACAATAGCCCGTAGAAAAACTTCCTAGTCTTTCCATCTGATTGTATATAACTCCTCTTGCTATGACTTTCAAGGCTGGATTGTCAACAGAAAGGTCTCCCAAGAACCCAGATAAGGAGTCTCATGTTTAGGAACGTTTATGAAAACAATTACTAATTGTCCCTTGCTGAGTAGCCCATGAGGTCCCACAAAGTCCTTGCAGCTGCAAGGTCTGTAAGTGCTGACAGCTATCTCTTCATAAAAGTGTAATTGCTGACAAAAGGAAATTGCATCATCCAGCCCTTTTCCTTCTTTATCAAAAAAAGGGAAGTTCTACTGTAGTAATGTTAATGGCAGCAGGATTAATTTTAGGAAGTTTGCCAATGTTTCTTAAAAAATTGGCTGTTTAGCAGAATAATGAAGAGTTGAACACTGACACAGTTGCCAAACTGACCTTTTATTCCTGATTCAGACATGGGCACGGGGAGGACCAGGCTTTGTTCAGCCCTCTAGAGCACCAAAAAAAGTAGCAAGATTGTGAAAAGAACAAAGTTAAGAAGAGCTACTGGGAAGCCTTGGATGTACTAGTCCTGTAAATCTTTTCCTGATAAAGTCTGATGCTCTTTCCAATCTCCTTCCAGTGATTGATGCTTGGGATGGTCAGGCTCTTAAGAATACTGCTGGTTTGGCTTTGGCATATGAGAAAAAGTGGTTATTGCAGGTGAACATTGAAAACATATAATAAATTTTCCGTGCTTAAATAACTGTCAGAAAGCCACATTCAGGAATGGCTACTACACAAATATGAGATGATCTTAATGGCTGCTGTTGGGGAAGAAATTACATTTGCTATGGTAGGAAACATAAGGTGTTTTCATGATCACTTGACTCTTGAGTAAGGAGATTTAGGATCAATAACTGAGGCAGAGGGTGTTTGGTAAAGCAGTAAAAAAATATGGGTCCATTCATAAGGATCAAGGGAACATGATTCACTGATGCCTACAACGTTTAGGGATAAAAAATATTTTTTTAGATGCCCTAGTCACCTGTTCTTTTTTCCATATTGCAACAGAGTTCTCACAGCTTGTCCTGCAGTGGGTTGTGTTTTTTGTTGTTGTGTGGTTGTTTTTTGTTGTTGTTGTTATTTTTTTTAATCCTGCTCCTATTCATCCCTAAGGGATTGCAGAGGAGTTAAAACCTTCCCGGTTGAAAACCTGTACTTGACTTGAGTCTCCGGGCACTGCAGAACCATTTCCTGTGATTGCAGCACAGAGAGATAAAATTCCACTGTGGTGGGAATAAATCGAAATTAGATCAAAGATTACCGGATAATTAAGAGTTTCAACCAAAACCTCTCTTCTCTCTTGCTGCTTTTCGCTTGACTCTACTTTTTTTTTTTTTTTTTTTTTTTTTTTTTAGGCAAACAGGGCAGTGCTTCGCACAGGAAGCCAAATTCGCCTATCAAAAACAACAATCCAAATTGAAAGCGTGACAAGAGCTTAACCGCATTTTGCATCCACTGCAATCCCCCGCGCAAACCTGTACCACCCCGCAAGCTGAGGGCTCGGGAGATGCCTTGCTGGCTGAACGCTTCCTCCGCGGACACATGTATGGCGAGCACAAGTGGATGGCACTGGCGGATTTGGGGTTTGAGGTTCTAGCCCTTCTGCCGTGAAGCAGCTCAGCGTCCAGTTTTGGGTTAGGAGGTGGAGAGAAGCCGGCTGGCAGAGGTGGCAATACAGAGCGAGCCCGGGGCTCTGGCACGGCTGCCGAGGTCTCCCGGGGGCTGCCGAGGGCCCCCTGCTTAGCCCCATGCGCCTGATGGAGGACAGGAGCCGCCAGCTCCCGCGCTATAAAAGCCAGGAGAGGCCCGGGGTGGGGCTGGCGTCAGCGGGAAATGTCTCCCTGGAAGCAGGTACGTGTCCGCGCCCTGCGCGTTTGGGAGGGCTCGGGGCGGGGTGCGGGGCCGAGCGCACCGGGGCTGCTGCGGTCCCTCCCCGCCGGCGGGGTCCGGGAGCTGCCCCGCTCTGCTGCGCCCGCGGGGGGAGCCCGGCCCCGGCCCGGCGCCGCAGCCCCCTTGTTTGATCCCACT
>JANPWX010000008.1:4439774-4503395 GCA_024734555.1 Trochalopteron elliotii | reverse complement strand
CCCGCGGCGGCGATGTCGCAGCGCGGAAGATGCCCCGGAGGCGGCCGCCGCCGCGGGGTAACCCCAGCCGCCGCCTTACGCCGCCCGGAGTGGGGATCGTGGCCAAGGGGCGTTCCCCGGGCCGAAGCCGGGTGGGCGCAGTGGTGAGGGTGAGCTGAGGTACCCCGGGTGGTTGTCAGAGGAGGCCGGGGCTCCCCAGACCGTGGTGTGGCGACTCTCGGCCGAGAGCGGGAGGGTCCGTGAGGGTTGCGAGCTGAGATGTCACGGTCAAAGAGCATCGCCCCGTGAGGGTTGGCCAGGTGATGTCCCTTGCCTGGCTCGGGGCGTTGGGGCTGGGCACGAATCCCTCACGGCCTGTTCTTTCTTTTGCTGTAGTTAGTGGCAAAACTACTGATGATGTCAGCTCCTAGTCTGTGCCTTGTGTTGACCACATTCAGCTTGTGTTCTGTGCTCCATACAGGCCTTGGCTTCATTAATGCTCTATTCCTTCATCCTTTTTTTGTCAAGGAAGATAACAATGCTACAGGTGGATTTTTTAGTCATAAGACATTATTATGATCCTGTAGCCTAACCTCTTCCATAATATGAAACAGAGACAATTCCCCAGTGATTCCAAGGTCTGGCCCACCAGCCTCTTCAAACAGTCTTGATTTAATGACTTCCAACGATGGGAATTGACTACATTCCTGGATAATTGGCTCCAATTTTTAATCGCTTTGTTAAACGTTTGCATCTCTTTTCCCCTTTGAACTTTTCTGACTTCATCTTCCAGCTACTGGATCTTGTAATGTTTTGCCTGTCAGATTAAATAGCTATCTAGTTTCAGATCATCTCTCTCTGCTCAAGTATTTAAGGGCAGTAATTAAATAGCCACTTAACGTTGTCTCTGATGAGATAAATAGACCTGACTCTCTTGGTCTCTCCCTGGAATGCAGATGCTCCCCAGGAGAAATGTCTGGGCTGCTCTTCTCTGAGCTTCCACCACCATCCTTGCTGGCCTCCGGTGCTGCACAGCGGATTCCAGGAAGGCCCTTGTTAATGTCACGTGTGGAGATAATAACCTCGTGCTCAGTATTCCCCTGTCTATTCACCCAATGGTACAAACTTTCCTTTCCCACGGCTACACGGTGGGAACTTCTGTTCCATGAGTTACAGGCAGTGATCCATGTGCTTCTTTGCAAGCCAAGGTTTTCTCAGAAGCTGGTTGCCTGTCCTGTAAGGAGCATTTGAATTAAATATTTCTATATGCATTCCTTTGGATCCACCTATGTTAGAGGTTTTTTTCCCTTCTCAGATCACCTCACTTCCATGGAGTCTGCAGCTCAGGAATCACAATAGACCTCTGGTGTCCTGTAGAAGTCAGAAGGGTTTCTTTTCCCAGGACCTCCCTCCTAAAAGTCTGTCTTCTCCCTCAGCCAACTTCAGATAAGTTTAAGGTCACCTGGAGTAAATGGTACCAAGGAGTTATACTGAATAATATACAAACTGCAAACTGAAAGTGCCCATTACAGTGGATTGCTTTTGTTCAGCTGTGCCTCCAAGTGCTGGTGAGAAAAAAAAAAAAAAGAATTGCTTTCCTGTCTTAAAGAGCTGTAAATCCCACTGCTGGCTATGATGTCTAGGCTGATGTATACAGTGTCATTATTTTGCGAGTCTTTAACTTGAATGTTGTGAGTTTTACTTGCTCTGAAGCGTGCTTAAACCTGGACTAATAGCTCTCTAGAAAGCACAGTATCTGAGAGTATGGGCCAGAGGTGGGTGGCTTTGTAAGAATATTGTCAATTTTTCTAGCAGCATGTAGCATCTTGAATCTCAACAAAAGGATAAGACTGAGTACTCTGAAGGCACCTTCTGTGGGAGATGGTACAAAGCAAAGTTCTTTTAAGTTAACTTTTGTTTGTTTGTTTGGATTGGGGTTTTTTTTGTTGGGGGTTGTGTGTTTGTAACCACCTTGACTTGCCCTGTCTAAAGCTTAATGCACAGTGAGGGAGGTTGATGTAAGAGATCTGGAAACTGAAGGTCTTTATATGCAGACCATCCCATGGGGTAAGTGATATGATGATGCCTGTGAGTAAGGTTTGTTTGCACAAATAATGATAGTAGGTTTCAGCCTTTAGAATTACCTAGTTGTCTAAGAAGTGTTAAAATTAAGAAAAGTACATTCTGATTGTGTAACAACTTAAATGTCAGCACAAAGAGTGTTCTTGAAATTTCGTGAAGTTTTTTTATTACAAGTCCCACAAAATGTTTATTCATGAGATTTCATGAAGTATAGACAGTGACACACTAAATATAAACAGTGATGGACCCTTAAAAGGTCTGAAAAATCATCAGAAAGCTCAGATACCACTTCTGATTAAATAGAGCTCTAGAATTCTGCTGAATTTTCTACAGGCTGATGTCAGCATCTTAGGAATTGTTTCTCAATTGTTTGTCCAATTGTATATCCCCCCAATACAAAATTTTGAAATGTTACTACCTGAGAGGTATCTTTCCCTCACCCACTCAAACTCAGCTTCTGTCCCCCAGATTGGACTAATATCTCTGAGTTTTTTCAACATATGCTTTCCCTTCTCATGGTTGCACCTTTTCTTCAACTTCTTTTGCAACCAGAATATGTGTGTGTTTCCTTACGGTGGCTGCTCCCAAAAATTACACATTTCTGAATTATGAAGCCCATCCAGAGTCAGCCCAGCATTAAGAATAGTGGCTGTTAATTAATTCTACAAGGCTAGAACAGACAGGAGATAGTATTTTTGAGTCTCAGCCTTGCTGTCCAGCGTGTGCTAGGTTAGACAGATTTCACTAGCAAAATACTATGGCTGTGGTAAAACTTGTCAGATTTGGGTCTTGAAGCTGTTACTGACACTGTTATTTTTAAGAACATAAACTCCTACTGTCAGACTCAGCTAAAGCTAAGGGGAGCAACATCCTGCCTCCAGTTTGTGAAATCCTCACTGCTGGATGAGTAAAAGCAATCTGCTCATAGTCTCACAGCTACAGACAGAATAAAATTTTGTAACTGAGAATTATGCTTCTAGCAGCACATAATTTCTTAATCTAGAACTCCCACACTAAAAGCAGAGTTAGGATATAGGCTGAATCAGCTGCCTTTGTGGATTTAGGAGCAATCCTGGATTAAGACCTGATGTTACCTAATTTAGGTAAATATCACCTTCTTGAGAGAAAAAAAAAAAAAATCAGTAATTTTACTAGGGGAAAACAAGTTCTGGACATGTTCTGAATGAAATTTAGTTACTGCCCAATAGGAAAGTATGTCTAAATACAGATTACTTTTGCAAATAGTAAAAATAGGAAAGGTCTACATGTATTTGTTTTATTATATATATGGACTTTGAACTCTGTAACAGTTCTATAGAAACAAAGACTGGTACCGATTAAAAATTTAATCACACATGATCAGTTACTTATTAACATCATGTTATTTGTCTCTTGGGAGTCTGTGGCTAGGAGCTCACATTTGTAAACTGGCAGCAGATCCTAGAGGGTTGAGGTGTCAGCATGCTGCTGAGTAAATAGGGAAAAAAATGCAGTGCCAACACCTGCAAGGCCATGCCATATGGGGGAGAAAGGCAAAGAAAAAGATGGGCACCTAAGCAGGAATGGCTGGGAACCACCATATAATTTTGCACCTATTTGTCCTCTGCCAGCAGTGGACACATGCACTTGATGAGAATAATTAAGTGGAGAGAGGAATGCCAATGATGACAAATATCCCATGCATTGTGGTAAAAGAGTGTTACAGGTGTGTTCACAGAGGACAGATTCAATTCTTTCTCCTCATCTCCCCCATGCCTCTAAATTCCTGATCTTGTGTAACAAAGCTTGGTGGCAGGTCTGGAAGTTATTACTACCGCCAATATCAGCCAGACATCCAGGAAGATACAGTATCTATTAAATTATCCAGGAAAAAGTGTCTGTATCTATTATAGCTCCAAGTGTAATTGTTAGCAACACGTTACTTCCACTGATTGTTTTACTGTACCTATTATACATTGGTAAAGCATGGTAGTAATGGTTGAGTTTGCTTGTTTCCTCCCTCTGACAGTAGTTGTTGTAGAAGAACAAGGAGTTAATCAAGGGGGACACAGACATCCCAGTGCTCTGTTAAACTGTTAGTATCTGTGCTATCAGCAACACTACTGGTGGTGTCTGTGTCTAACATAGTGGAGACCAGCTCTGAGCTGAGGCTGAAAGCTTGTATCACTTGGCGAGTGGTAACAATTCACTTTCTGTTTTAATTTATATCGCAGCTGTCTAGATTTGGAGAGGAAATATTATGCTGAGGGAGTGAAGGAGAAGTTTTTTAGAAGGAGATCATAAGAAGTACGTGTTCTGAGGTATTTATCATCTCCCTCTCAGGCTACCCTCATAGTCAAACTCAACTATGATAAAACAGATATGAAGCACATTGCTAGACAGGAATCTTCACTGTGGTCTGGTGACCTCCTGATCCAGGAAGCAGCAGTATTGCTAAGTTTAAAACCATTCATATTGTCTGTGGATTGATCGTGGTTACATAGTAATAACACACCCCCTGTCATTTGTGTGCCTGCACATTAATGCAAACACACAAGCTGGGGGAAGAGCAGTGTTCCCTAAAGCATTGGTAGTCTGGATGATTCTGGCAAGAGCTAACAAAGTTATGTTAGTGCTTCAGTTAGCTACAACTGTGAACTAAAACATAGGTCAGAACTGAAATAACTACTGTAGGAAAGGTTGTCTGGAGAGCCTGCATCCAGGAGTGTTCTTATTTTCTGAAGAAAGCATATACCAAACATAAGCAGAACATAGTGACCAAACACTCAGCTTTGGAAAGACAGATCTAACTTATTTCCCCTTTTACTGTTTTGTTTTTGGTTTGTTGGTTTGGGTTTTTTTTCCTGCTAAATGGACAAGGTGTTTCTAAAAATATTGAGAAGTAATCAATATTTGCTTGAATTCTCACAGTGACACCTCTATCCTGAGGTTCTCTTGTAGCTCACTGATGGTAATTAATATTGTCAGCTCCTCAAAATCATCATGCAATTATCACCAGTTGGCATTTTTATCCAGATGAACAGGATGGCCTTCTATATGCACATGTGCTTTCCTACTTCTTTTGGAGAACATTGAACAAATATTGGCTACTGCAGTTGGAATCCCAGACTGCATTCTTATGGTGAATTTTTTTTCCCAGTGATGCTCATGTGCCAACAAAGTTTAGTTTTTAAAAGGGAAGTCAAACAAGAAAAAAAGGCAAAATGAATCAAGATGTGCAATTATTTTTAATATTCTTCATACAAAAACCCAACAGGTTCAAACAGAGGGCATGAATAGTATGCTACATTATGACTAATCTTAAAAGGATCCTATAAAAAGCAATGGCTTCTCAAATGATGACAGTGAAGTCAGTGAAGAATTAATTCAGGAATTTTCTGGTGACTCGAAGACCCCTCTTTACATGCATGAAATAATCACTGGAAAGCTAAGAAAATCAGTCAAGATGTTATCCTGGAAACAATGGGAATTTCCAACATGATGTTTACCTTAAATTTGCATAAACAGGAGTCAATTCATTAACATTTATGTAGAAAAAATATTATGCTGTTAGGCATAATTTTCAGATGGACGGATTTTTCCTTTCCTGGGTGAAACAGAGAAGGAAAAGAACAGTAGACTGGTTACTAATCTGATTTTACATGGTTTTGGGAAGAGATGAGTGTTCCTCTTGGTTGCAAGTAGAGCTGGCACGTGGTTTCTCTGGTCAGGGAAATGTGGTGTCTGCCAACTTTGGGGTGAGCAGAGTCCCTTAACCTAAAGCCAGCCTGACTGAAAGTTATTCTCCACTCGTGGGCAGTCATTTTGTCCTAGTGAAAAAACTGTAAAATGTTTTGAAGTCCAAGGACTAGTGTGTTAACTTTGGTATATTGCCAGTGAGATCTTAATCCAGAAAGCAGTGTGTCTGCTGAGTGTTCAGAGAGCAGTCCTTTTTCTTCCATGGGGCCCCAGGACTCTGTGGAATTTTGCCAAAAACAGGGGCAAATAACAGATTAAGTCTGTAAAGCTGGTATAACAGAGCAGGTAAGGAAATTTTCCAGCAAAGAAGGTGATGTGGGCAGGGCACTGTTGCATTTTAGCAAGTCCCTGTTTTCTTAGACTACTGGAGCTACAATTCGGAGCAGCTTCTAAGATGGCCTTTGGGCACTGAGGAATGACTTAGATGTCACCAGGTCCCAACTTCAGGCAAGTGGAGAGGTGTAAAAGTCATCTAAAATCTTCCCAGCTCAGCTCTCCTAGAAGCAGTGTGGCTGTTGAGGACTTGGCCAGCCCTTTGGCTAGAAAATGCTGAAGGATAATCTCACTTCAGTATTTAACAAACTAAAGGGTCACTCTCCTTCTTCTGAAGTATCAGTTTCATGAAAAACTTCACACAATTGAAAGATTAAGGTTGAGTTGACTCATTAAGAAAATTACGGAATATAATAAGCATACTGGGGAGTAAGAGGTAGAAGTAACAGTGATAAAATACTTGTCAGAAAGATGATAGTCTTGAGAAGAGCTATATGGACACAAATGACAGAATTATTCCACTCCAAAAGGCTGGCATTTCAGAGCTCCTTATAATACTGCTGCACACCCCAGCCTCTCCATGTTAATTGAAATAAAAATGTTAATCTTGCCCTTGAGGTTAATAGTCAGGCAGTATCTGTTAAAAGCTGTTAAAGAGGCTATGAAGGTTTGCATGAGTTTGAGGACCCAGATTTCTGCTAGAGCTAAGCAGTAGCCATACAAGATCTGCTGTTTCAGTACTCCATAAAATAGCTTAAGTTTCCATGTGTCCATAGGGACGGGTATCCCATCTACAAAATCAGCAGTGGTAACATTTGAAAATTCTTAATTGCAGCACCAAAGGCATTTTCACAGAAAGGGTAAGAGATGTTTCAAAGAGTCACCTCAAGTGCATAGTATGGTAGAATAAAGTGACCAGGCTTTCAGGTCCCTGTCTGCTGCCCCATTCTTCAAATAAACCCATTCATGCCATAAGTGAGAGCATTAGTAACTGCAAATGTGCTTTTACCTACCTCAGCCAAGAACTGCCTAGACTTGGAAGACCATACCTGAGTGTGATGACTTCAGGTCAGGACTGTGCAGAATCTGCTGTTATCTCATGCGTGAGAACAGGGTTCATCAGCTGAATTCAGCCTAATTTAGCACCACTTTGTGCTAGTGGTGCTAAAAATGCATGAGGATGCACTGTGAACTATGACTGAGGAACAAAAGTGGTTCATTGATTTCCTGAGAAGTCAAGCAAGCTGCATCAGGAGCTGCAGAGGAGTTTTAACAAATGGGTATTACAAAAGGATTAGCTTCATTAATTTAGCTGCATGTGCTTTTGGCACTCAGGAATTAATCCAGCCTTTATTGATTGTTTTAAGGCTCAATTAGCTTGATGCCTAGAAAGGGGAAGGATCAAGCAGTTTCCTCCTGCATATAGCAGACGTAGAAACTCAGACATGGTCTTTCCTTTGGTGAGAAAAGGGGTTTTAACTTCCTTTTTGGGTTCAGGTATGCATCAACTTGAAAGGAACAATTCAAACCTCAAGTCGTGGTGCCACAGTGCAATAAAGGCAGATAATATCCTATCATAAAGCCTGGGAGCTTTCCCTCAGAAATACTCTTCTCTTAAATGGTCTATTTGAGAATTGCTTCCAGCTGGACCATGCTTGGCCATTATGACATAAACATGTGAGTTGATATTGGGAAAAAGAAGAATGGTATTTATCCCATTCAAAAGATGCTCTTAATATGAAGGGCCTCAAGGGAATATTGCTTGGAAAACAAATTTTCATAATAAAATGACCTATTTTAGAATTACAGTTTTCCATGCTGGAGGGGACAGGAAGGTAGCAGGATGCTTGCCAAAGAGATGGGCAATGAGCACACTCACACTTGCTCCCTAATGAGAAGATGAGTGAATTGAATTTGTTCATGAGGTAGTACTCTGGGGTTTGGGGGTGGTTTTTTGTTGTTTATTTGGGATTGGGTTGTGGTATGGATTTTTTTCTTTTTTTTTTTTTTCACTAGATTCCTGCATGCAGACTATTTGTATGTGTTTGCTGTATCCAGATTGGCATGCCTGCGGGAATGTGAGCAGACGTTCCTACCAGCAGCCAGCTCAAGCATGTAGATGACAGGGAGAGAACCCACACAATGTCTGAGCCATTCCTTAAAAAGCCTTAGGAGAAGAAAATTAAGTAAAAGGACAGCAAAGCTAATAATAGTTTCGTTAAGTGTGTACCAGGAAAGCAAGCTTCAATTACATTATGCCTCTAATATTGTGATCCCAAGAAGGGAGCTCTGTAAGAAGTGTTATTTGCTGTTACTCATCAGTTCCGTCTGTGTGGAAGCTCCAGGACAATTCATGTGGTGGTGTTCCTCCAGCAGCAGAGCCTACCTACTAGTGACTAATGAATGCCACCTACTCAGCCTCAGTTTGTCTCATATTTGTCTGTTGAAACCCTTCTTCTTTTTCAATGTGATCTGTAATCTTGACTTCAGCAATCAAAATTAGTCTTTAATGACCACATGACTTCAACTAGTTGGCAATCAGAGCTACACCTGTTATTGTAAAAATCATATTAGAGTCCGTTGCTAACATGCTGCTCAGAGCAGGAAACTTAATTAGATGGGTGAAATTTGACCTTGCAGTTAAAGGCTGTATTTCTTTTGTAGTTTACAGGAGGTATAAATCTGGCCTTTTACCAGAGGTATCTAACCGGAGATATGAAATTAATAAGAAATTGTTCCAAACACCATAGTTGCCATTCTGACAGGAACCCAAACCACAGCATCCTTTCAGTCATTGTGTTTTAGATGTCTGATTCATAATGAATATAGGGCAGATGAGGTAGAGGTGAATGAAAAGTGTCCATTTTCTAATAGATTGTATGATGACTCTTTTGCACTGTGGAGTTAAAGACACAGGTGAATGTGTTTTGGGGTAAACCTATTAGCTTACATTTGGAGAGCATTTTGAAGGAGAAATGCATATGAAAATATACATTACCCTTTGAATTAACGTAGGGTCAACATTTGTGTGTCGCATGGGGAATTTCATTCGTGGACTTCTGAGCTGACCTCCAGGACCAGAATTTAGCTGGGATAAATATATTGAGGTTGCCTAATCTTGATCTTAAATTCTTCACTGTTGACACTTGTAAGTGTTAATTGGCTATATACACTTAATGACTAATTCTGTTTTGAGAGAGGATTTTCTGTTTGTGACTGAAAAGAGGGCAGACTTTGGGAAAATGGACTTTCCCCCCTTATGTACGTGCACCTTTTTTTTTTTTTTAGGTATGTCTATTTGGGTTTTTTTGTTTGTCTGAAGGATTTTGGTGTGGATTTTTTTGTTTTATTTTTTATTTTCTTTTTATGTCCCTATACACATAAAAATACTTTTTGTATGATCAGAGAGCAGCCTTTTGAATTGTTTGACATTGGTCAACCATTAAAAGAGAGAGACCTAATACTTTACCAAAAAAACCCAGGAAATGGGGAAAAAGTGCTCATCAAAGGCTTAGAAAGACAAAGCAATGTTTACACTGTTCAACGTGAACATGCAACATGAGGCAGCAAGAGATAGGAACATGGTCAACATCACAAATACTTAAAACTGTCTTTCAAAAATGATGCTATACTATGGTGCAAAAGACAACTTTAAATTATGCATTTATGAGCAGTTTCCTGGCCTTGAGCGATATGAAGCTGTGAAATGGTCTGGCAAGGAGCACACAGTAAGAGACAGATGGGGAATCAGTGCTGGAAGAGCATTCAAGCCTAGGTCCACGAGGCATAGGGCCAAAAAAATTCTCTTATCACAGGGACCAACCAACTTACTTTCCTCTGCACATCTTCATGGTTTTTTCTGAAAGAGCACGTCTCCCCTTCACCCTTTATCTCCTCCTGCCTTCTTAGCCAGCAAGAATTCACTCAGCAGTTGTAGAGGTATGTCAGCCTCATAAATGGCATGGTCACTGAATTCATATGGGAAGAGGCTGGTCTTCCCCAGGTCAGCATTCACATTCTAGTTTTGTGGGAGAAACTTAGGACTGAGGCATGCTAACCTTGAAATTCAACAGCTGAGCCATTTCATCTAGTTGCTGCCCAGAGAGGCGGTCAGGGGCCTAATGAATTTCTAGGTGTTGCAGTTTCACCCTTAAAATAAAGGCAAAGCTCCCACACATGAGGGGAAAAGAACACATTTTCTGTCCTTCTAGAAAAGGAAAAGGGTGAGAGTTTTGAAGTGGTGATGGGGGATTTTTCAGCCCATCTGCAGTGCTAATCAGACATCTGTCTCTCTCAAACAACCTCACATGGCAGTCTGCATTTGCAAAAATATTTTTCTCCTCTTGACTTGGAGTAGAACAAACCTAACAATTTTCCTGTGGCTGCCCACACCTGTAGCTTAGGATTGTTAATAAATAGATGAGGGACCAGATTGAAGAGAGCTGAGATAATGAAAATGAAGTTCAGTAATTACCTGGACTGTGCTGACCAGAAGCTGAGCAGAGATGGAGGACAAGGTTTCCCACCTTATTGACAGACATATGTCTTGGAGTGTGGCCTGGGTGTTTGATAATATGGTTATGCAATGAGCAGCTGATAAATTGCTCTAAGTTTCCCAGCTCTATACCTGGCATTTCTCGATCCTCTGACACAATCTGCCTCTGTCCACATAATAATTCCATTTGTTCTTGGTCTGCTCTGAGTTCACTTGCTCTGGCACACAGGCTACAGGTTTATAGGAGGTATTTCAGAACAATTTGCCAGCCTTGCTCTCTGCAAGAGAAGCAGCTCATCTGTAAGAAGATGGAAAGATAATTGAGTTGCTTGCTCAGTATCTCATTGCTGCCCTGTTCACACCGGATGTCCTGTTCTCTCTTGTCTTATGTTCATATCCCATCTGATCCCATGCCCTGCCTGAGCTTTCTGCAGGGCAAGAGCAATAACAGAGCCCTTTCCAAAAGTGCTTACCTCCTTGTATGAACACTTATGAATCTGCAGTGGTTGCTAGTACTTTTCTTGGGTGCAGCATGTGCAAGTACTTTTCCTGGGTCTGTAACATCCTTTGCTAATTCAGCTTTAAGGTGGTGGTTTTCTGGGGTTTGATTTTTTTCTTTGCAAATGCTAGCAGCAGCATATTCTGTACATTTGTTTTGTTTTCTGCCTTTCATTTAGCTGAGGTCTCTTTCCCTCTTTGTAGATTCAGGATTTGAATCTAGGAAGGGAAGGAACTCATTTGACTATTTTTTCAGTAATGTTGCAGAGGTGGATTACTAAAGCCAGAATTGCTGGGCTCATGATTGCATAGCTTTTAGTAGTAGATGATGAGACGTAGAAGAAAGGCGTTCTGTAGTTAAATCACTGGCATTAGTTACTGGCTGTTGCATAGTTTTCTCTGTGACCTTAATCTGTGTTAGATTGTATTCAAGAGGCAGAAAAAGTAGAGGTTCCTACCTTTCCTCTGTATCTTTTCTGCTTAAGTGATAAATACTTAGTATCTCTATGCTCACATGTAGCATCCAGCAAAATGGCAGAGTATGTTGGAACCTTCTGGCATTTCTTGGATAAGAACAGGAATTAAAAAATTGTATTTTCAAAAATATCGAGCAACTTTTGAATCCTGGTGGCTTTACTGGTGTTTCTGATTATTCAGCACTTTTGAGCATCAGGCTTCTTTGCTTTCAATGCCCAGCTTTAATCATCCAGATTAGGCTAGATGGCTATTTTTGTTAGCATATATCAGATTTTATATGTATGTGTATGTCTGTCTTCAAGCCTGTAAGTATGCGTAGTTTGTGGTGATTCAAATTGTATCCATAAACAGGATGTCAATAAAAATAAATTGTGGTTGGAAGGCTGCTGTGCATTCACAGCTGTCAGATGACTGGTTGAAGTATCTAGTACTTATGTGGTCCTATGTGGAAATAAACCATCTTGTCTGGATTTTCATACTGGCTCTAAGGTTGCCATATGTTTTCTTGCTCTTTCAAGTGGGCCTCTGTGCATGGGGCATTGCTGTTCAATGCCAGTCCAGTAATTAAACCCTAAGCTGTGAATGATCCTTTTTCACGCCCTGCCAGCTTCCACTCCAGCTGACTTAGAAACAAGGACAAAGCTATCCCACAGCCCTGCTTGCTCACAGCTGTGCTCTAGCAAGGTACAGCTTGACCTTAGATCACTTCTAAGATCTGCAGGTTAAATATGCTGGCATCTTGAGCAAGGGCAGCCAAAACTGCTCCAAAGAGGAGTAAAAAGCAGTGCAGCCCCCTCCTCACCAGGAGGTACTAGGTGATAACTAGGTGAGAAACTCAGTAATTGCTTGGGGGTGCCACTTTTTTTTTTTTTTTTTTTTTTTTTTTTAATGCTGAGGGGCATGAGCTGGAAGGTGAGCTGGAGTGATAGCTGCCAGGTGAGAGAGTGCCAGTCATGCTGCCCATGGGGATGTCTGCTTTGGGCTTGCCCAGGTGGTTGCGGCAGTCAGCTCCAATAAACCTGAGACTCAGTTGAACTCAGATGTGATATTACTCCTTTGAGCTGTCATTTTAATTAATGCTAATTATTCTCATTAACCAATTTGACAATCATCCTGAGGGACAGTGATTCAAGTCAATGTTTTTTTACCAGTGCCTTCATCACTGCATGCATTGCTTCAGTCACCCAGTAAATGTAAATGTGAATCCTCCTGTCCTAAATGCAGAAGAATTAAGGAAAAGAGGTGTGCCCAGAAACAGGCTCAGTGTAAACCTTGAACTCTAACTTGGACTATGCCAGCCTTTGGCAGGAGTGGGGATGTCACATTAGCCTGGTGTAAGCCTTGCAGAGTTCCAGGGTGTAGACTGGACCATAAGCCTGGTATGAATAAGGTCTAGGGTATGGATATGGCTGTGCCATACTGCAGTGGGCAAAGCTTTGGCTTACAAAACCTGCTGTGTCTGTTTCCAGCCTGTTTTATTGAACTAGTCTCCAGATTTTGCACTGCTACCTCTTAAGTATTGTCTGCGTTGAGGAAGTGATCCTGTGCTTAGTTTGGTTCCAGCACAGAAGGGACTTCCCAGGTCAGACACTAAATAAGGATTTGTTTTAAGAGCACTGAGATTTTTAAGAATTCAGAAGCTGAGAATGTAATTATTCTTAAGCCTATGAAAATCATATTTGAATCACAGTATAAAATGCTGCAGACAGTTGGATACCTTAGCCCCCCCTTCTTGGGGCTGGAAGGATAGAATCACATTGAACATAGGGATAAAAATACATGTTTTGTATAAGCCATTGTTAGGAAACAATTCTAACAGAAGTGAGGATGGTTCCTGCAATTGTTAGCATGAGAGATTTTTACACCCCTGGGCTCCCCGCAAGGGCAACTTTAAAAAGCTATTGCCATCAAACACCTGTGGAATAGACTGCAAAAAATGAGTTTTTCCTGAAATAAACCATCATACAGCACAGCTGTTGGTGTTTTTCTTTGCTATAGGAAGATGGAGGTGTTGAGAGAATGACTTGGTGACTGAGTTGGCTGCTTCACCTGGAGGAAGCTTTGCAATCTCTTTGTTCAAGCACATCTAAGTGCAGGATGGAGAAGACTTAAGAGCCTCTCTTTGTCCAGAAGAACCCTCTGGCTACATAGTGAATTTCAGGACCCAAAGTTAGTGATGCAAGGTTTGGGAGTTGATTTTTAGCAATGCTGAGTTGGTATCAGTGCCAGTACTGCCTTTTGCTGAAGCCAAGAGCCAGAAGTCAGTTTCCCTCAATTTTACTTGATCAGCTTTGCCATAGTGGCAGTCACTGTCATCTGGGAAGTTACTCAAATGTGTCTTTCAGCACCTTCTGTCAGCTCTGGCTGGAGACCAAAGAAAACCTGGTGTGGTTTGTAGTTGTAATATTTTACCACCGTTTTCCCATCTGGCATTGACCTTTATTAGAGTCAGGTGGCTGGAACCCATCACCCACCTACAGTGCTTCATACACCATTGGGCTGTCCCATCATTTCTGGATATAAAGAACAGTGGTCTCACCAGTTATCTGCAGTACATGGCAAGTGTTGGCTCCCCTATATCCCACATGCAGTTCTTCATCAGTTAAACAAATAATGAATGAGGCACTGTTGTGGTCCAGTTCCACTGGGGTCAGGGTTCAACACAATGAAGTGTATAGCCTCAAGTAGAGAAAAAGAAGAGGCTGAGATGACAGCTTTTCATGTAATGATCTCACTAAAGTCACATCATAAGCTTGAGTGACTGAGGTGAGCAGCTTAGAGTCCTTAGCTGGACACACAGGTTTGAGTCATTGCCCTCAACAGAGCATTTACCAGCACTGTAAAGATACCACAGAATTGTTCAGATTTTATCCCTGAACACCGAAGGCCTCCAACCTGCAGCCATTTGGTTTCCTGCAGAGCCTCAATACATCAGACAAAAAGTGGCCCAGCACATGGCACTTCCTCTTGTGGGTTATTTGAGAAGGTGTTTAGCAGGAGGCAGTTTGCTAAGGAGATTATTTTGTTCTTTTTGCTGCTCTTACTGTCAATGACAGCCAGCAGCAGAGCAAAGTGACAACGTGAAAAAACAGGAAGCAACTGCTGAGGTGGCAGCAGGAAGAAGGCAAGATATTTTTAACTGTTGGGGCTTTTTTAAAAAAACCCCACGGTGATAGCTGTTTCAGCTGCCAGCCTCTTTATTCACATGAGTTGTGTTTTGTGATAGCCAGGAGGCAAGAGCAGACATGGTGAGATCATCATCATGCCTTTCTTAGGTTAATCACACAGTACAGCAAATTTCTGTTACAGTAATGACTGGGTAGGCACTGCATCCTTCTTCTCTAATTACATGCCATTTGGAGTAGTTCTTTTCCGTTAGGATAACGCCTGTAAATGACAATGGATACATCCCTTCCCAGGTGCCTGTTATGTAAAGATCTATTCCCCTCTCTAATACTGAGCCCAGCATCTTCATTAAAATAATATGATATGTAAGGAGAACTTAATTTTTTCAGACTGTGCATGAGAGTTAAATGTTATCATTTTTGGGTTTTACATTATGCAAAAGACATTGATCCCGCTGTCAGCTCTTCCAAGGCAGAACTTCCTTGTTTGCAAGGTTGATTTTAAAATAAGAAGTGCTCCTACGAAATATTTCTCTGAGCACTGATAATATGGTTATTCAGCAGCAAATCAGGCCTAATTGTCCAGAGTAGTAACTCTGCTGCTGTGGATGCTTCAACCAAAAGATGAATGTTTGTATTCAGTGCACTAGGGGGAATGCTCTTAAGGAAGTCATAATGAAATTCAGGAAACATCCTTTTGAGGACCTGAAAGCATGTTAGAAGTACATAACAGCCTTTGTCCCTAGAGCCACCCTTTCCAAGACGCACCCACTCAGCAGTGGTTATGTTTTCCTGACCACGAAAATATGATTTTGGTCTTAGTCCAGCTTCCAGTGGATGGATGTCCATGTAAACCACATCACCCTGATTATTGCAAGTTGTCTGGGCAACAAAGAGGAATTGCAAGAATTGCATGGGCAACAAGCCAGCATTATGCTTTCATCCCTAAAGATGATCATTCTGTTTTATCGAGTCACATTGGCATTACCTTGTAGGAAAAAGGTATGTATTGTTAGTACTGCTAAACTGCTCTCACAAAAAGCTCATGAAGGGCTTTTGTTTGTCAGCTGTCAACATTCAAATGCAGTCAGCTGTATAATATGTGTTAATGAGGGGTTAGATTTCAACATGCTTTTATCAGAAAGATAGCAGGATAGGTAAGGAGTGAAATTCCCATTGGTCAGTGGAAATTCTGTTGCTTTCGACACCAAATACAAAAGTGGTGTTTGAGAGGTCCATATGACCCTCCTGTTCACATTCCTCAAAAATCATGTCTTGTTTTTACGCAATAGTGAGCTGAAGAAAAATAAGCAGTGGCAGTGAGCTATGTGAAGTGGAGTCACCTGCCTGGTGTGGACTGGTTTCCTCTCACATGCATGCGTCAGGAGTGTGCACACAGACTTCCTCCTGAAACATGGCTTACCCCTGAAGTCAGGCTGCATTTCCTTAAAAATTACTTCCAGGGTCAGACACTGGAATAAGAAAAGACTTCTGATAAATAATGAGGCTAAACACAATAACATGCAGTTAAACAGATAAAGGTATATCCATGTGGGTTTTACCCACGTGTTGCCTCCCCTCCAGGGTGGCCCAGGATATGAGGCAGGAATATCACTGTAGCTTATGCAACTGTTACAGCTGGCTGCCAGTCGCTGTAGTTGTTGTTTGATTTAGCTGTTTTCATAAAGCCATTTATCCTTCCCTTTCACCTTGGAGGAGAAAGACTGATGGGCTCTTTGCAGGGCTCTGCAGCAAGCCCAGTGTTCCGCAGGGGCTTTTGAATGCCTACGTGCCTCACCAAAGCAAGCCTTTTTATTGGATGCTGTAACCCTAGGAGGAGGTGTGCAGGGAGAGAGCCTGTCTTTGCAGCCCCTGCTGCTGTCCCTGTCTGCAACAGGGAGCATCCTTGGGAGGATGAGCTGACTGGGGGAGTAGAGGGGCAGGCTGATATGAGAGAAGAGTGTGGAGGTGATGGACGTTCAGCCCTCCTGTGGTTCCTGCCCATGCCACCCTCCTCTGATGATATGTGAGGCTCTTTGGAGAGTTTCTAGAGGCTGCAATTACATGAGGAGGATCTGAGCTTCTCTGGAAAAGGCATTTAATGTGTGAGAAAGAAATGAACTTTGAGGGCTCAAAGCTTCAATGGCAGCAGATGATACCACAATTCTTAATTTAAACCAGGATTGTCAATCTCCTTGCTAAATGTCGTCTTCTAGCAATTTTCTCGATACTGTATTTTCTATCCCTTCTAAATACTGCTTTTTCTTGCTTTAAAGTGTTGGAGTGCAAGGTAAACCCATTTTCTTTTTGGAAATGTGGAAGAATTTCAATAAACCATGTTGCACCTGTAAATCCATAACCCCTTGATTCTTACTCCCACATAAACAAGATGCTCTTGCAGCACATCTACAGCACGTAGCAGCCTGTTGCCTTTGGCCATGGCCAGAGGACAATGGTATTTTCAGCAGGGGCAGCCCAGCTTTTGGGGTTGAGTTGCATCATGACATTGCTAACAGTGCATGGGCTCCCGCCAGGGCCTCATCAGCAGGTGCCAGAGCTGGATGTGGAGGTTGCTGCTTGTCTCCTGGCCAGGGCAAGATGGGTGCTGCCCAGAGGGAACAGATGGGACACAGGCTGGAACACCCTGTCTTGGAGCAGAGCTGTATTTCCATTTAGATGGACATCTTTCTAATTGTAGGGTAACTGCTGGCAGGGCAGTAGAGCTGAATCGTGCTTGATCACCCACACGGTTTTTCTCTGTGCCTGCCTATTAAAAGTCAGTTGCAGATATTCTCACACATCTGTCCCTGAGTGACTGCTGAGGTGCCCATGTGTCCCTGGATTGCTTTAAAATGCTGGGGCAAAGTCCTGCTCAGGGCTCTTGGCAGGATGTACTTAAAGTTTGCCAGGAGCTGAGAGAAATGAAGGAAGGTGCAAAGCAGTTTGCTTTGCTTTGTATTAGTCCCAGAGGCCAGTGTACCATCTGTAGGACTGGCTTAACACATTTTCTCATCTGTAGGTTTTGGGCAGCAGGTTAAACTGAGCTTTGTCCTTCCAAAGTGGAGTTCCCATGCTCTGCACTTTGCAGAGTTAGCCTCTATACATGGCAGAGAGATGCAAGATGGGAGGAGACAACAGCCAGAAAAATGCGTTTCTTCAGCGTGTACAAATATTGCTAGATAAATCTTCAGTGGGTGTCAGGCTGATTGACAGCCATCTCCTTTTGGCTGAAAACAGTGGTGATCTTGCCCTTGATTTTCACATGATTTTCCTCTATTTACTACCATTACAAAGCAAAGACAAACTTTTAGCCTCTGTTTTTGTGTTTGGACTTATTTCCCATTTTTAACCTCTGCCATTTCCATTTTTCGTTGTGAGATGACACCTTTCTGATAGACATTGCTGGTTGTATGTCAGGATCCAGGAGGAGGAGCTCTGAGGTTTGGTGAGGAGTCCTGGCTGGATCTAGTTTCTCCTCAGGGCTGTTCACGTGACTCACTCTGCTTAAAATGCCAGCCCCATTTCTGGTGGGAATCACAGGTATTCAAGGTATCTGTGGGCATCCCCACTGCCTCCTCCTTCCCCACCATCACAGTGAATAATTTGTCTCCTATCAGCATCCCAAAACACACTGAAAGATGGAAGCTCTGTGTCTTGTATCTTACCTCTTCAGGCAATCTCTTATGTATTTTAATTAATGTGTCCTTGTTTTGTGCTGTCTTTCATTTGTAGTGCCAGTATTTTTGATCCCAAAGATAATTAGGAGAAAATAACCCATAAAGCAAGTTTTTCACCACAAAACAGAATAACAAACATACTTTGACATTGAAAAGAGGGTAAAAAATCCACTGCAGAACTAGAAGGATGCAAATGCATTTGTATATTTAAAATTTAAAGAAATGCATTTTATTTTCTATATATTTAGTGGTCTAGTATGAGTTCAGGTGAGCCATTGTCTTTTTACTTGGATCAGAAAAGGAGAACAGAGACTGAATTCCCACTTCAGCAGATGTTTATCTCTGTTCTTACCTGATGTGGCTGTATAATGATTTTTTGTGATGATCTGAGAGATCTTGTAAGATTAGAACTATTAAGAGCAAGTGTTCAGCTGTTCTGTTTGCAGAGACAAGGTTGAAGAGGGGGCTCAAAGAGTGCAGGATTCAAGGAATGGAAAGGTGATGAGAAATTGGAATGGAGAAAAGGGGTGCTTGATTTGTTTGGGAGTTGCTTTTTAGCTGTTTTTTATGGTTGAGGGTAGATGGAGATGCTGGAAGTCTTATTTGTGCTTCTGCAAATTTTCAGATTTCTTCCAGAAGGAATGGAAGGCAGAATCTTATGTAGGAATTTCCTGAAAATTTATTGGTTTGTATTATGAAACATGCAGACTTTCTGGTTTTGTTGACTTTCTCATAAGCAGCAAGAGTAAAAATTGCAGTGTTGTTTTATTGGGGGCTGGGTATTACTGAAATAGATAGGAGTTTCTTTACATTGTCAGCATTGAGTTGCCTGGAAACTTCTTGGGAATTGGGTTGTTTTGGGTTTTTTTCATAGCAGATGAAAAAGACCTACTCAGTTGCGAGAGTCTGTGAAGGTCTGCTGGCCACACAGGGACCCTCCCAGACCATTTAAGTGAAACACAGACTTTGCCAAAGTTAGAAATCTCTTGTTGCTAAAGGTCCAGAATAATTCTTTGTTGAGATGAGATTGACACATTCAGGCAGGCTAATGTGATCTGCAAGAATAAGGATAAGGAGAGCTCTGTTGGTGTAGCAAATCTGTTCTTATTACTAAGAATTGATTTTGACCTTTGTAGAGATACTAATTTCACCTCCTGTTAAAAGAAAAACTTTGGATGATTGCTCCAGGTCTGGCATACAAGACTTGAAAAATTCATCACTGATCTTGATTTATTTTGACATGTTTTTTGGCCTTCTACTGAGTTTTGTATTTCAGTTTTTCCTAAGTATTTGCTTGCAGGCAATGTTGTTTGTTTGTTTGAACCCTTACTGTCTTAGCAGTTGAGTAGAGTTGCCCACAGGCCCAAACATTGTTCTTCATTCCTATATAACAGGAATGAAATAATAGAAATGAGACAATAATCATAAATGAGATTCCAATAATAAAAATGTCTTTCCCATTCTGTAATCTGTAGGGCCTCCTTTCTGCTCTCTTTCATAAGACTTTGCTCTTTTTCTGATTTTTTATTAATTCTTAAGCTAGAATATTTTCTTAAGTTACCATGCTAATTTAGGCTATTTCAGTGCCTTTGGCTTTTGTCATTAGGATGATTTAGTGACAGTCTAGAAAAGAGTTCCCATGACTTTGACATCAAAGTCTTTATAGGAACCTTACTCTCATAAACTAACTTATTTGCAGAGTCATTCCAGAAGGAAGAATGATCCGTCCTCCAACCCCTATTCAAGGGTTAAGCAAAATGTCTGAACTATGCTCAGTTGTCCCACATCAGAGAATAGGTCCAGGTAGGTTTTCTGGGGCAGAATTTCTTCTGTTGATGTTGTATGTCAAGGACTGGTAGCAAAATCTCTTTTAATTACCATATGAGGTAGACATTCAACTGGGTGATTCTGGTGAAGAGCCACTAAACAGATGGGGAGAATTCAGGCAGAATTCAGACCAGAACTAATTAATTTAATTGAAAAATTAGAACTCACTGCCCTGTTGAGAGGGTATAAGTTAAAAGATAATGCTCCAGTATGCAGATTGCCTTGCCCAGGTTTTGTGTAGTGAAGAGCCAAACAGATTTTCTCTAAAATCTTTATTTCTTCTGGCACTGTTTGTTGAGTAGTACATCTCATCCTAAAAATGGGGATTGATTTTGTTCCATTATTTCCTTAATTTTTCTTAAATAAACTCTGGATCTAAAAAATAAGGAAAAAAAGATATCTGACCAGCCCAGTTGTATATACTGGTTTGGTTTGCATCAGTATTTGGAAAAGGAAAGAAGAGAGTAACAGAATTTGGTCCATCTGCTCCTCTCCTCGCAGTCCTTAGATGTTTATAGCAAAACAGGGTGAACATGGAACATCTGTCCTTCCTTCAGGACTATATTGGCTGTCCTTAAAGTGAGAACAAAATGAAGGCAAGGCATGTTGTGGACAGCCACAAACTTCCATTGATTTGCAGCCTGGTTTGCATACTCTCAGTACTTTTCAGAAAGTTTGGCAATCCTTACCAGCCTTCCTGGAAAGCTGTTGTGGGGTGATGCTGGGCTGCTGTCACAGAGTGCATCTAAGGAACTTGGGATCCTTCAGGGGCAGGATTACAGTTTGTCAGGGCTGGCTTAACCCAGCAGAGTGTATCTCAGTGGTTGAACAGAGCCCAAAGAGGCAGCACAAAAGCAATACATTTTTAATACCTGGAAGACAGAAAGCTTAATGAATAAGTAATAAGTTGCAGCACTTTCCTTTTCTTAGAAAAAATAGACTGTCTGTATTTTTAAAAATTTTCCTTCATTAAGCATTTTTCTCCTGTTGCTCCTGTAAAGTATTTTAAGTTGCTGAAACATGGGACTGATTTTACAGAAACTGAGGGAGTTATACCACTACCATCCAGGCTGAGAAAAGGAGAGTAGAGATTTTTCTGGAGAGAGCTTTTATTGGTTTTGCTAGTGGGTAGGGAGGGTCTGGAATAGCTGAGTGATTGCTCCACTGCTTCGAGCAGCATCTCCCTAGTAATGTAGCAAGGGAGATCCTACTGTGTGCCTGCAGAGACAGAGGTACAAAAACAGGTACAGCAATGTTCTCCAGGTTAACAATACTTGGGTGTCTCCCAGGTCTCTTACCTGTGTTTTACTGGAAGCATAAGCTAGTGAAAGCTTTTTAAACAAGCACAGATAGCCTGCAGTTTAAAAAGAAGAGTGAGGTGGGATTATATCACTGGCCACCACTCTGCTGACATGGATTCCATCCTTGATCTCTTAGCAGGCTGGGCAGTGCTAAGCCCTTTGGAAAGCCAAGAGGCACTTTTGGAGATCACCTCCTGTTTGAAGGGATGGTTTTTCTGCAGTCCTGGCATGAGTCCAACCTGGATAACTCTATTCTACCTGCTTAAAATCCATCCCCCACGTTTCCCTGGGTATGGCATGAGCCCCTCCTGTTCTACACTGCTGCAATGTTCCCCTTTCAATTTCATACCACCTACTTGTAAGTTGATTTCTAGGTCATCTGTATCCCCATTTATTAATCAAGTTGGCTTCCTTGTAATTATTTCAAAGGATCTAAATGTGACAGCAGTAAGTATGTGCACAGCCCTGGTGTGCAGTACCTCCTCTTGGTTTCTGTCTGCATCAGCCAGCAGGTTGTGACCCCTGCATATTCCTCTTACCAGTGAGGTTTGGGTTCATCCACATTAGTCTGAATTGACCTGTTGCCCGCTGTGACTGCGTCCTTGTTGGTACTGGAGCTAGAAAGGCTGTCCTTGAGAAGAAGGGGGAACTGGTGCTCACTGAAGATGTGGAATCCACTCAAACCTAGGGATCTGTTCTTTGCATTTCCTTCCAGAAATTGGCTTGCTAGAGAATATTATCACAGGGATTTTATTTTGTGTCTCAAACTTCCACGCAAAGTCTGTACCTCTTCTTTCATTTCGTATTTCTTGCCCCCCCCATCCCCCCCCCTTGGCACGTCAGTGTTTTCATTAATGTGTCAACAACACGGGAGTGGTTGTTGCTTTGTCCCTAGTATTGTTTTCTCCATGCAAACCTGAGAATTGGAAGATCCTTGAAATCTGTGTCTTTTTTGTGATGTTCAGGTAGAATTGGGTGCTTCACTTTCCCCCTGCCTGCAAGTATTTCTCTTCATACTGTAAAATCAGTTAGTTCTGGATACTTTTTCTTAAATCTGACTGCTGCTAACACTGTGTTTGTTTCATTAACAGATTAGCTTCACAGGAAACCTGTCGTCGACAGCCTGCCCAGCGAGAAAACTCCAAGGAAAAGCTGAAGACAAACAACATCTTGAAGACAGTCCATGGGGACTGTACCAGATCCTCTGAGATCTACCAAGCTTTCCTTGGTCTCAACTTCTGCAGAGGAGGAGCACCTGGGAGACCTGCAGCCTGCTAAGCACCAGTCCCAAACCCCCAGTGGTGAGAGGGCCAGCAATGGCTTCCCGTGTGCACCGTCCAGCTCAGCTGGGGTTTGCTTGTTCGACCTGAACTGCACAGGTGCTGCCAGCACACAGACGTGTGAGCAGTGTCACACAGATGATGACAGCCAGCAGGAAGCCTTTTCTCCCAGCCTGGCCAGCACAATTGCAGAGGGGCATCCTGCAGATGTAAAGCCTGCTGGTTGTTCCCAACCAGTGGGCATCCAGGCACCGGCAGCGCCAGCCCTTGCTGCAGCAGGAGCCCTGTTGGTGGGGCAAGGGCCAGAGATGATGCCAGCCCCCCAGAGTTCCCGACAGTTTGTGCAAGGCAGCCAGGCCAAAACGAGCTCCCTGACACAGATAGATGACTCTGCCTTGAAACCTCAGGGAACTGATGATCAGCCAGCACTTGAAGTGTTAAATTATTCTTCCCTGGGTGATCCTGTCGGGGTTAATCAATTCTGTCATACTTCTCAGGCAAACCTTCTGCAAAGAGGGGAAAAAGACAAGGCGGCAGAAAAAAATGGTTCTGCTGTGTGTCAGTCAGCTTTGCCTGCAAGGCAAACCGAAGCTGACCTGGAGAGAGACCCACAGACCAGCCTGGAGGCAAAAAGTGGGGCTGCAGACACGATGCAGTTGCATCCCCCAGGTAAAACTGAAATGGTGCAGAGCAGCGAGGCACCAGCCCAGTCTGGCCATGGGAGTCCACATCCCATACACAGCCTGGACCCCACACCTGGGAGTCCAAGCCCTACCCAGCTCTCCAAATTCAGAGAAACAGGTACAATGACAGCTCAGCCAGAGAACAGCCCTTTTACTCAGGAAGCTGAAAGCAGGACATGGCGGGATGCTGAGGTTCAGGCCGTGGCTACTGTGGAGAGCAAATCAGCTTCCACCAGTCCCAGCATCTTTGCTGCCTTCTTAAAAGGGAATCCTCCTCCAGAGGAGAAGGAAGAACTGCACATAATTTATCAAGGAGGTATGGGGCTGAGTCAGGCTGCACTTACTGACGGTTTATCCTCACAGCAAAAGTTTCCATGTTCTCCTGGTATCACATCAAAATCGACTGTTGTGGCTGTGACTGCTTCAGCCCAAACTCAGCCTGTCAAACTGCCTGGGGTCCCATCTGATGTGGCATCTCCAGTATCAGCAGATAATGCAAAACCTGTGCTCCCTTGCTCCCCTGCAGCTGTTACCTCCGAAGGAACATCTGTGGGTAATGCTGAAGTGACCAATGCAGCCCATGATGTCAAGGACACTGCTCAGCTGCCAAAGGATGCTCCAGTCCCACCAAAGCCCATCCCAGTTGAGCAGCTTGGAGTTGACTCCAGTAATCAAACTCCATCACAGTCTGGGACTGGTGCTAGTGAGTCAAGCACCACTGATGGTGTCCCAGGAACCCAGAACAACATGCGAGATCTTGTCCCTCACGCAGGAAGCAGCCAGTCACCTTTACTCTCTGGCAAGGACAGTGAAGTCAAGGAGAAGGAGGTCCTGGGCAGCTCTGACCAAAAGCCTGTGCAAAGCAAGGGTGCGAGTCAAGGGCAAGCCAGTCCTAATCAATCTGTGGTAAAACCAAAGGAAGAAAACTTGGTGGTGCTTGATCCTAAAGGAGGGCTGAATGTCAGCAGCCAGCCTGCTGCTCTCCATGCAAAGGCATGCTCACAGGAGGCAAGTGAGAAGGAGAGCAGCAGCCACAGAGACAGCGGCCAGTCTCAGATGGCTGGTGGCCAGAACCTGCAGGCAGGACTGACACCCGAGTTGACTGTGAGTTCTGCAAGTCTTGCCCCTCCTGTTGCAGCATCAGCAGCTCCCCAGCAACACGGCCTCCAGGCCAGGGAGTCCAGACACGACCTCCACACTGCAGTGATTCCTGCTTCCTCTCAGGCTGTGCCGAACCTGGGGGAGAACAAAAAGCACTCCACCCCAGCCATGGAGGCGAAAGTGCAGGTGAAGCAGTCCAAACATGTCAGGGATGTTGTTTGGGATGAGCAAGGAATGACATGGGAGGTTTATGGTGCTTCCCTCGATCCAGAATCCCTGGGAATTGCCATCCAGAACCACTTACAGAGACAAATACGGGAACATGAGAAACTGATCCGGGCCCAAAACAGTCAGACCCGGAAATCCATTTCCTCAGATACATCCTCAAATAAAAAACTGAAAGGGAGGCAGCACAACATGTTCCAGTCCATGCTGCAGAATTTTAGGCGTCCTAATTGCTGCGTCCGACCTGCTCCCTCTTCTGTGCTAGACTGACATGGTTTGCAGAGGTGCCTAAATACCTGCAGTGGTGGAGAGAATCCCTCCCCTCAAGTCCTGCTGTTTGGTTGTGTAATTGGGGTTGTGATACAACAGTGGAAAATGATCCCCCTTTGTTTTCTAACTAGCCACATGCTCCATCCTGCCATTATTATTGTCACAGCTGGTGTATTTCCACATTATGCCCCAACCTTGACTGCTGTCAGATGAAAAGCTAGGCACTTAGCAAAAGCACAAATTTCTATTGCCACCTTGCTGCAGGGAGAGCAGCACCTTCTGATAAAGCAGGAAGCAGAGGGATTGTCAGAATTATGGGAATTTATTTATGTGTATTATGAGGTCTTACTCAAAGGGGTGGACTGAGGGAGGTGGAATTAAGGTTCAACAAGTAAAGACCTAACACAAGACAACTTTCCTGGTTTGTAAGTTACCTATGCTGAGGCAAGTCCATGAACAGGCTATGGACATTGATCACAGAGCAGCCTCACTTCTGTTCATACTGTGGGCCGCTGTTCTCAGGTGAGCCCCAGGGAGCCCGGTCTTCCCTTCCTGTTGAAATGCAGAACCAGGCTAAGAATGAGGATCAAGACTGAAGGATTCTCTCTTTGGGAGAAGCTAAATCAATGGGATTTTGATGGCCAGAAGGGGAAGTGAGAGAGATGCTTTTTGTCCCCTGAAGTGGCCACTCTTAAGGTATGAGCCATCGAGGCCCAGGAGAGCACATCGGTTGATGGACCTGCGTCCAGCAGGATGGTGCCCACCCTTACTCTGCTACTCCTGCCAAGTCTTTAAAAAGCAGGGAGCCATTCTGCCTCCTCAGGCAAGGTGGGCAGCCCCTGCTCCCAGCCTCCTGTGGCGCTGAGCACCTCTCTTCTAAATCACTCTGTAAAGTGATGTGGATCTTTCTTCTCTCTCCAGAGATGCACAGTAATGTTTTCCCACAGCTGCAGGCCTTCCTGTGCTTTGGGGTCCATGAGCCTCTATGTCTAGTGTGTTACACTGGGTTTTTTTTTTCCCTTTTAAGTCCTTAGCCAACTCTACTGGTTTTTTCAGTATTTTGGTGCTTTTTTTGCTGCCTTTCATAACCCAAATACCATTTATTTAGCCTGTGTGTTATTTTGTTTTACCTAACACTCTATATTTTGAACCATTATACTGTTAACTTGAAAAAATTGCAGCAGTACTGAAATCTTGAGACAATCTTTGCTGTATTTCTGAACTTAGTTGTAGAAACTGCTAATAAAAGGTAGCTTAGTGACTGTTTCTCCAGAAATATGATATACAATAATGTCTCAAATATATGTTGGTCTCATTTCTCAGTAATATTTTTCAACTTGGAAAATGTGTTTCCCAGTAGCTTTGTATTTTGTCCACTAGAGTTCATTATGGGAGGCTGGGGAACTCTTGCAGTTTGTAGAAAATTTAGTTATCAATCCTGCAAAGCACTGATGATTTGGATATTGTAATCCTGCAGAGTATTAGAGTTAAATAGGAGATACTTTTAGTCCATTAAAGATTTTTCATGAATCATGACAATAATTTATTTCTGTCTCTAGTACCACACACCTGACTTACTCTGTAGATCTTACTCTTACAACTTACTCTAAATCTTACAGGTTTACACCATGTAAATGAGTATTAGTATCTTTTCTTTTCTTTTTTTTCCTGTGAAGTGAACCTGAAGTGGTCCCCAGTTATTTAGGAGGACAGACTTCTTGAGTATATCAACTGCCAAGCCTTCATAGTAGCTGTTTGGGGGCAATTTTTCCCCAGCAGAAAAGTAAAATACTGTAAGATACAACATTTTAACCCAGTGCAATGAAAAGTGTTGCCCCTAAGCATAGTACTGAATTGACTCCTAGTTTTCCTCAGATGTATACCAGGGAGCTTTACGTCTTGTCTTTGTTCAACTTCTGTATGCTATTTCAAGTCCTCTCCTACTTGTGTTGAGGTTTTAATTCTGAAACACCACATCAGAGAGCGTCTTCCCACCTCTGCCTACCAGGAGGAAAGTCTCCAACCTTTTTCCTGTTAGTACTGCTGTTTCCACCCCCTTCCTAGCAGTGTCTGAGATGTGAGTTTCACGTGAAATTTTGCGTGGGATTAATATTGACAGTATCATTAGGTCAGGTTAGTTGACAAGTTCAGTGTCTCTTCCCACATTGTGTCTGTGTCAGCCCTGACGAGGTTCCCTGAGTTGTCCGCAGTTTTTGCTGTGTCCTGTCCAGGTCCAAGGCTCTGCTGCTCCTTTTGCCTCCCTTCTGCCCCTTCCCTTGCTAGCTGTTGGCCAGCCTGTCTTCGTGTGAAGCCGTGTCCCTTGGCTCAGCTCGTGTCCCCTTCTGCATTCCCCTTGCTGTAGCTGTGAGCTAGCTTACTCTGAACTGTCCCTTTACAAATATGTTCAGTCTGAATATACAAATGGATTGTCCTATTTTTTTCTTCCAGAGGAGAATAAACTATGAGCTATTCATTCATTCACTGATTTCCACGAATTTTGTGCTTTAGCTTCAGCTCTGCAGAATATTTCTAGGATATGGATATGAGTTGCTTTATGGAGACCAAACTAGGCTTGGCAATGAATGAGCAGGATGCTGGGGCGGCACTGGACTTACTGCTTCTTTGCAAGGAATGAGAGAGCTCCCTGGGTTCCTTGCAGCTTCTTTCAGCTGTGAGTCTTCAGTAGCTGGTCCACCCTCCCTTCCCCACACCAAATGACCTTTCTTCTAGGAAAATCTCACCAGTGCATTTGTGTTACGAAGTGCAGATGGACAAGTTACTGAGTGGATGCACCTGAACAACTGCAAGGGCATAACCAAAACAACACGTAGGGCTCAGCCTGTGTTCTGGGCAAATACGAGTGCAAAGATACAAATTGTCCATGGCACTGTCTGGTCGCTGAAGAAGTCCTGCAGACATAGGAAGCCAAGCAATAAAGTGCCAAAAGCCAACACATAAAAATGAGTCGATAATCACCAGCACATCTCATGGAAAATATTTTAGGTTTTGACTGTGCCTTGCTAGGGAAGACTGTAGGCAACCTGCTAGTTAAACACTGGTGATTAGTGCTTTCTCCTGCATACAATGTCTAGGTGACAGTGTGTATCCTCATTGGTGACACAGCTTTCACCAACAGCAAAACAACCACACTGGGGGTAGCAGTTAGCAAATATGCATTTGAGTGGGCTCGTAGCAGCCAAGAAAGGCTGTTCCTAGTGTCATGTCAGTCTCAAAAATGAAAACATGCTTGGAGTAGTGATATGGCAGAGAGTAGGGGGAAAAGATCCATGTGCCACTACCCCATTCTTCTTCTCTGCCCAATGACTCAGAATCACATTGCATTAGTTGGATGGGTAACAACCAAGGAAATCCATTTGGGCTAAAAGGAGAGTTCAGAACAGAAAATACTTTGTCATTCCCAAGAGCAAATTTATATGAAAAAAACCCCGAAACTTGTGTTGCAGCCTTGCCAGTTGAAGTAACTCTTAAATTCATTTTTTTGCAAGATGAGAGATTTTGGGAAACAAGCTCATTGTCAGGAAACCCTTCCCTGTCAGTCGCATCTTCTAGGAAGGCTGATGTAGCAAGAACCATTAAAATAAAAGCAGTGAATAAGAATGGAAGATTTACTTCTAGTCTCACTTAGGGGGCTTTCCACTAGCAAATATGAGAATAAGCACGTTTCAGTGTTGCCAGTACAATACCTGAGGTGCAGGAGCATCTCATTGCAGGGAATGTAGTCCTGGATTTCATGTGAGGCTGTGATATCCATCTGTGTGCACTTGGTTGGGATCTGCCAGCTTTGTGTTGTTTGGGCATAAGTGCTGAAGTTCTGCCTCATTTCTGCTGACTTGGTTTGGAAGAAAAGAGTGGGGAAAAAGCTGAAGGGACAAGAAGGGGAATATCTGTGTTGTCCATTTCTGGAGAAGAAAACATTCTTTTGAATACAGAAGAAGAAATTGCTGAGAAACATGGGGAGGGAGGGACAAATACAGAAGTAAAATAAAGTTGGTGTAGGTGCTTTACAAGGAATTCCCATTCCTATGTCTGGTTTGCCCCCTTGTTTTCTGACCTTACATATGTTTTTATTTGTTGGCGTCCTATGTCTTTTAGGAAAATGAATATTTCCAAAGGCTGTTTATTTTGCTAGTATTTATAGATATATCCAAATAAGATTCAACAAAACCTCTAAGCAGTCAAACTGTTTATGACTGCCACTAAAACATAAGAGCTTGTAAAATGCACTGTTTGAAGAAGTATATTGAAAGCATTCAAAAAATTGAATATATGTCTAAAGACAGCACTAGCTTTTCTCTTGAGTTTCATTACTATGTGTAAGTGTTAAAGTTAGAAGTGGAAATCCAAACAAAAATCAACGTTGATGAGGAATTCAAATTGGCTGCCACTGGTTTTCAGTTTGGAAACTTCATGGAATGTACCATACCAGTGTTTCATTAGTGAGCTCAGTATATGCAAGGTTTGTATGAAAGTACAAATTTTATTATTATGTCCATTATCTTGTTCTGTGTCTATCCTTCTATACCTTTTAACATTTAACACAAAATACTACCACAACAGAGTCACTTTCTCACACAGCTTGTGGGAATGGCTGCTCTGAATGACAGACAACTGATTGTCAGACTCTGTGAGCTTAGAAAGTTAAGGGCTGTGGTCTGAGGGAAACTCTTCCCTCCTTTTCCCTAACTCCCTGTTTCAGTAACCAATCTCTGCTGGTTTATTTTTTGGTGTCTCTGTGATGCCTGTATGAGTGGTCAGTATTTTCAATTGTCCCAAAGACGTGCAGGTAGATCTTTACCCAAATACTTCACACTACGAAACATCTCTGGTGCCATTGGATGCTGTGGTGTGACCTGAAGGTCAGAATCTGTAACTTGAACTGGCTTCAGTATTCTCTTAGGGTCCTAAATTATGCCACTTGAGTCACTGTAGATGTTTAAAAGGAAGACTGATGGCCCATTTCAGCTGAATTGAGACAAACTGAATTGTTTTTTTTAAAACTCTGAGATTTATTGTTTTTTCTGCTTTGTGTTTTTCTGAGTAGCTCTTCCTTCCTAGAGTTTATAATGTGGATTTTGCATCAAGTCCTGGCAAAGAAGATTTTGCAAAGTGAAACCTACTTTTTATCATTCAGGCTTCTTTAAAGAAAAGTGACGTTATTACTGAGCTAAATCACACAGAGAGGAAATTTTTTTTCCTCTAGGAAAACTTCTGATGTAGGTAAGCTTATGTGTGTGTGTCCCTGCATGTGTGCGGGTCTCATGCATCACTTATGCTCTAATATGATTTTTTCCCTTTGCCCTTCTGATTGAATGCTGGAGGCTTACCATTTTCCACAACCTTGAGGCAAGTTTAAATCTTTCTCTGGTCTCTAAAAAGCAGACTGTGGGTGATAGGAAGCATCTGATCTCCTTAGGAACAAAATCACGTCAACTAATCCCCATTTGAAATATCAGACCTTAAGTTTTTGTTAGCTTTCTTCTAAGACTGACACTCTTTGAAATAGAAATAAGTGACAAATCTTTCTTCAAAGTCTCCAGCAGTTGTCTGCTGCAGAATATGAGTCTCTCAGATACTTCTCAGCAGCTCTGCTATAAGAGGTGATCATTCTACTGGAGGGTCCTCCTGATGCTTCCCTTAGCTCAGTTCACAATCAATAGTTTCAAGTACATCAGAAGCGAGTTTAGACACTGCCCTGAGGAATTTCCATAAAATGGAAGAGAACCATTTGTGTGTTTGTGGCACATGAAATCACTGAGTCTGAGCTGTGAAGTAAAGGTCTCAGTGACACTGAAGAGTATTAGGGGTTTCTGCCCAGAATTAAAGGTAGAGGGAGTGTATCTGAACTTTTAATTTCAAAAAACTATGGCCATGAGTCAGCCAGCATCAGAAGAAAACCAACTTGGAAGCTTCTAACAACAACTAATATTAGTGTGGCTTTATTAATTTTATAGTTACTGAACGTGATGTACTGTACAAAATAAAGCTAGTCTTAGGCTACGAGGTGTACCATGGCATTCATATGAGACATACCAACAGAAGTTTGCATGTGAAAAGTCTTGAAGTGCTACTAAAGCAATGTTACCCACCTGACTGAGTCCCTTAGAATTTAATGTTTTCCTGTTTTACATCTGGTTTCCCTGCTGAGTACAATAAAATGAGCACTGTCTTAATTATTCTGGGTCTCTGTTTGTAGGCTGACGTGGGAAAAGAAAGGTATTTTAAGGGTGAACATTGTGCCTGAATTTATGAATGTGTGTAAGTCAGAGCAGCTACAAAGGGCTTTCTGGATTCAGGCCTGAAATCTGGCACCTTGCAAAGCTCAGTGTGGTGGTGGAAGCTTCCATGTGCTGCTTGTGCTGGAGAAGAGACCTGTCTGCTTCCTGCTGTGTAAGTGCAGTTGCCTTTCTTTGCACAGCTGCTCCTGAGCACAGGCTTTTCTGCATCAGCTGCTGTTCCACCCTTTCGCAAGAATTCACTCAGCCTTTCAGCAGCCCCCTGCCACACAACAACGCATTACTCACCCAGCACAGCTGCCCCTGAGCCCGGGTGGGAAAGGCAGCATTTTAACCCTGCGGTGGTCACTGTTGTAGCAGATGGTCACCACCACCCACCAGCATGCCTGCACACCACTCACAAAGCTAAGAGCATCAGCATCATAGTAACTATTTTCCAACCCAAAAAAAGGGAAGTTTTGTCTCATAGTACAAAAGAGCATAAGACAACAGATTATGGGAGTGTTTTGGTCCATTGCTGTTACAGATATGGTATATCCATGTACCTATCTTCTAGAAAGCATGAGGACCCCACCTTGGCACACACTTTCCTATGATGAGAGGACAGGAGCAGAACAGAGTGAGATAATGCAGTTGCATGGTGCCTCTGCAACCAGTAATGTTCTGTCTGCTCACCCTAAGCTGGAATCTATTCCCAAAAATAGTTGTTTGTGTTTCTCTATTTGTGCCTTGTAGTTGTCAGGGTGGTTCAACTAATTGCCCAGTCCTTCAAGCAATTGAAGAAGGTATTTTAATAATGAGCTTTGCTGAATTCCTTGTCGTATGGTTCAGGTTTCTGCATGCCAGTGTCTGCCAAACATTAGTCCCCAAGCTGCCTGAGTGAGGTGCTTCCTTGTGGCAGCTTGGTTCATTCAACTCTGTGCTGCATTTGTCGAGGTCTCTTAGTAGGCAGGAAAGCTGAAGTCTCCCTTTTGCACTTCATCCTTGTAGCCTTGCTGCAGTAAGGGAAAAGCCTAAAGATCCCTTACCCTGAGGGGACTGACCCAGCAGAAAAAGGACTAGTGCAGAAAATAAGCTACCATCCTATCAAACCAATGATGACCAGTGCACATTTTCTGGCTGATGCAGACTTTGTCATGTAACATGGCAGTTTCAGGGAGATGGTGCCTTCAAAAACAGAGAATAAATCTGGCTTCTTGTTTGAACATCAGCTGATTTACTGAAGATGTGAGCCTTCCAAACAGCCGTACTACATCCCAGAGTATCTGCTTCACTTCACCTTCTAGAGAAACCACCATGCCCTTAGGGATTCAAATGCCATCAAAATCACTCTGTGGCAGGTGTTTCCACTCACAATAGGCAGTATAGTGAGGGAAAAGAAGATTTCCTCAGCAAATTTGAAATTACTCGCTCCAATGAGAACCATAAAATTACTAGTTTGGCTAGCCAGTGTTTTAAAATGTAGACACTTAAATCTGCAGCTGAGGCACTTACATCTGCAACTGAGTATTTAAAGAAATACGACCTCATTGGTGAGAAGTGTAGGGTGCTCTTATCTCCTGTTAAGGTCAGGTCATGGAGACCTGTGGATGCCTGAAACGTTCTCAACACCAGTCACTGTTGATGAGGCACCTGTATCCAGTGTGATAGTAAGTAACTCATTGTAGGCAGCTCTCAGTAGCAATGACAGTCTGCAGACAACCAACAGAGAGCTGCCAGTGCAAATTTGCAAATTAGGAAATGATGATTGTGTGGCTCGTTAGCAGGACTAGGGAAGTGATCGCTCCCCTGAACTCAGTGCTGGTGAGGCCGCACCTTAAGCGCTGTGTTCAGTTCTGGGCCCCTCACTTTAAAATGTCCATTGGGGTGCTGGAGCACATCCAGAGAAAGGCAAGAAGGCTCATGAAAGGTCTAGAGAGCACACCTTATGTCTTATGAGCAGCAACTGAGGGAGCTTGGGTTGTTTCATCTGGAGGAGACTCAGGAGGCACCTCATCCTTCTACTACAACTCCCTGAAAGGAGGCTGTAGTGAGGTGGGTTCTGCTCTCTTCTCCCATGCCTGCAGTGTGAGGACCAGAGGAAATGGCTTTAAGCACAGGAGATTCAGATTAGATATCAGAAAAACACTTTCCGCTGTTAGGGTGGTCAGGCACTGGAATAGGTTGGCCAGGGAAGTGATGGAGTCACCATCCCTAGAGGTGCTCAACATGTATCTGGATGTGGTGCTGGGTGATGGTTTAGGAGTTACCATGGTAGTGCTGGGTAGATGGTTGGACTTGATGATTTTAAAGGTGTCTTCCAACCTTGCTGATTCCAAGACTCTCTGGTGTGCCCCATTGTTACTCATATTTCAGCAATGTTTGTAGGAATGCTTGTGTCACAAAGCACATCTCTTTCTAAAGCTTCTTTTGCACTTACAATAGACAAATTAAGTGGGATCAGCTGCTTGGGAGGGTGGGTGCCAGCCAACAAAAGAATTTGCCTTTGCTGTGCCATCTTAGTGATGAATTAACTTTCCTTTTTAAAGAAGTTTTCTAATAGCCTGCTGTGGACTGCAGCACAAGGAAGGGATTTGGGTCATTCATGCTGAGGTTTTGCCTTAATTCCATAATTCTTTTTATTTCTTTTCCTAATTAGAAACCTGCTCATGGCAGTGTTTTTTCTCTCAATCCACTTACATAACATCAGAAAGACATAAGTGTGCTGAGCAGTTAAGGACATTTTTCTCACGGGCTGGTGAAAAGCACCCTGGCAGCTGGAGCACAACCACTGGGCACCCACCATTCCCTCGGCACCTGGTGGAGAATGGCTGGTGTGCAGGAATGTCTGCTAGATTCTGCAAAGCCCTCACATCTGGGCTGAGCCAGGAACTGCTGGACTGTGTCACCCTGGCTGCGAGAAGGAGAGACCAGGTCTGCCTGGGAACCGGCAGAGGTGAGGCCATCCATGAAGCTGCTCCTTCCAGGGTTTGGAGCTCCTCCTGTTTCTTCCTGTCTTGTGTCTCTTTACTTTTTCAAGGACAGCTACTGGGCTGCCAGTTAAGAGGAGAAATTGCTTAGGTTTAGTAAGTCTTGAGCTAGGGAAAAGCCTCTAGGGAGCTACTGTCTCCATGCATCGGGTTACTCACTCTGGTCGAACTCCTGGGCTCCCCTTAGGTTTTGGACACTTCAAGTGCCTGCTCGTAGGTAGAGGCTGATGGACAGACTTTCTTTTATTTTCTGGCTGCAGGAGAGGAAAAATGGGGAATAAATAGGGCCGGCACTTGCTCAGGTCGTATCTAAAAATCTCCCTGCACCCAGAGTGACTTCTTCAGCTATTTAAAGGAGAAATGCTGTCTAAGAAAGCGAAGATCTGTAGAGCAGTTTAAGTAAGCCCTGTAATGAGTCCTACAAACTACATAAGGCAAATGCAAAATATGCTCTAAATTTGGTTCATTACATGAATTATCCTTTATTACAGGTTTTTCTCTTTGCCTTCACTGACATGGTTCTGCATACTTACATATTTCCCTGCTGGAAAAGTCCTCCTGGTATTCACCCTAATTTTCCTGCTGTACAGCTTATGCACTGACAGACTCTACCTCATTCCTGCACTCATTTTAGAGAAGAATAGTGCACTCGCTGTAGCTGAAGTTCTCTGGAAAGCACTGTCTTCTGCATTGTCATCTTGGGTTTTATTATCCTGGGAGCTGACAGTGCTCTATCTCTCTCTCTCCTCCCAAACTCACCCACCTTTCCAGCTTGGCTCAGCTGATGATGAAGGAGAGCTGAAGAGTGAAGGGGTTGGTTTTTCACCCTCGTTTGCTCGTCACTTTTTGGATGTCAGCATGAGTGATACTGGCAGCTGCGTTGCATTTCCTAACATACATTCCTGTGCTTTGGGGACATATCCTGACATCACTAAACTGAGTGCAAACTACACAGTCAGTACATGGCTTCTCCTTCCTGGGCTGGATGTGGATAAGTAGCCTCTTCCCCATCTGTCACTCATCTCTCTGCCCTTGCAAAGCCAAAGCCAGGTTTCTGGCCTGCTCCCTTTTGGTAGCACAGGTGGAGCAGAAAGCAGTCCTATTATTTTTCCCACTGGATATTTCCCTGAGATGGCACACTTTCCAAAAGCACAAAGCTGCAGTGACCATCCCATTATGTCCATTCCTTTGCTTTCAGGGAGAATATCTGTGTCATTTAATTTGTGTATTTTCTTTCCAGCCTGGCTCACATACAGGCTGGAATAACTACTGCGAGCTAATTGATGGCACTGTAGAGAGAGCCTCCAAAATTGAAGGCAGTCCCTAAATGGTCCTAATTTCTGCTGAACTAGAAGCTGGAGCTTTTGCAGAACCTACCCCTGACAAAAGGAGAGCTATGTGGTATAAATACAGCTTTTTTTAATAGCTACACATATGGAGGTTGTGTCCAGCTTTCTGTCTCCAGTGCAGGCTCAAATAGAAAAAGGAAAAATACCTTCATTGAATCCTTCCTCTACTGAGGCACACTTATCTCCTGCTTGTCCATGTTTATCTCTTCTACATATATAGTGGCACAATGTGCACACTGCTCTTTCCTGGCAGTCTGCTCTGATCACACACTTGTCTGTTATTGTGAGGCATTCAATACCAGCCCCGGAAGAGCTTTCATGCTTCTTTAACTTGTTTGGCAAGTTTTGCTTGAATAAATTATTTGAGTCTTTCAGTGCTGTGACCTATTTCCTTAAAAGGTCATCTACCCAACCAACTCCCAAAACCTCCTACATTTCCTGATGCTAGGAGAAAAAAGAGTCTTGGTTTCAGTGTCCTTGCCTGAGAATGCAGCATGTACAACAAACAAGTGTAATTAGAAAGAAAACCATAATGCAGTGCTTTGCTTGGATAGTAAAGAGAAAGATCTGTGGAGAAAGGAATGGGCTGGTTTAAATGCTCTTTTTCCTGGGATGCTCCACACCTTTCCAGGCAGATGAGCTATCTTTTGCAAAAGCATTTCAGCACTGTATGAACAGTTCTGTTTGGCTTTCAAAAATCGAGTGATTGACATGTTTTCCAGAGTGCTGCAATGTGCATGAAAATGAGCTACAGCTCATTAAAAGAAAAACATTGATTTAGATGAAAAGTCTCTGAGCAGCTTTCCTGTAAGATTGGTTTCTAACCAGTTGTCTTGGCAGGTTGGACTTTACAAGGACAGTGAGAAAGGAGGCTCCCATCTTTCCTCACCTTTGCAAACACCAGGTACATTGGTGATGTGCATTAAGCTCAGGAGGCAGTAGGCCCTCTCACAGGTGGGGAGAGAGCAGGGGCACAAGTGCTCTTCATTACTTGAGCTTGATGAGCAGCAGGAGACAGGAGCCATGAGCCTAAAGGCATTTGATGAAGATGCAGTGAGTTGTAGCAGAGACTTAGGTATAACAGTGGGCTAAAGATACCCCTCAGGAGAGATGGGAAAGCTTCCAGACAAGACTGTCTATGCTGCAGAACAGCTGAGGCAATCAGGACACTGCAGGTAAGGTGCAACATGGAGTTCTTGCTTATGTATGCCTTTATTCAAGGTTGGTTCAAAGGGTTGTGAAACTTTGTCAAGAGGAGAGGATGGAGGGTCTGAGTTGAGAGGAGGGACTCAGATGTGGGATATTGTGCTACATAGAGTTTATGGTGTTATTAATGCATAGTAATTAAAAGGTATCTTTAAATCTTTGGGGAGAGATTTTGATTCTCAGCACAAGAGTAAGGTGGTTTGAGATGCTTGGCTGAATGTATTGCAAGCCAAGAGTAAGAACATGTTAGGTCCAAAGAAAAGGACAAAGCTAAGGCTGCAGCAGTTGTGCCACTGCTCCTGCCAGACAGGACAGCCCAAGGAGTGCAAAGTGGCTCAGCTGTGGGACTTAGCAGAGAGGCACACAAAACTCTGTAAGGCCAGGCTTTCCCCCAGAAGTTTTATTGTTTCCCTCTCTTTTTCTTTGCCATGAGACACAGCTGTAAAAAGAAGTAAGAAATCTCTTGTAGGTTGTTTGCATTGGTTTTAATGGGAGAAGAATGTTTTGACTGAGGTTTGAGAGCTAGAAAAGGCAGATGTAAACTGATTGGGTAACTTCCTAGAGTATTAGAGAAATGTGACACAAAAGCTTTTTCCTGTGTAAGAATGTATTTTCAGCACTTTTTTTAGCATTAAGTCTCTAACAGGAGAACAAAAAGGAGCTCTGGTGTTTCGGATGTTCTTGGCAAGTTATATGGGATTGCCACATGTTTTAAATGGGATCTCTTTTAAATAGAGCAGAGTTACTGAGTCCTCTGTCTTGTAGCTCTCATCCTAGCCCTGCCTGCCTTGTTTACCAGGGGCTGAACACTGCCTGCAGGTATACAGAGCACACATCGATTTTAATGTCGCACTAACACGCTGCACACAAACACCAGGACAGTTCCTGGCAGTGGCAGCACCAGCCATGGTGTCACATGGATATTTAACTCTTTCTCACACCGTGCCTTTGGCATGCAGGGCCTGCAGTGGATCTGCCCTTGTAAGAGTCTGTGTGGGGAATATATTTGGCTGGGGGGAAATGTGAGGTTTAGCTCTCCAAGCTGCAAAGATTGCCTGAAATGGTGCTTTCAGCATAATCAATGTGGCTGTATGCCTTAAACCTGCAGGTAGCTCTAAATCTTTTCTCGCAGTGCAAATTAGTATCTGACTGGAGAATCAATTTTAGAGCTCTAAAAGACTTTTGGCAATAATTGAGCACAGAACTGGGTCCTCCCCTGCTGTTAGCTATGGTGCAGCATAGAAAAGCTAGGAAGAGTGAAGGTCATTTTTTCTTCATTGTTTGTGCAAAAGGGTAAGCCTCTATGCTTTGCTTCTAAGTGAAGCAAATCAAACTCTTTTCCCCTTCTAACTTTTAATGAGCTGTCAAAGCTTGACAGAAATCTAGAGGAAACAGCTGATCTTGGCAGGACTCTTGCATTGCACTACAATTTATAGTAAAGAGGGCAACTGTGCTGGCCCAAGGTTTAATTCTCACATGTCTCATTCCAGTGAGCAGTGCTGTCTCTGCCTGCTGAACCAGCAATGGAGGGGTTAGTCTCAGGACTGTGTCACTTTGTATGAATTCCCCTTAAAATAGCCAACCTGTCAATGGTGGAGGCAATTTTAACTCTCACTTGCTTAGATGACACTTTTATTGTAAGCTATTCCAAAGCCATTGGACATCAGGGAATCTTGGGGACTACTGTGTAGTTAAGTTTCAGCTCATGATTTATGCACCCCAGCACATGTTTTCTAAGCCTTGCCCTTAATGTCTGAGAGAGAGAGAGGCTTCTTAATCTTCTAATTACCTGCCATGTTTAGAGAAAGTATTTTCTTCCATGTCACTTGTAACAGAGGGTGCAGAGATTTGTTCCTCTATTCTAAGAGAACATTTTTCTCTCTGATGTGCTGATAGCAGGGGAGCCAGAAAATGCTGCAGTCACCCTGCAGGACATTTTATAGCTTCTGTACTGAGCCCAAGCATTAAAACCCTATTCCCTTCAACATGGGAAGTACTCATATTTGGGTTTTTTAAAGCCACCAGCTATTCATCAGCTCATGGCCTGGACAAGGTGCAATGTATGAGACAATGCTGGCTGTTAGATATCAAATAGTGTCAGTGGCAGAGTCCAGGAATATTCCTCAACTAAATCACTTGGGAGTGTTTCACACAAGACCTGTAAGTTCCAGCTCAGTCAACCGCGTGCAGAAATTATTTAACATGTTTTTCTGGCATATATTAGACAAACAATCTGTTCAGGTGACTAGGACAGTGCCTTCTGATGATTAAACCTGCAGAAGATCTTCTTGTCACTGGGGTTTTCCATGTCTCAAAGGACACAATCTTACAGAAAACAATTCCTTCCAGAAGCTGAGCTTGCTCACCTCCCACAGGGCTCAACAGGGATCAAAGGCCTCCAGGCTGATCTCCGGTAAGTGGAGGCTGACAATCTTGGCATCCTTTTGCTAAGTAGAGAAAAATGAATGAATGGGGAACCTCTGCTGATTAAATGCATTAAATAATGATGCTTCCTTGGAAGAATGTGTAAATCAATGCTTGTCTTTTGATTTGCCCGAGCATCTTCCATGCAAACCTGCAGTAGCATCACCAACAGCACAGTGACATGTCTCAGTGGTGCCTGTGGCACCTCTTCATCTCTGATGCTGTGTGGGCACACTGCACAGTGTGTCCTCTGCAGAAGGGTGAACGAGAGGCTGCCCAAGCTGCCCTCAAGTACTTCATGCTTTGGTTACTCTTCAATGTCAGCTTACATTCCTGCCTGGATCACTAGGAAAGGAGGTGGCCACGGCTTTTCTTGAGGGCAAGGTTATGGGAAGCCCACTGGAGCAAATGTCCTGTTGCCTCCACGTTGATCTTTGGGCCAAGCTGTCCCTTTGCAAGGTGGACACAGCCTGGCAACTGGCCAGCAGCCAGCTCTGCCTGGGATTTTTGCCTTGCCTGAGAAACCACAGCTCCCTCCTCTCTGGGCCAGGTGTGATGTTATGTTAATGTGGTACTCTTCCTCCAATCACATGTGAGTGTTGTAGAGAATGGATTTCCTTTTGGCTTAATCCTACCTCTGCTTTACCTCTTCAGTTAGAATTCTCTCTGCAAATCTTATCTCTAGTTCTGCCCTTAACCTTAAGGGTTGATAAGACTAAAGAAATTCCTGAACTGTGGGCATTCCAGGAGAACCTTGGGCACCAGAGCACAGCAGCATTGCTCAGCAGGGAGATTCTTACCAGGAAACAAAATTAAGAGTTTTAATTTCCCTCTGAAAGGCAGAGGGAATCTACATTTACCTATTCTTCAGCATCCTATTTGGCTTTTAGTTCAGCCAGTCCCTGGACTGCAATTGCCTGTGCTCTGGGCATTGCAATCGACTCGGACGACTGCCCTGGAATGTAATGAGACTGCAGTGTATTGAGAATAATAATTCACATCATACTCCTCAGCTGTACTGCATTGTCCTTTTATATTAAAGGGCAGGGACTCTGGTTTATGTAGCTTCCTCTGAAGAGTCATACTGGGTCTGAATGAGTTGGATTTGAAAACAATAAAAAAGCATAGCTGTTAAACATATATGAAAAAAATCACCTCTTTCTTCCTGTTCTAATCAATGGGCTGTCCACAAATGCATCTGCAGCTTCTCATGTTGGCATTTAGTTGATTAAAGATTTGTGTCTGAATCAAACCCAAAGGGCCAGTTTATCAGTTGGAGTTAATGAACATAATGCTATTGACTTCAACAAAGCCATCAGTCCTTTATAGTTCCTGATGAATTAACTTTGAATAACTCCATACACCTAAGGTCTGAATCTTGACTGCTTCCTGTAGATAGAGTGAGCTTTGTCCATTTTGAAGGAGGTTAGGCATGTGACACTGTTGCATCTTGAGGCTGAATTTAACTGAGCCTTTGTCAGAAATTCCATGTTCAGAGTTAACACAGCTGAATTTATTGACTATTTTTTCACCCGAAGTTGTTTTGTTTCGTTACAGTCTTCGTGGAACTGCAGATTTGGAAAGGTGTATGGAAACCACCCCAGGCTCCACAGTGTCTGGTGTAAAGGGGCTCTTTCCTCCTGAATGACCTTCTTGCTGTTACCTGAACATAGAGTCTTTCATGAGAAGCTGATGGAGCTGTTAATGCCACCCTCTACTGAAGTGCCCTTGATTTAGTTAGTCATTTGCTTGTCATAGTGTTTATATTCAGGAGTGACTGGGGGAGTTTTTTGTTTGCTGTAGCTGTTTCCACATCTGGATATGACTTTCACAACACAGCTGGCAGAGTCAGAGGCTGTACCCTGAACTCCCTCTAGTTCCTGGAGTCTCTTGGGGGTTTCCTTTCTCAGCACATGCAAGGCCCCAAAACACTGCTGTGACTATATGGCTGTGCCATTGGGTCCTATTGCTTCCCCTCTGCTTTGGGGAAGGCTGGACTCTTACATGCAGCCGTGATGGCAGTTTTGTGCCTGGTTAACACATCCACTTCTCCATGTAAAGCCAGTCCAGCAACATGGTCTCTACACGGAAGGCACAGGGAACTCCTCATGGGTACTATGTGTGTGGTTGCTAACAACGCTGAACAGAAGGCTTGGGGCATTGCTAAACACCATCAAATGACCTTTAATCCTATTCCCATGAATGTATATTGGATTAATTTTTTAGCAGGCAGTCCGTGGCTCTGGATGAGCACATTACATCTCCAACAGTGCTTTGAGGGCAGCTTCTTCCTTCCCTTCATCCTCTTGTTGTGAGGGGGTTAATTGTAGTGAAAGTCTATGGTAATGGGAATTTGACATTCCAGATTTCATGGGTCTGTTCAAGCAGAGATGGTTTGGGAGGCAGAGACCATCTGCAAATTCAAGCCTTTCTCTGAAGATGTGTCTGAGAGATAATGATTATCAACAGCATAATAGCTAATAATAGCTTGAGGCATCTGGACTGATAAGAAACAGCCCAGTTGTGGAGGCAGAGCTGGCATTACCTGTTTAGTCACTTGAAACAGGTGGAGGAATGGGGCACTCAGTTTACATCAGTGTGTCTTTTGTCTCTGTGAATGCAACATGGTCAGGAGATGCTAAAGCTCGTTTTGTCTCTGGGTATTTTTTACACCCGACTTGAGATACAGGGAGTAAAGGGTTCTACTGGCAGCACTAAGCCCTGAGGGGATAAGTGCTCAGGGTCTGGATGTTTAAGCAATTAGAGGATTGTGCATGTGGAAGCAAGAGAGCTCCTCATCAGGAGAAGTCATCCTTGTTTCAAGGTCAAGCATTTCTTCAGCAGCTCTTTCAGTATCTCCTAGTTTCTGTCTTCTGATTTCTAAAGCTCCCTGTCTTTTATAGCAGGTCTTCAGCTTGTTGCAGGGCAAGTGGCTGTCATCCATGATGATATGTGGAAGAGTATTTAATGGCTGAACTATACTGCCACTCTGCAGTGGCATCACTTGATCATCAAACGTTACTTGACCATCAGTGTCCATTTTTTGCAGTTTGTTTCAATGAGAAGGGAAAAGTGCACTCACTGCTGCCTTAGCTCTAGGCAGCATCTTCAATGCTCCTTAAACTTACTGATAACTGCACCTTACGATACATGTAGAAATAATTAGATGAGTGAACGTATGCTAGTTTAAGGCTTTAAAACATATCTGTGCCTCCTCAGATGTACCCAGATTCAGGGATATAGGAGAAGAACAAAAGGAAGTCCAGCAAGTCTTGAAAAGTCATTGTGGATTAGCTTTTTTATTATTTTTTTAAAGGACAAGCTGAGACTCTCTTTTTAGTGCTGGTTTTAAAGCATAAGCTATGAGGGTCTCCCCTGCACCACTCCCTGCAGGGAATAAATGAAGTTATCCTAGTGCTTTAATACCTAGTTTTGTTCCAGTTGGCCAAATCTTTATAAAGAATAAATGTCTTGCAGTGAAAGTGTACTATGAAAATAGCAATTTTAAGGAGGGCATAAGTAACAGTAAACCCATCATTTTCACCAGGCAGTATTTCACTATGCTGAAACTGAGGTCTCAGATAACTGCATTTAGATTAATTTGCAATGTTATTCTTTCTGGTACGTAGGACCTTGAAAGGCCAGAAATGGATACAAGAGGAGTGACTCAAACATTTTGCTCAGTATTTATATTTATGCCCTTAGATCACTGCAAAATCCTGGCCTTTTTGAATTCACTGGCAAGACTTCCACTGATTTCAGAAGATTTTTTCCTTGAGGAGGATGTTGTATTTTCCTCTAAATTCCTGGCAGAAAAAACCCATCAGAAACAAGTTTATGCCAACTTTGAGGCCCAGCTAAAAAGCAGGATACCTTGTGAGTAGCATCCTATAGGGACAGTCTTCAGGTGTCAGTCCTGCTGTGTTTGCAGGCTGAGCCGCTTGGCAGCAACACATTATCTGGGCAACACATTCCTCCAGCAGCAGGCTAGCCTCAACAGCCAGAGCAAAAAGCCATCACTGTGGTCCTTGAGGATCCCTCAGACAGCCCCACGCCCAGCATGAAGCTCAGAGTGGTGCAACAGCCCTGGCTGACAAATAAGGGGTTACTCTGGTGACTGGGCATGTTGTGATGTTTTTGTCTTTAGATGTGTCAAGCACACATCATCTCTTTCTGCTGGGACAGTGTTGCCTCAAAGAGGCTGCCTGCTGTTCAGTCCATCCTCCTTCTTCACTGCAATCTCCTGGACAGCAGCTGGCAGGCCCCCAGCAGGTTTTCTCTCTTCGTGTTAATTTCTTAGGACATGTTTATAGACCATTAGGTATATAGATGCTACTTGGAGTGCATTGTTTCTGCCAAAGTGCATGTGTGACCACAGCTAAAAATTGCATGGCTAAGGTAACTGGGAGCTGGGAACAATACTCATAGATTAGCCATGTACCCCCTGTGCCTTTGCCTGCAGACATGCCTGAATTAATCTTTTCAATCATTTAATTTCAAAGAATCCTTCAGATTACACTAGTCTCCTTCCTGTTTGGATAAAGCTTCTACAGAGCAGTGAAGGAAGCTGTGTTAACGGGATATAAATAGACAGCCTTTCTGAATGAGAACGTCTGTCATCTTTAAAGAAACAGCAGTGAGAAACAGTCCAGGTATATGTGTGTGAGATGTCCTGTAATAGATAGCACAGGAGCCAACTATCAGCACTGCCTGTCCACTGTTGTGCCTGAAGTGCCTTCAAAACCAGACACAATGTTTTACTGTGATAGAGGAACTCAGAGCAAAATTAAAAGTTTCTTATAATTTTAACTCAATAGAGTTAAATAGCATTAAATAGTATAGATCAGACCTTCTCTCATTATTACCAAATCAGACTCTTTACTCCTTCCTGGTGGCTTAGCTTGTTTTACCATCAACATGATTTTCCTAAATCTTTCCACAGGCTTCTAGGTCTGGTCCAAAAAGGATTTTAAGAGATATTTAGCTCTAATGCCAAGGTATGCAGGACTCAGAAGTCCTGTTACTTCTATTTGAACTAGACCATATGTGTTAGCAATAGAATCTCTTACACAAACCAAGTAGACAGATGCTGGTGTGTTTCTTAGTGGGAGAATGCAAGTGCTACCAAATCAGTCAGTCCAGGAAAATGTTGAACAGCTAGCAGGTGTTTAAGAAATCTTCTTTCTAGGCATGGGTAAATGAGTTACACAAACAAGATATCAAGAACTGCTAGCATTTTCTACTACTGCAATCTGATGGTGCTTCAATATTCCCTCCAATCCTGGAAACAAGAGCTGTGCTCTTCCAGCAACATTTTGAGGCACTGTTTTAACTTCATTAAATACTGTCACTTTTTACATGCACATTCTAAGTGCTTTTATGCTGAGTTTCTTCCTACCTACTGTGACACAGAGACACTGGCTGCAGTGGGCTGGGAGTGTAAGCACCTTCATTGCTGATTTTTAAACATTTGGCATTTAAAATTGTGAAGTGATTGATGCAAAAGCTTTCCAAGGTTATAGAGGTTCTGCTCACTCCCCACTAGTTCTCTTTTTGTTCACATAACATCAATACCTGAGAGCAGCTGTGGGAGGTCAGTGTCATCCAAACCTGGTATTTTGGCCCTTGGTTTAGCTGTTGAATGGGCAAATATTACTGTGATTTAATGTTTTATACATATGCTCTTGCAGGCAAAAGTGGTAATAAAACAGCATTGATAAGAAGAGATTAACTTCATGGTTCAGTGGAAAGTGTGTCCAATGGGTACATAAAGTAATAACCTGAGCTACTCCTTTTTGTTTTCCATCGAGTTATTTTGCATCAGTACTGCCTATCTGAAATACTTGAAACATCACCAGAAATGCCATCATCTTCATGACAACACATAAATTATTTACCTCTGTTTTCTGATTTTTATGCCTCTAGGATTTTTTGCGACTAGCTAAGTGATTCAGAAACTTGTAATTAGGATGTGGTAAAATACTGTATGTAACAACAAAGCCACTTTGAACACTTCAAATACTTTCAAATCATTATTTGTATTCTGTGAATGGGTGACGTGTGGGCTCTGTAATGCTTCTCTAAATTCTCCTTCATTCACTGCAGGAAACTTCAATCCTACCCTTCTTTCTGTAGAAATGACCAGCTGAAAATTAGGTAAAAACTTTCTAAGACAAATGAACAAGGGGGGAAAAAAAAACCCCACTGATGATATTTTTGTACTGATCAGAAATTTTGTTAGTTTCCTATTGTGAACCTCAGTAATATTCTCATTTAGTACGTGGTAGGTTGCTCCTCTCAGACTGTTAACTCCTGACATGCAGAGTTAGAAAACAGGTTTTATGTTGCTGGACTGACTCCACAAATGTCTACTACATCAAACTCAGGTTCTGTCTAGCCCTGCTCAGCTGTGATTCAGCTTCTGCTCTGTATTGTCAGCAGTCACGCTACAGTGCCTTTGGTTGAAGAGCATGTTTGTGTGCCAATTGCAAGAGTGGGGCTCAGCCTGGACCTTCCTTTTGTTCTGGTTTGTTTCTATCACTGGAAATGCAGAAGAAAAAAAAAAAGTCAAACTAAACCTGGCAGAAATTTTTTCAAAATTTTCATCTTTCTTTTGAACTAAATGGAAAATGAGGGCAGTGTTCACAACAATGAATACTTTCTAAAGTGAAAGGTAGCTTAAAACACCAACTCAGATCTTGGCCTGTAAGCTCCAAGGTCTGAGAAAACTGATTTTACTGACTTGATCTCAACACTGCTGGAGGTTCCAAACAAGAAACCAGTGTTTCTGGTACCAGATGGAGTCTCCTCCTTGTAAAATGGTCATCTCCATAGGGTAGGAGTGAGAGCTGCTGTTTGCAGCATCTGGTTTCTGTGGTTGTAGTACAGCAAAATCATGAGCAACTCTGCAACAAGTAGTGGTGGATGACCCCTGTGTTAGCTCCTGATGGGGAAATGAAACTGTTTATATGGTTCCCTAGTGACTGGCTTTTCCGTACAGGTTACCAACACTTCTTGTTTTCCCTTGGCCTGTAGAAGCTCCTGGGTTTGGTTCTTGGAGAAGTAAATATTGATTGAGGTAATTTGTTGCTAATGCAGGGCTTGCCCAGATACTAATTTGATGCTTCTGCTCCTGCAAACTTTAGCACTGACAATAACAGCATACGTGTGCACTTATATATCATGGAGTTATTTAGGCTGAAAAAGACCCTTAAGATCATACAGTTCAACTGTAAACCTAGTATTTCCAAGTCCATCACTAAACCAGGAAGATTAACAGAATTAACATCTGTCTGAACTAAACTGGCCTGACTGGAATATGGCTGAAATGAGTTTGATGGTAGTCATTAAAGTCTGTCAAATACTAATACTCAGCTCTTTTCCACAGCAACCTTCCTTTTTTTCTTTCCTGCAATTTTGGGTTACTTGATCCTTTAAACACTTCCCCTGGATGGTGAGGGAGGTCAGAGAATCTCCTCAGTCTGCAGAAGACTGACAATTAGTCAGACCTGGAAAACTCAGTCTTTGATTCACCAACAGAGTCAATATTTCTAAGACTGTTTCAGGATTCCCACCAACTTGGTGGTAATATGACTCAGCCTGTATTAGATGAACCAAAAGTGTTCCAGGAGTTTTAGTGGCATATGCTGCAAGTTTAAAATGCATTTGCTGCTTTTGTGACAAAAGAAAAAACTACAGAGCTACTAAGAGCAGGCCTTAGTGCAGTTGGCAACAGAAAGGACTTTTGCAGGAGAGGAGGTGTTTTTAGTGTTCCTGTAACCTTGCAGGCAGAAGTTAAAAAGAGGAAGAGGATGTAACTCCATTGTGCTAGATTGTATCTCTTATTTAGACATTTTAGACTTGAAGCAATACTGTCCATTTAGATTCTAATGTAAGCACAGTAGCATTGGAAAAGACAGAGTAAAGACTAAAAGGTTAACTCTGCAAAAACCACCACTTGTAGGGTAATTGGCTGTTAGTGCCTTCAGATTGAGTATGTTGTAATTACCATTATTTCATGGTTGAGCTGAATAAGGCAGCTACGCTGCTATACTGTAAAAGGGTTTTTTTACTCACCAGGAAAAGTAAGATGAAAAACCTTAATGCAAACCTGAATTTACCATGGGATCTGTGGCAGCTGCTGCTGGACTATCTGTTGACAACAATCCCCAAGCTCAGAGCACGGTCAGTTACAGCAGGTTTCTCAAGGCCATGTCCAGTTGGGTTTTGAGTACCAGCAATGATGGAGAGGTCACAACCTCTCTGGGGAACCTGTGCCAGTGTTTGACTACTCTCACAGGAAAAAAAAAAAAGTCTCATTTTATGGTTGAGTGGGATTTTATGTACTTTCATTTGTGCCCATCAAGTCTTGTCCAGTCACTGGATAGCACTGAGAAGAGTTGGGCTCCATCTTCTCTATCCATTCCCCTCATATCAGACATTTTTACACACTGATAAGCTCATCCTTCAGCTATCTCTTTTTGAGGTTGTACAGTCCGAGCTCGCAGTTTCTCCTTGTATGACAGATGGTCCATTCCCTCCATCATCTTCTGGCCCATCCCCTGGTTTCGCTCCAGTAAATCCATAGGTTCCTTGTATGGGGGGCCCAGGGCTGGACTCAGCACTCCATATGTGTCTCACCAATGCTAGAGGAAGGATCACATCCTGCTGGCAATGCTCCTTGTCATTTTCTTTCCTTGAAGAATCTGGTGGGCTTCCTTGTTGCAAGGGCACGATGATAACTTATGATCAGCTTGGTGTCCACCAGGACCCCCATGTCCTTTGCATTACAGCTGCTTTACAAACACTTGGCCCCCACCAGTTACTGATGTGTAGGGCTGTTTCTCCCCAGATGCAGGAGGATTCTGCAGTGTGCCTTGTTGAACTGCATGAGGTTTTGTTCAGCCCATTTCTCCTGCCTGTTGAGGTCCCCCTGGATGGCAGCACAACTGTCCTGAGTATCAGGCACTCCTCTCAGTTTTGTGTCATCAGCAAACTTGCTGAGGGTAGACTCCACCCTGCCATCAAAACCATTAATGAAAATGTTTAACAGTACTGACTTCAGCATCCTCTCCTTGGATGCACCACCAGTGAATGGCCCCCAGCTGGGCTTCCTGCTACAGCTGGATTTTGTGATCATGACTCTCAACCTGGCAGTTGAGGCCAATTTCAATCAGCTGCCTAACTTGTGCTTCTTCAGCTTGTCTCTGAGGATGTTGTGGGAAACAGTACTGAAAGCCTACTACAGTCCTTGGAACAAATAAACAACATCCTCTGCTCTCCCCTCACGAGTCATCTCTTCATAATTAAGTTGGTCAGGCAGGCTTGTCCCTTCAGAAATCCTTGCTGATTACTCCATTATCTTGTCCTTTGTGTATTTAGAAATTTCTTCATCACTTTCCCAGGGGTCAAAGTGAGGGATCTAGTTTGAACTTCCCCAGATCCCCTTTCTTGCTCTTCTTGAAGACAGAAGCTACATTTTCTTTCTTCCCATCCTCAGGAACCTCCCCCAAGGAACACAACCTTCTAAGTATCACAAGAATGGCCCCACTGTCCTACTACCTGCTAGCACATTCAGCATATGTGGGTGCATCCCACCAGAGCCCATGGAATTAACCTATGTCAAATTTGTTTAAATATCCTCTAACCTGATCCTATTCCACCACAGCTAAATCTTCCTTGCTCCAGTTTTCCAGGTCTCAGGGTCTTGGATTATTTAAGGGTTGTCTAACCTGTAAAGAGTGAGACAAAACACACTGTTCCTCAGGGTCGTGCATTCTTTGTCACCAGGTCCTCTCTCCCTTCCTAAAATGAGTTGCCAAGTAATATTCCTCTTGTGGGTTTACTTTTTTAAGAAAACATGTAATCTCATGAATGTCACTTGAGCAATTTGTGTTGTCATCCAGCTGTTGTGCAGCAGTGCAGCAAAACACATGAATTATCCCTTTGCTGAATAGCATTGCTCATATGCCCAAAGTTAAGCAAGTATTAAAAAGCTTTGGGAAATGGACCTTTAATTTCCACCAATGCCAAAGGCTTCAAACACAGTCTGCTGCTATTTAAATCTTCTCTGAGACATCTACAGATTAAAAACTTTTACACATTCAAAAATCAATGTAAAGAACTGCTGCTGACAAAGGAAAATTATAGAAAATACTGGAGATTTTAAGGTGGACTAGGAGCTGGACCACACTGATGTTCTCATGCTTGGCATGTGTTTTGCAGAGCTGGATGTGTGTTTGGGCGCATTTGGAACAGGGCTCTATACAGCCTGAAACACTAATTTTAAAACAAAGAAGACTTAAGATAGGCAGAAAAACTTAAACTTGTCGTGCCTCTGAGCACCTCTTTTTCACAGATAAGGAGTTGTCTTTCCTGTGAGCACTGACACTTTCAGGTATAGAAATTTGACTCTTGGTCTTATGAGGCCTCAGATGTTTTCCACAAAGCCTGGTAACACAAAGCACACTGCTGAGTGTCTTGCTGAGTCGGTCAGTTTATCCTTGGAGACACTTTGCTGTGTATCTTGGCCCGTTCCTTTGTTAGCATCTCTGTTAGGATGCGTGGACTGTGACTGTAATGAAAACTTTGTACAGGGTGCAAAAGGAGTTTAGTTTGTTCCCGGAAATATGACCGACCTGGAGTCAGAAATCAGTGTTGTCAGCTTTGTGATACTGCTGATGTAATTTAATTTCTCAGGGTGGAGCAGTTGCATTTGTAAATTGTTTCCGGCAAGAGCTGTATCTTTGCACCATCTCTTCCCCCCGGGCACCATGGCTTTGGCCTAAGCTGCTACTTTGAGACTAATAACAGTCAATTATTGTAATGGGACCAAGATCATAAGTCCCCATTCTAAGAAGCAGCAGAGCAGCTACCATGTGCCAACAGGGTAATCAGTGCTGGCTTTTGAGAACAGCTCTTCCCAAGAGATAATGGAGATGACAGCTTGACCTCAAGTTGCTAAGGATTCTCTTGTAAAACTGAGAGATTAGTTTGATTTATATTAGCCCTGCCAGATTCCAGCCTGGCTTGTTTGCATCCTTCTTCCTGAAATTATCTTTCAGGCCTCCGTGGGACTTGGAGTAGCAAGGCTCTCTGCCACTTACCATCAGCCTGCTATCTTCTGTCTTCTCTCTGGAGCAGGGTCTGTGGGCTCACACAAAAGTGGCCGTACTGAGGTTGAACATGAACTGACATAAAAATGCAGGTTTTAAATTTTGGCAAGTGCCTTGAAATGATGAATATGAAGAAAATACAAGCATCTAGCACTGTTCTTTTAGAGATACTTTTACTTGATGAACGTATGCATAAATAGTGCTATCAATAGCACCATCTACTGCTTTCGGGATAACAGCACACATGATCTGCATTATAATAGCAGGGGTAACTAGTAAAATGAGAAAAGAGCACTGAAAGAGGTCTTTTTTCCTCATCTCCTGGCAGCAGTGATGCTGGAGAGGCACTGCATCGACCCTTGTTCTCAAGGCAAGCAATCTGCTGGGAGTCTGCATGGCCAATCTCTCATCAGTGCTCTGCAGATCTGTTTCAATCTGTTGGGGCCCTCTTTTCAGATGTGTGTCACCAAAGCATCCCATCTGATTTGGTAACAAATACCAGGAATATTCTTCCTTCCAGTGCTTTGCCGAGTCCTCTCCACCTAACTCTGTTAGACCTTAAGCCAATTTGGGGGCCAGTATCACTTTCTCATGCTCCCTGCCAATGCTGTGTCTGCCTCTCTGCAGGACCTTCACAACATTCCCTTTCTCCCACCCCCAAGGTACAAGCAGTGGATGCTCCTGGATACTGAGCCAGATAAGGAGACATAGATCTCTTCAAGCATTTAATCTCTTCATCAGCTAATCCAAACTATAATCATGAGCAGATACAAGCCCTTGTGCATTTTATTAACAATGCAACTCACATATTTAAATAGGAGACTATAGCAGTGCAGAGTCTGAATAGCTGCCTGAACTTTGGGGGATGACAAGATCCCTGTCCTTTGCACAGGTCAGATTAATGGCAGTCTGCATATTATGCAATATTTAATTTCTTTCCCCCTCCCAAAATACCAAGAGACTTTAGACCTCTTGGCTCTGCAGAGTCATAATCCCTTTTCTAGTCTACAAAGAGAGTTCTATCTCAAGGAGAGTGTTTTAAAGGTCCCTGGATGCTCCAGCCCCACCCCTGATTTTGGAAATGAACCACCTTATTATGCACTCCAGCTTTACACTCTTGCTAAAAAGAGCAAACTTTTCTTGTTCCTCTGTTTGGCTTTTTTTTTTTTTCCTGTTGTTCCAGGACAGGATGTCTCACTTAGAAATCCAATTTTTTTTTTTTTACAAGGAATTCAATTTCTCACGCTGCTGCTAGTTGCTCTCCAGCATTCACAGAGCCACTGCTCTGCCCCAGGGAACTGAAAGATTTAAAAAAAAAAATCATAGGCAAGGAAACAGAATAATTTTAAGTAGCCAGCATCAACATGGGAATGAGTACCAGGAAAAAAGCAGTTGTTTACAGTATTGCAGAGCCAAGGACACCTGGGATATGGTCATGGATTTTAAAGGGGAGATACTGGTGTGAGCCTACAGGCATATCAACCCCGCAGGAGGGCATGAAAATTACCTCTTTCCCTTCCTCAGCCAACAATCATAGGAACCTAATGTCTCTCAGGCTCCCTAGTCTCTGGCAGAAACAAATTACTGGATTCAGCTATGATTGTGGTTAGGGCAAGGGACTGGGTAGGGTAAACAGAGAGGTTGGTCCCTTTTGCTGCTCTCACTGAATCTTCTGCAAGAAATATGCCAGCCTGATTGTGCAGCACAAGGCTCAGGGTGAGACACTCAGCAGCAAAGATGAAAACACTCCTCATGTGGTAAATTGGCAAGGGGTTCTCTGAAGAAAAATACTGTGTAATTGTGTCATTAGGAGTGTATAATGAATCATGCATCTGCATTTGAGGTCAAGTTGAAGCCATACAGACAGCCCTCGTTAAGGCTCCTCCTCAGTTCTGAGTGATGCAGACTAAACAGTGTTCTTTTGCTGCAGAATTTGGGGGGTGTTGTGTAATTTTATGCAACAAGAAAGTCAGTAAATCACAGCAGTTTGAAGGTCTGCTAAACAGAAAAGTAGAAAAGAAAAAGCAAATCCAAGCAAAATCATCAAGCAGTTGAAGAACGTATCAGTTCTGTCTGGGTTTCAAGATTAGACAGCTTCATCTCTACTGTGAAACAGGAGAAGAAAATTCTGGTGCTTACAAGACACTCAGGACTGACTCACGTCTGACTATGAATTATGAAGGTGACTGAAAAACTGAGGTACTTTTAGTGGCTTAACTGTAGCAAGTCTAATGAGGCAGCAGTGATGGTGTGAACAAGCACCTTAGTTCTTGGGAAGGTCAGGGATCCTCCTTGTACTCATCCATTAACCCTGAAGCACTTGGATGTTCACTGTAGGCAACAGGAGGAAACGTCACTGAGTAGCTCCTGGGCTTGGCAAGACTTCACTTTCCCTGCTTCCCCATGTGGCACCTCCCTTTCCTCCCCACCAGCTATTTTTCAGCTCAGTACCTTTCTCCAGTCCCTCTGCTGTTGTATTGTGATGTCTTTAAACACAAATGTATTTAATTGGAATTATCCTGGGGCCTGTTAGCCTTCGCGTCATTAATTTGGCTGCCCATGAATCAGGGTGGCTTGATAAAGGGGATTTCCTCCCTGCGGCCCTGAGCTGGCAGACAGAGACCTGGTGCTGCTCTCTTCAGGACAGGGTTTGCTTTCAGTTCCTGATGGGTGCCTGTTTCTGTCCATTGCTAACCTCTGTAAAAAGCGATTCACAGCAAAGATCAGCTTAGTTCTTCCAAGGCAAACTCCAGATCTCTACTTTGTATTCCTGGCAGGTGAAAACGTCTTCAGTCTATCAGCAGTGACCTGTAAATTTTCTCTGAGACCCCGTGCTGATAGTGGGGAGTGACCTTTTTTTGCACACCACTTTGAACAGTGTGAAAGAAAGAAGTTATTTGTAGGAAGAGAATAGAGTATGGATTGGTCAAACCCATGAGGCTGGATAGATCAGATGCGCCATAGTGTTCTGTGTTTGGTAATTAAAGCAATTATTAGCAAGTACTCACAGCAGGACAGGGCCATGAAAATCACCTTGTTGCTGCTTTCTCCACTTCTGAATCCTGATCCTGCTCTGAGGGGAGTCATGAAGACAGATCCCAAGAGCGTGAGAGTGCAGTGAAGCCCTTGCACGGGAGTGAGTAATGCACACCAACACTGTGATCCTGTGCTGTTAGGTACCTCTGTGTGCTGTGTTGGCTTTTCACTGTAGATTTGACATTCCCAGTGCCAGAACTGCTGTGTTACATGCATCTACACGGTTCTTGAATTCAAACTTCTGGGAGCAGAAATTGCAAAAGAAGCTTACGGAGGCCTTGACGGAAGAGCACTGCAGGATCCGTCTGTGCCCTCACTGGGAAATGGGGATTGTGCTCCATTCCTGTCATGGTCAATACAACTTCTCAGGCAAACTGGGATTTATAATCGTTTCATTTACTCCAAACTACACTGTTTTTGCCGACCTTTTTTGGTGCCTGTAAGACCCTTAATACCCCTACGGGCTGTGAAATGTAAACACAATTATCTGCTAATGGGGACTATCTTGTTTCCACTCAGGACAGGCCCAGCAAGTGGCAGTGATTCCCACTGCTTTATGTTCCCTTTTATAGGCAAGGGTGCTGTGACTCCAAATCATTAGGCGCTGTGTGGGAGCGATACAATAAAAATGACCTTACAGCCTCTGAGCCAGCAAAAACACTAAATCAGTTGGTCAGCTGGCAGCTACAGCCAGAAAAAGAAGGCTGTGGGAAAAAAACCCCAAAACCATAAAACAAAACCCAAACAAACAAAAAAACTAAAATGCAACTAAACCCACAAGGGTAAATTGGAACAATCAATCATGTCTGAGTGAGATCTGTGCATGTTCTTTTTTTGTTTGGCCAGGCTGTGACAAGCAAGGACACACTGGAGGAGAGCTGCTGTGTCCACTGCTTTTCCACAGAAACTCCCAGGCACAGAGAGTCCTTCCTTTCTGCAGCAGGAAGAATATTGTGTGTGTGGATACGCATGAGAGCATGATTCATTTATTTTTTTGGCTAGCCGACTTTGCAAAGGAGCTAGGGTACAAACCAAAATTATGCACTGTACTCAGAATTCCTGAGCTCGGGGCAGTGTGAGATCATGAAATTAATGTGGCTGAGCACCTTGTACACATCTTGTTGATAATCAAGCTCTTAAAAAGCTTTGTGAAAGAGCTGAATTCCCTGCTAACTCCAGCTTGTTGAACAGCATTTCCCAAAAGACTTGTAGGTGGCAAAAATGTGGAAGACCTGACAAAGGATTCATCTTCTCCAGGAAGAAAATTTATTATTCCACATGCAAAAGATGTACAGAGTTCTGTGACTCACAGGATGAGAGAACAGGCAGGTGGGACAGAAGGGTTCAGCTGCAGTGGATAACACTTGAATTCTTCTTAAACAGAACAATTTTGTAATGAAATAATTGAAAAAAGCCCAAGCTTTTCAATCCTACTTTTTCTCCTCTTGGAATATAATTATTTTTTCAAATAATTATGTGATTTTCAGTATGGCCTGGGTTCCTGAGATGCCTCGTGTTTCATCCGACACAACACTTGGCTAGTTTATTGAAAGCAATACTCCATTGTTATTTATTATTTTACTCTTTCATTCAGCTTTATTTCATTCAGAGCTTGTGCTTTGCAAAGTCAGGTTTGAGTTTTCTGTGGTCAGGTTCATTGTATAGTTTACATCTTTGCAGCATTCCCTGCTCCAACCCAGCTACTGTCTGAGTGCATCAGGGTCACTCCCTGCCCTCTCCTGTCACAGACAGCCCATGGAAAGGGGACATTGCAGAAGGTGGCTGAACTCTCTACTTCCCTTGCCTGGTCATTCTTTATTTTTCTGTATTGCCAAGGGTGTTTGACACCGAAGAAACAAGGAGAGGAGGCCTTTGCCCAAGGGCTTTAAATCCAAGCAGATGTTAGTGCAAGGGCTACTTGAAAATTTCCAGATGAATGATTTCTCAGTGGGAAACATCTTCTTGACTAAATAAGCATGTTTGTGGAGTGTGTCTGCTTCCCATGAGTAAGTCTTCTTTTGCGGGAAAAGGGAAAGTCCCAAACTCAAAAAAAAAAGTCGATTTGGAAACTCAGTTCCTGTGTGACCCAAATTTGCCATATCATGTGTCTTCCCCATCAGGCCTCCCCTTGAGCCATAGACAGGAAAAAAGTTTACTGAGTCTCCAGAACTGCTTCCTACTGCAGCAACATTCCCATCATATAATCCCCCTTCAGCCTAATTAGATTTCTGGCCTTTATTCCTCCATACAAAAGGCTACTCCAGAACTTGGCTAAGTTTTTAATAATTTTTTATTTCCACCCTAAAGTTATTCAAAAGCCACATAGGCCAGTTTGACTTTTTGCTAATGTTGTTCCATAAATGATAACTCTCTCCTCTCTCTGGAGTTTATTATACTGTAGCATAAACAATCATATTTGTTTCCAGTCTTCATATTCCAATATCAAACTGAACTTTCTCCTCTCTGTTTGATCCTACTGGTTCTTTTCTGCACTTGTTTTCATTCAGATTAACCTTTCATGAAGCAGGATTGAACACAATGAATTTATGGCCATACCTCAAACAGCACAACTGCTGTTTCTTTGATTCAGCTGAAAACATACCACATCACAGATCCTAGGATTTTCATCAGGGTTCACTATCATACAGAAGCCATGCTGGAGTTTGAGCAAAAGAAAAGGATAGGAGAAGGGATCATCTGGCTGGAATGTCCATGAGCTGTGGTGGGGCAATTTCAGACTTGAAATAATAGATTTTCAGACAAAATGGTGTGTGCTGATGTGTTACTGAAAAAAATATAACTCCTGTGATGAAAACTCTTTTTTTTTTTTTTTTTTCCTGCTGAGACTCTGCTGAGCTCTAGATCTCTCCTTGGCACTAGCTTTCCAGGCAGTGAAATAGTCCTGTAAAACCTGGTAAAAATAAGATTCACAAAATGTGGAGTGACTGAATTTTTCTTGGCTCCAGGATGCACAGTTTTCAACCAGAACACGTAATCACTGGTTTTGTTACAGATTGCTTTCTGAAGGCCATTTCAGCTGGCTTCAACTGGCATGCTGACTTTTGCAGTAAATCAACTTGTAAAATGCCATTCACTATCAAAGTGATTATTTTACACACTTGGTAAAGGCCTGATAAATTAAAAATATAATTAAAACCAACTCATAGGGCAATAACAGCTGACACAAGAACTTCTTTCTTATCCTCTGCGAGCAGCTGGATGGCCACAATATGGCCTCAGAGCTTTACCGTGCAGGATGGCTTTTGCTCTCCTTGTGGGGAATGACAAATGCTTCATGGAGCAGAAATTCTTAAAGCAGGGTCAGATTTGCAAGTGTTTTATGTTTCCGCCATGGAGCCTAAGTGCAAATTCCCTCTTGAGTGGTTTGTCTCCAATGCCCAAATCCTGTCATGTAGTCTTCTCTGCTCATACAAATTAATGGCCAGGATCCTTTCCCAGCATCAGATGTGGCTCCATCCAGTCTGGTACTCAGAAATGATTTTTTTTTTTTTTTTTTTTTTTTTTTTTTTTTTTTTTTTTTTCCATTTACACAGACTTGTATTGTCAAGGCAACCAAACACGAAATGTAGAAAAGTTTTATTTAGTCCCAGCCTACACATTTCTCTCCTATTGATCATGCTTCATTTTACCCTGCAATAAGGGACATGATTTCAGTTACCTCTCTGTTTTGGCTCCTCAGAGGCAACTTCTACTCCTATTGCACCTTTTGCAGTGTTCAAAGCCAATAAAAACAAAGTTTTCTGACAAAAGAATCAATCCTCATAGCCATGGTCCACTGTGAGTAGGACTTCACAACATTCTGACTTGGGAGACGTGCAAGTACTTCTTCCTCCCAGTTAAGCTTTAAAGGGGGTGAATGACTGACTGTAATTTGACAGCTGGTACTTCATCTTGAGGCCACCAAGTTAACTTGTAACAATCATGGCAAAGGTTTATGTTTTGTGAATATATTTCCCTCATTGCAAAGATTGTTATTACATCTGTAGTGCAGAGAGGCACTGAGAAACAGAGAGTTACTGAAGAGCAAAATGACTGCTCTGAGCAGCTGGCCCCACTGCCTTGTGTTGCTTTTGCTGCCAGCCATGCCCTGGGCAGGCAGTAGTGGGGACACAGCTGCCAGCTCTTCCTGAAACAGGCTGCAAGATTAAGCTCATAAACAGAAAAAATTATATTTCAGGAAAAGAAACGAAAACCTGGGCTGTCATGTGTAGCTGGTCAGTGAAAGATGAAGTTTTTCTGATGTGTAATACTGAAGAGATTTCCTTTACCAAAATATGATAACAAAAAAACCCAAACCCACTTATTGTTCTCCTGTTTTTATTACTCTTACCTTATTTAACTCCCTGGGGAATGCTGAAAATTCTTCCCTGCTTTCTGTCAGTTGCCTGAGTGACTGAAACTCTCCAAATAGCAGCATCCCAAACACAGGGGGCTGTGTTGCAACATTTTCACAAAGTCAAGCCCAGATTCAAGAGCTCAGATTCTCTTTTCAGTTGACTTAAGCCTAAATCTTCACTTCTGGCTAAGGCTGTCTTATTACTATCTGTTAGCTGAGCTTGCACAACATTGCCCCATACACAGCCAGATTCTAGAGGGGTCTCAAGCCATCTAAATCAGGGTTCCTGGACTACACTATGCACCAAGGTGTAGACAGACACAGAGGCTGTAGTACATTGGTTTTCTAGGCCAGGAAACGGAGACTGAAATTTTTGTGGGTTTTTGAATAGTATAGCTATCCCATTAATATTCCCAGATGTGTGTCTGAACAGCAGCACAGGCTGCCACAGTCATCTTGTCCCATGGAGATCCTACATATCTTTGAGCATGCTGCAGTTCTGCCAGCTGCTGTCTGGATCTGCCTGGTTTTAAAAATGTGCGCAGGTTTCACCACGCATAATTTTTAGGATAGTGTAGCTCATTGTGGGATAGGGTAGAAATGGTGTTCTCTCTCCTTTTAAAACTATTGGTTTTTAACAGTTTAATTGCTAAGGTTGACTCATAGTCGGAGGTAGGGGCTGAATTGGGGAGAGAAAGAGGAAATAAACATTCCTTATCTGCTTTTAAAGCTCATCATTATTCTCACTGGGTTTCTACTGAAGTCTTATTACTCTGCTGTAGGCTCGTTAGAATTCCTGGCACTCTGATCTTTCCATGCCTTGTAGGGTTTTTGTTGTTGCTGGGGTTGTTTTTTTTTGGAGTTTTTTCCTTGGTTTTTACTTACAGACCTGACCCAAAACTTACCAGCAATCCATGAAATTAGTGGAATTAAGTTCAGGTTTCCCCTGCTAAAACAGGATTGAGAAGAGGATGCTGACCCTAAAGTATGGTAAGCACATTTCTGGCTGGCACAGCGCTGGGATGGAGACGCTTTCTACACCAAGTGAAAGTCTTCAGAGTGCAGCTGTGCTGAGACTTGAGAAAGAAGTAATTTGGTGCGTGGAGCGGTATTGGTTTGGGGTGGGGTTTTTTGGGGGTTTGTTAGGGGTTTCTCTTTGTTTTCTTCCGTTGTTGTTGTTTTGGGTTTTGTACCAAACCAGGATTTTCTTTGAGTCTCTTCTATTGATGAGGCAGGGCTATTGGTGAGGCGTGAGATTAGGAGCGGCGTGGCAGCAATTACCGAGCCCAGGACATTCCCTATGCATTCCCGGCTGCTCGGCTGGCTGTGAAACCGCGGGTTACCCTCGGCCACGGTGTGATTTTCCTTTTGTTCCTTGCACCCATGCCTTTCCGCCACAAGATGGGGATGCAAGCCCGAGTTTAGGCCATGTGTAGTTAGGCCGTGTAGAACAAGCTTCTTCCCCCGCAGGAATGAATCTTCATGATCCTTGCCCGCTCAGGGACCTCCTTTTGTTGCTGTTATTTAGAGCCTGCAAATTGGCAAGATATATTAATTCTTAAATAATTTTATATCACTGAAGGATGCTGGGATCTGGAAAACAACTTTTTCCTATCTTTACTGAAATTAAAACACCTCTGTGATGTAGTTGGCCATAAACAATTTGAACTCCTTGCAAATCCATGTCAAAATTTAAATCATTGCAGCAACAGTAAGAGGCAAACCTCTCTCTAAAAATACCTGTGTGTCACTAAGTAGAGATTAGTGAGCTAATGATTAGTCAGATAATAGCTGGCAATTGATTTAGTCAGTTAAATCAATTCTATAAGCTGCTTTATTTTATGTTTTCAACTTCAAGTCATCAAATATCTACAAATGTTCTGTCCCAAGTGGCCAAGGGAAGAAATCCAGGCTAAAATGTGGCCAGAGAAAGTTCTGCAGGTCTGATGTTTAGCTGGCAGTGGTGGCAGCTTGGCCAAAATTATTAACAGGCTTCATTTCATAACATAACAATGGGCAACCTCTGAAAGGTTGTGGTAGAAAACATTATGGCAGATACATATCTCTTTTCTGTATGTTGGTGTAATGAAGCCTCCCGTTCCTTCTGAGCTAAAGACAAGTGTTCAACATCCTCAGTCCTTCATTTAGGCAGCATTTACTCAGTCTTGCACACATAAAGGGAGGATAAAAGGGACCTGAGTCCACAAAATCCCATTTTTCAACATCCGTGTTATGAGGTGATACATCCTTTCATCACCAACTTGGGACTACTGATATCTTTCTGAATAGCTCTAATCACCTCCTCCTCCCTCCAATACTATTTCAAAATGTAGGTACTGTTCATTTTTATTGTTGACCTACAATAAAAAGTAATTTATTTATAAATACTCTTTTCCTATTTATCACCACTGATTCCTTTTGCAGCCATTATTCAGAGCATTTGACATTCAGAGATGTCACTTGTGATGAGCGCCTCCAACAAATACCGCCTTTTCTAAAGGAAATTTTGAACAGATAAAGTGGGATGTCATAAATAACAAGATAATACTGAGCAGCAGAACAGTGTTACTCAGGCTTGCTGAAATTGCAGATTGTGTTTCAAGAACAACAATTTGTTTTCTTACTTTAGAATTGTAACTGCCAAATCAGATTTCTCCTTCTTTTACGTCCTTCCCTGCCTAGAAGGGCAAAGGTGATATGAAGACATTAAAAATTCAACCTGCCATTTCTGTAGGGTTTCTATTTGGAAGACAGTCACATAATAAACCCCAGTCCCATCTTTCAGTAACAGAGCTCTCAAAAATGCTGGGTTTAATCTTCTGTCTTCTGTGTGCTGCCCAGTGAATTTGTGTTTTTTTTTCATTTGGACACCACAATGAAGGGAAAACGAGGTAATTTCTAGTCCCTTTCACTTTCTGGTTTTCATCCAAAGTGCAAGATAGCCACATATTTGTTCACAAAAGCAACACTACCACCACCACAACCTCTTATTAATACTAGTTTTAGATATTTAAAATGTTTAATTTGTTTACAATAACAACATCCCGGGGAAAATCCTCCTTATTTTGACTCCAAAACCTTTGCACAGATGTCTTGATGGAAGTGAACCACATGCTTTTTATTGCGTGCCCTTTTTATTTTTTTGTCTAAGAAAAGGTGTCTTGTTATTGATTTTTGGATGACAAGTATTTATTTACTCAATGACAGAAAAATCTCTCAGCCAAACTGTAGAATGTCCTGGGTTGGAAGAGACATCAAGGATCACATAGTTTCAACACCCCTGCCATGGGCAGTGACACCTTCCACTGACCAGATTGCTCAGAGCTCCATCCAACCTGGCCTCAAACACTTGCAGGAATAGAGCATCCACAACTTCTCTGAGCAACCTGTTTCAGCATCTCCACACCCTCACGGCAAAGAGTTTTTCCTAATATCTAATCTAAACCTACTCTCTTTCGTGTGTTTGTCTGTCAATTTCCAGCTGCTTTTGGATTATTGTTTTGCTTCTTGTTCTCTCCTGTAGCTGCCAGGTCTTACTCACTAGAGTATGCCCCATGTTTAGTTGGGCTGACCTTCCCGTGAGTGCCCTGGAAGGTCACAGCAAGTGTCCTGCAGCTGGTTACTTGGGCTAGCCAGGAGGGAACAGAGTAATGCTCAAGGATTCTAGAGCTGCCTTGTAATCATTTAATTCACAACAGCCTGTTTTTATGTTGGCTCTTATGAAATGGGTGTTGAATTCTGCTGTCACTGTGGAAATGATGAATAATAATCAGGTTAAAGGAATATATTGCATCATTCACAGAAGTGCAAGGTAGTTCCTTTGAACTTCTAACACTACCCTAGCTGTTCTTTCCCTCTGGGAATGTTGTTTCAACATCTGAGGTTAAATGCCTTATTTGTAAACAAGTGGAAGGGAAGAAAATTTTTTTCCTTTTTGATTCATTGCATGATTAGCCTGTTCTTTGCAAGGCTTTTACATTAGCATTTAGCAGTTATGTAGAAGTAGAGAGAAGATGATGGAGGGGTGTATCTCAGCTAGTGAATTTATTCTGTTGGCTGCCCTGAAAAGACAGGCATGTTAAAAAGCCATTGAGCTACTCTTACACAAATATAACAACATAGTTGAGAACTACAGGAAACAACCGTGTGACCCAAGGTAGGTGGGCATGATTATGACAAAAGCCAGTTATACAAAACTTGTGGGTCCACTGACTTTTCACCAGTCTTTCACAATGCATTTGCTCTGATTTGAGCTCTCATGGCTCTAGACATATTCTGTGATAAGTTGCATAAATAATCATCCTGCAGTTGCTCTGTCCATGCAGTGTTACATTCCTCAAGAGTAGAAAAGGGAAGAGACAGTTGTTTGATGCAACATCTTAGCCAGAAAACCTGAAATAGCATAATGGGAGCTGTATACTGAGGTGTGGTTTTGTTGCTGGTTTTGGGAAATTTTCTGCTTCTCTGTGATAGGCATGACTCCTGCTGATTTTTTGTTTTCTAAGAATTTTCTGATTTTTTTGCAGGAAAATAGTGAAGGTTTCCTGAGTAACACACAACCTAGAGACAAATACCACAGCATCTTGGCTGATTTCTGTGGCACCAGAAGTACATACTGCTGTTCCCCATTCATCACACCTTTTTTTTGAACAGTCACCCTCAAGGTGGTGCTTCAGTGCAGGGAGGAGAAGAATTTCAGGATGTATAGAAATGTGTCTCTGTGGGATGGGTGGAAGGTACAGGAAGGAATCCATTTACTTCCAGGCTGGGGTTAAGAAAAGTTGAGGTAAACCTTTCTCTGCCCTGCACAGGGGTTGTTGGCCCTGTGTAAAGTCAGGAGGGGACAAAGGCAAGTGTGGAAGTTTCAGTCTGGATTTGATTCTTCTGACACACAGGAAACAAGTATGCTGGCCTTCAGCTCTCTTGAGACTTTAAGCCAGTACTGAAGTGTCTCTATCAACACAGAGAAAAGTTACCAGCCTGTCATAGCCTCAAGTGTTCCAGTGCCTTGACAGAAAATGGGACTTTCTAGGCTCTCATAAACAATTGCTAAAGCTCGTTTTCTGGTCTTGCTTTTTATAGAATAAGCATGTACCTGCTACCTCTCAATATGTATTTATGAAAGCCTTAATGCTATAGCTGCTGTTCACTGCTGTGGGTTCATGTTCGAACTGTTCATCGGCCATTGCAGTCTCCAAGGAGCTGCAGATTCTCATCATTCCCTCTCTGGATTACAGTTTGAAGCACGTCACTAGTTTTCCCAGTGAAGCTGCAATTAGGATTTAGAAGAAAAGTGCTGTGTGTGATTCATGTGAAAAGTAAGTTAGAGCTTACAGTAAAGAGGAGGATAGAGGAGGGAGGATGTTGTATCAATTCACTTTGAGAGTCCTAAAGTGAAATTAAAACATCAATGCTAACTAAGTCTAACTTTTGTAAACTTACCAACTGGGAAAGTTGTAATTTTGGGTTAGAGTCTCTTAGAGAGGAAAACAGAAACCGATCATGGAAGAGATTACTCTTCTTCCTCTCCTTTTCTCTACTTGGCCAGACTTCCTTTTGTGCCGGTGCCAGAGTCAAGTATTTCTGAGAGGCACTTTCCAAAGACCTTCCTTCGTACCCTGATGCTCAGGTCCTGCTGAGTGGCGCTTGCATCTGAGCGGATGTAGAAATAAGCACGTGTGTGTTGTGCTTTTTCTCCCACGAAAAAGATCAAATGCCTCAACTCCCTAGTTCTGGTTTGAAGCGTAATTTGAATTTCTAGGACAAACACTGCTTCTGGGCGGCAGTGACCGGGAGAAGGGCACTGGGAGAAATACATTCCTCCCTGCCATTGCCATGCCGTGCCGGCTGGCAGTCGCTAGCTGTCTGGGGTGTCCCCCCC
>JANPWX010000008.1:4379941-4439382 GCA_024734555.1 Trochalopteron elliotii | reverse complement strand
ATGGCGGCCGGATCAGCCTCCTCCTCCCTCCCGCCGCCCTCCGCCGGGGTCCCTCGCGGGGCCGGGGCAAGGGAGGCCGGTCCGGGCCCGGCGCCTTCTCCTCGTCCCGAGCTCTCTCCTTCTCTCTTCTTCTTTCTCTTTTTTTTTCTTTCTCCTTCTCCCCGCTCGGCAGCTGCCGCTCAAAGATTCGTCCAGGCGATTCCTAGGCGGTTTTCCTTTAGCGCCCCCCCTTCTTTTTTTTGTTTTTTTTTTTAACCCAGAGAGCAACTGCGCTGCCGCGTTCCCTGCATTAAAGTTGTTGGATGAGCTGGAAAAGTGCGTCCCTGTGGCGTATAAATAGCTTTTTTCCGAGTGTCTGGGCGGCACTTTTTGGCGGCATCGTGCAGGGATGATTAAGTTGCTTTCCCAGCCTTGGAAGTCAGCAGCAGTGGCATTAATACTTGGACACGTTTTCCCTGGGTAAAGTCAGATCTTCCATCTATAAGCTAACATAACACTGAACTCTTTTGTTTGAGAGGATGGCTTTATTTTGGTTTTGGTTAGATGTGTATTTTGGACAACCGCGTAATTTTTTGTTCCTAGTTAGTGCAGCTTCTTCAGATCCTGAAACAAGCTCAAAAATTTCCTCTTGTTTCTGTGGACATGGCAGATGTCTGTCGATTCTCCTGAAGATTTAGGCAGTGAGTTTCCCCCAAGTAAATCCAACTCAGTGACTCAGGTTTTCGAATATTGAAACAGGCTGGAAACCTGTAACTGAGCAAGATTGTGAGGCTAATTGAAGACCTTAATTGGAAAAGCTCCCTGAGCATCACAGCTGCTCAGAAACTGCTCAAAGGATTTTTGCTGCCCTCTGAATTTAACCTAGTCTACATGATTTTTCCCTTGTCATGTCTCTGCCTGGAATAAATATTGTTTATTATTCATTTAATCCTGAACGGGAACATGTATTTTTAAAAGAGATGCAGTATTTTAATGTTAGTCAAATTTTAGTTCAAACACTGGTGCATCTACCATTAATTGTAAATATTTATAAGATTGTCACAATAATGCAATATTGCGGTTCTGTTTCACAAATAATAAAACATACTTGTGATGTTTATATAAGCAGCATCTTTTGTAAATATCACAGGAGTGTTGTGTAGAGCTTGGGACTGTAGAGCACACGTATGTTTCAAATAACTGTTTAATGGGAAAAGCACAGTCAAGTGAGTGAACTGCCAGATCATTTTATATCTGAAAGGACAGCCACGCTTAATAGCAACATAGCAGATGTTCATGTTGCTTACAGACTACAGTAAAAATATTGTGTCTCAAGTGAAGAGATTTTAAAGGCTTGTTTAAAATAAAATAAAATAAAATAAAATAAAATATGTATGCCATGATAAAATCTGTCTTAACACAGTGAAGTGTCAAGACTTAGGCAAGAATCTGAGCAACTTTTTGTGTTGCTATACAGTAGTCTCCATGTGTACAGTTTCTACTACCAGTTTGTTAATGAAACACGGTAGGAATAAGGGTTTTTTTAAGCACCATGCCAGTGGTGGGCTTCTTAAACAGACTGAGCTCCATGGTAGCAGTGGCTCCCAGTTCCTGCAGTGTGATTGCAACTGTGGGGGGGTGATGCTACTGCTCTGCCTTGAACTGTCTTCCCAAATGTGCAATCCTGTAGGCTGATTAAGATTTCTGCTTATTATCAGTCTCATAAATTAATCATGTTTGTTTTATTGCCCTGGGTTTTATTAACTAGTCCTCCCATGATTTCTCTGTCACTGCAACTTGTGAGAGTATGGTGCCTCCAGAAGAACCTATGGGATTAAGGGTTTATTGTGCAAGGGGGTTTTCCATCCCCCTTGTTATGTGTGATTAGATGACATATAGTTCCTTTCTAACTTTAAAACCTCAGTAATTAAATTTCAAACTTAGTAGATACTAACCATAACAGAAAATCTTTCATAAGGAACCATCTCACCTGACAGGGGCCAAAATGAAGCTCTAGGAAACAGTATTTGGAAGAAGAATGCAGTGAACTTTCTCCAGAGTACTGCTGTGACAGGCATCCTGGAGACAAGCTGAGCTGCTGGTGGTGTATTGGGATTGTTTGTGTTTGTCCAGTTGCTTTTGTAACCCATGAGATTTTCATGAGTTAACAACAGCAGTCTCCTGCTTACTTAGTCCCAGTTACTTGTTATTCTAGTAACAAGCTTGTCTGCAAAAGTCTTTCTCCCTTACCTACAAACTGTCAACATTCTTGTTCCTCTTCTAGTGTTTTCTCTGTTCATTTTTACTTTGCTACTTCACAGAGGTTTTTTTCCTGTGGATTAAAACTAAGTGGGGCCAAACCCTTATGCTGGAGCATAAAAGCAAGTTTTGATGGATGTGCTTGTTTTGTGACCACACAACCTTCTGCAGCAAATGTGACTAATGCCCTTTTTTTTCCCTCTGCTCCTTTAAGCAAAGCAAGTCGGCTGTCAGATTGAAGGAGGACATGAAAAAGATAGGTGTGCTTCCACTGAACAAGCAGAGAGACACGACCAGTCCAAAAGTGTTTGGTGTGAGTCTTCTGGAACTCCAGCAGCAGGGACTGAGCAAAAATGGAATCCCAATAGTTGTGTGGAATATAGTGGAGTACCTCACCGAGCATGGTAAGTTTAGTGGAGTCACTTCTCCTTGGCAGCACTCTTTATGTAAGACTCTTCAAAGGGAAGAATGTGGGTTTTTTTGTAGCACAAACCACAGGCAAAGAATGTTACTGTATGTGGTTTGCTTCTTTTTTTTTTCTGCCTTGATGCTGAACTTATTTTTTAGTATGTTTATAAAGGTGAACTACAGTATTAGGCAGCAGCGCACTTATAAACAAGCTGTTCTGTTCATAAACAGAATAAATTCCTTTTGTGAAGGTTTGTGTCATATTCCAGTTGCAAAGCATTTAGCTTTAACACTTTCTCTGTATAGAGATAGTCACAGGCACACACACACATACACTCACATCCCATCAGAGAATATTACTGAAAAGGAATACAAGTTTTCACAGGTTTTCAGGTATATTCCAGTTACTATTAATCCCCTCAAGGAAGTAAGTTCAATTCTTAGCTTCTGTTTGCATTCATTTAATGAGACTTTAGTTCCTGTTGTTGAAATAAATTTCTTTGCAGAAACCTAGAGCACCACTGGTGCACAGATGTCTTGTATGGCATTTGGTCAGCAACAGAAAAGGTTTGTGGTGGTAATTTCATCTTCTAAGGAGTTGCATCTGTTTTTACCCTAAGGTTTTTCTCTCAGCTACTCAGTAATGATAATCCAATTGTAGAGGCTTAGATTCTATGACTGTATCTTGGTAGATCCTCAGAAGCTCATAGATGAAAACATGGCTTGAAAATTAGCTTGGATTAATGTACAGTGCAAATTTAAAACATGCTCCCGGCTTTACACAGAAGCATCTTGCTTGATCTACTTCAACCTGCCTGAAAAGTGGCCTGCTAGGACACTGGAGGAGAAAGAATGGAAAAAGCTTTCCATCATTTAGGGTTTAATCAAAAACAGAAACTGACAGACACTCTTAACTGCAAGTTGTGGGCTGTGCTCCGTGTTCCATAAAAAGATTGGAATCCCACACGACTTTGTCTCAAATGTGGACTAAACAAGCCAGGTTTTCTACTCTGCAGCAAGATTAGTTGGGCTTCTGGATGCCAGGTTGATTATCTGGCCTCAATAAAGATAAAGGCCATTCTTTTTCTCACAAAAATGCAAGCAAGATCTCAAAGATACCCTCTTATATGGAAAGTTGTTGAAATGGGTGTCCCGTATCTGTGTAAGGTTTGTTTTGTGAATTAATGGTGGAGTTAATTGTGAAAGCATTTTTAACAAAGGCCCAGACACCCAGACTGAGCTGACTGTTGGGCAGCTTTATCTTTAAGTTAAGTTTGCATTAAGCTGCCTATTTCCAAATTTATAGATGAAGTCAAATTTCACTGTTCTGTATTTAGTAGTTTCTAATTACTGTTTTCAGGATGTTCTAGCCTCTCTATTTCCATAAATGAGTGAGAGAGAGGGAAGGAAGTTTGATCTGTGTGGGGGCTGTGGCATTTGCTCACCTAGTGCTGCAAAACCAAAAATCTTTATTGAGATGAGGAATTTCTGCCCTCAAGATGGCAGCACAGCATGTCACAATGTGTTTTGTTATGAATGCAGGAATACAAACTCTGCCAAAGTAAAATGTTTGGGTGCTTGTCCATTTTTCCCCTTACTAGAGCAGTTTATCTTCTGGTCCAATAAAAGAGATTATTTTTCTGTACAAACCCTGCTGCCTCAGAATTGATTTCCCGTACTGGAAGCATTCTGTCAAATTGCATTTCCTTGATGTCTAGTCTGGACTGATGAAAACAATACATATTTCAATCCTCTTAGTGTTACACTTCTGAGGAAGAACCAGCAGGTCTATAGACACAGTATTAGAAAGGAAGAATTTTTGCGAAAGTGTTCTAGAGAAAAAATAATTTATAGAGGTCAGTTTTAGGGTCTTCACAGAAGGTTTCAAATCTCAACAATGCCTAGAAAGTGCTGTTCAGTTTAGTATGGTTAGTCTGACTTCCTCTGTTGAAGCCTCCCTTTTTTGTACATCTCCTTTACCTGGTGTGGCGTGTCTGGCCTGTAGTGATAGATACCATTTCTTTTTCATTGTGAAAGACTTGAGGCTTTGTGCTGTTCAAGATACATTATCTGCTCATTGAGATTTCCGACTATCATAAAGTTGCAGAACTCACTATGGAGTTACTGCTGTACTCAGCACATACTCAGATGTTTTTGCCTCATGATGGTCATGGGTAAGAGCCTGTTACCCTGGAACATGAAGCTGGAAGTAATCACATGGGTGAGTATGGCAGTCCTGCTCAAGGTAATGGGCTACTTCCAAAAATGAAACAACAGAAGTGTTTTGTAGAGTCCTTTGTAAGATCCTTTTCTGTTGAAATGTCCCAATGGAAAATGTCTTGTCTCAGTAGTTTCTCATCGTGTGAGACAGCTCAGTGGCATTGCAGTATTGTGGGTTCTCAAAATAGTATCCCAGGCCTCAAGATCTTGTCATTGGTATTTGTTATTTATCATAATCTAACTACCTGACTAGAGGGAGTTTGTGGGGACAGAATAATATTTTTTTTTTGTATTGTAGTATATTAATTGCCCTTGTTTGTATTACTACATGTGCATTATTTAAACTAGAATATCTGTTTCATCATGTCACTGGAATGTGGTGGGTCAGCTCAATCTTAAACCAATATATAATTACAGGTATGACACAGGAGGGTCTCTTCAGGGTGAATGGCAGCATGAAAATGGTGGAGCAGCTGCGCCTGCAGTACGAGCGTGGGGAAGAGGTGGAACTTGTTAGAGATGGTGATGTGTACTCAGCAGCCAGTCTGCTGAAACTCTTTTTGAGAGAGTTGCCAGATGGAATTATCACATCTGCCTTACATCCCAAGTTCATTCAGCTTTACCAGGGTAAGTGAGAGGTAGAGTCTTCATCCTTCAATAATACACTTCCTTTCTGAGTAACTGGTTTCTTAGTTTACTTTGTTTTTCATTGCCTTTGGCTTCAGCTCTTACCTGCTCCCAGATGTGCAGTTGCGTTACAAGAGGCAGAAAAATGTTTCTCATGTATTTGGTAAAGTCTGGACTATTTATGATTTTCTAATCTAGTTATGTCTGTTGAATAAAAAGTGAAATGATCAGCTGGTTTCTTTGGGTATGCTTGTAGAAAATAATTGTGCAGATTAATAGATAGATTTATTTCTCTTTGGTAGGGTGGTTTCTGACAGTTTCATTGTAATGGACTCTTGATAAATGAGAACTTCATCTGCTTGTCAGATTGGGCCAAAAGCATGCACTGCCAAAGTTTCTGCTTCACACTAAGTAATGTGATTGTCCATCAAAAAAAAGAACCAGTTTGCAAGTAACAGCAGACTATGTTTTATTCCCTGTCATAACACACAACCTGGAAGATTTCTTTTTTTCTTTTATTTATGCCCCCTCATCCACCTTCAAGTGGTGGATCAACCATAGGAGAGAATACTACTTCTGCTGTGGAAAGCTGAGAAGTCATGTTAAAGAGAGTTATGCAAGTTTCAGTCTAATCCATCTGTATCTGACAATCGCTGGTGGTGGTAGGTGGAATAAGTGGTGGTTGGCCCTGTTCCTTGGCCATATGGGTCACTGACAGTTCATCTCTCTTGCTGCAGGCAGTCAACACTTCATCTTTATGTTTTCTTAAGTTGCAAGGTGAGTGGGTAAAGTCACTGGAGAATGCAGAGGAGGTTCTCACATTCTTGTCTTGAGGTCTACCTTCCACTTTTCTTGCCTTCAGTGGGAGAGGAGGTTTAGCCATTTCCAAGAGGAGTGAGAATAGTGACGTATGTTTTCTTTATTTCTTTTTGGGCTGTAGAGAGTGTTGATAGTGCACTGGAGAAAAACTTTGTGCTTTACCTTAAGTGCAGACATTTCAGCTGTAGGTTGTATGTGGACTGTGTAAAATACCTTCCCTATCTAGTAAAGTTGTCTGGGGCACAAGGATAGGGTTCAGGAAGTGTTGTGTAGGAAGGTGCTGTTGTTTTAGGAAGTCTCTTTTTTCTGGTCATTGCTGTGCTTTCTTTGGGGACTTTTAGATTTCACCAGGTCTGATTCATGAGCTGTATTTAATTATGTTCTTTCTCATAAATCACAGCTTAAATGTAAATTAGTAATAAATAAATAAGTCACACCTTTGCTGTTCCTTATCTCTTCTCCCACAAAGGTCATATTGGTGTATTGTACGAGCAACTACTGATGCCCTTTGTGAACAGTGCTGTTTGTGGAAAGGTTAATTTGTTCTGTCTCCCACAGGAAAGGCAAAATCCCCTCAGTACTTTCAAGGGAAATGAGATGGATATTGTTACTTAGCAGATTTACTCAGCAAACTTTCTTGTTTCCGAATAAAGTTACTGGTGTAACCTATGAACCCAGTTCTGCAAAAATCCATCCAACTGTGACGTGTCTTCATAGCTAAGTTTGCCTGTATTCCACAATAAGATCAAGCTTAGTGCCATTATAACTTTGATTAGGGAAAAGAGACTTATTTGAAAAATGCAAGTTGGCTGTTGTGGCAAAGGGGAGGCTTTTGTAAAGTTTGAAGAAAACTTGAGGGGTTTTTCATGCCCTAGAAAATACAGCATAAATGAGTAGTTATGAAAGGCACTGATGATTTTCATCGTGTTCAGATTAGCTTAAGTGGTAGGTGGGCATTTGCATGCAGTTAAATGATCAACCAACTGTGCAGGATTGCAGGAGTTATCTGTTCACTTATCAAAGTATGTGCAAGGGTATTGGTTGCAAAATGGTACCAGGAGAGTGCGTGCCTGGGTGTTCGTTTTGTAAACTGTGAAGAGAGTAGGTCAAACTGTTTCTGAGTCAACAGGTTATTAAAAAATAACTCCGGATCTGGAGCCACTTTGCAACATGTCTACAGTGAAGGCAAATAAAAGCTCTGTCACAATCTCTGTATTCCCTCCTGTTGAAGCTTTGCATGGGAAATGTTTTTTTAGGATTATGTTAGATTTCTTTCAGTGTATTTTTAGGGGTTGTTATCAGCATTTTTTAAGCCAGCTGAGATCTTGGCCTCAGAAGAACATAGTTACTTTACTCACTATAAAGTGAGTAAAATGGTTAGAGAGTGATTCCTCTAGTTAAAAATAGCTGGACTGAAAATTTCAAATGTTACCTGTAGCTGTAACCTTTTTCAGTTCCAGCTATCAAATTTGTACCAAATCAAAGAGAAATAATCTGCTCTATTATGAAAGAGAGAAGCTGTACTGTTGGTATCCAGGAAGTCCATACAGCTGGTTTGGCATTGCTCTCTGCAGCCTGTGCAGTGTTGTGTGAAACAGAGCTCTGCATGCTGCCCTCAAGTCCTAAAGTACTTTTGTTTATATAAATATTCAGCGTAACCAAGACTATGCAGTTCCATAAAACATCATGTCGTTTATTGTGGTGTGTCCTGGCATTCTCTGTGTGCCCTTGGAGAAGGACAGTGGCAGTGGGAGCTGGGAAGGGCCTCCCTCTGTAAATGATGTTGATCAGAGATGTGTGTTGCAAGCGCAGGCCAGGGACACACCGATAGTGACCTTGGTGTTGGCTGGTCTTCTCACAGTGCCTGACAAATAAAGGCTGCTCCTTACGGGGAGTTCTGGGGTGAAAAATGTCCACCACAATCTCTTTTGTGGCTGAGGCTTCGATGCAGAGCAGAGCTGTGCCCACTCGTGCAAAATGGGCTGTGCTTTGAGAAACCTCAGCCAGAAATTAGCAGCTCCCATACAGCAATCCCTGCCTGAGCTTGTTTCTTCCCTCTGGCTTTTCATTCCTTATCTTCCTGTATTGTGATCACTGACTCTTAAGACATCTGTGTGTACTAGGAACTGTATGCACAGCTCTTACGCCTTTTACAGGTCACTTGCTTTCATCAAGACAAAGTGCTACTGTACTGTAAATTGCTTTTTTGTTGTTGTTTCATTCCTTCCTCCAGTGGAGGTGCAGTGAAATACGGACTCTGTCTTCATTTCTTACTCAGTCTAATTAAGTTTAATGCTATTTTGTCACTCTGGCTTCTTGACATTGCTCATCTTAGAGAATTTATACTTTTTTCAGTGGACTGCAGCAAGATGTGAGTTCTATTTCATGAACCTCCTTCTGCTGACAGCCTGCGATGGCTGGCATGGTTTTGTCTGGTGCTTGTGAGCAGCCTTGCCTTTTTCAGGGTGAAGGATAGTAGGCATTGGAAGGGAAGGAGCAGCTCCCTTCCGGATCAACATGTCAGTTTACAGAACACGTAGTAGCCAGCAGCTGTTTGAATTACATGAACAAGCAGAACCAAAAATACAGCTTGTGTTGGGGGATTTTAGAGGTCAAATTTCAATCTGAACAATGACTGTGAAAATGAATAGATGAGAGTTGACCTTTTAAGCATGGTAACTGCAGCAGTGCACCAAGTCTGATTCATTAGATATCTGTGATTCTCCAGGCTCTCGTGACATGATGTTAACCTTTTCCTTTGGCTTTTATTGTCATTTTAGTGTTATCAGAGCTATTTCCAAGCTAGAGAGACAACTTCTGTTTTCCATATGATGATGACGTTCGTTATGCAGTAAAACCTCTTGGAACTGGATTTTTTATGCAGATGACACTCACCAGAGTTGCAAAAGAAGTGTGCTCTTCCTCCAGTATGTTGGAATGAAGGATAAATACAGCACTGCAAAGTGCCATAATGGTAGAGTGAGGTGTCTCAAGCTGGATTGATGACAGCCTTACAACATTTCTGCTCCTGATGGCAGCAAGGCATGATTTTTTTTTCTCTCTGGGGCAGGATCATGTCTGAAGGATGGTGTCTGAAGCAGATTGTTTCTTGGCAGAGAGAGACTGGAGTCCCACTTCCCATAGATTCTGGAGGTGGAAAGAAATGCTTTAATTCCTCTCGCCACCCAGTGGGTGCCGTGGCACTGCAGTGCACAACCTGCTGCCTCTGTGCCAAAGATCAGGTTCCCAGGGCACATTGAGAGCTGCTGACAGATGCAAGCTTTTCTGTCTGCCCTCCAGTCTGGTAGCATGCAAGGCAGCTGGAAGCTGTGCAGTGGTAGCATGACATTGAGCAGTAGCCTCTCTTCCTCACCTCACAGCACAGATAATTGGCTAGGGCCAATTATGGTAATGTGGTAATGTGGCTCCTGGACCATCTGAGGCTTCAGCAAAACAATTACCCACACCTGCTTGCAGGAATTCCATATCTTCAGTGAAGTTCAGGCAGCATGAAGGAGTAACATGAACAGAGATGAATTGGGGAATTAGATTGTGTCTCTAGTGTGTCAGAGACACTCAATATGTTCAGAAATAGCATGAACTATTGGAAAATATGTCCCTCTCATTGTGAGCTGTGGGTGTATGCTGAAATTAAATGAGACTGTAAACACCCTCACAAATGTGTCTGTACCTCCTACACTGTTGAATCTCCTGTTTCTAGTTAATGGACATTTTGGAAGAGACTGCCTGTCCTTTTCACTTGTATCCTTGACTTGTTCCTCACTAATGAGTCCCTAGTTCAGCTTTGAGGTTGCCAACTGCCCTTGCTGGCTTCCTTGGTCCTCTGTGTTTTGTGTCCTCTGGCTGCTGAGCCTAGACATAGCCTGAGGCTTCTGGTTTTGTTCCTTTCCTCAGCCCAATCCTCTCTATTTCATTCTTGGTTTCAAGCCCTTCCTGACTGTACATCTAGCTAGGCTTCTCTTTCAGGCCTCAACTGAGATGCTGTCTATTGCACATGGCTTTTGGAAGGCTCCCAAAATAAAAAAGTTGATTGTCTTTGTCTGCCTTGAGAGCACCTTCCTCAGCCCTCATTCTTACTTTCCTCCTCTTCCCTAGGCAAAATTTTCAATTTTTCTCTGGTGCTCTGATGTTTTTCTGTTAGTCACTACCAGCTCAGTAAACCTTAGTGATTGACTTTGAAACAAACTGAAAAGGAGAAGGAATGCTCCAAGGAATGGGTTGTTGTTATGACTCAAGACTGTTTTTGCTCTCTAATAAGTTGAAAAGCTGTTATATTTGAGGAAATAGAGTCATGGGATAGCAGTAGTAGACTTGTCCTGGAAAGTGTACAAAGTGCATGGAATACTGTGTATGCATGTCACTGTCGATATTCACCACAAATTATAAAAGGAATGTTTTATAAATAAAGCTGAAATCCAGGAAGTGTCATCAGCAGAAGAATCAACAAATTACTTTTGGGTTTTGTATTCTTTTGGAAGAAAAACTTGAGTTCCTTGTGCCTGAAAGACGAGGTCTTTTCACTGGAGAAGGAGGAGACAGAGCAAAGCCCTATTTTCTTTCTTAGATTTTACGAGGAGAAGGAATTTGATGGCTCAGTAAATGGGGTTTGCTGCCTCATGTTACTCAGTGTCTCTACGTCCTTCAATTAGGGTAAGTTCTCATGATCTTGTGGTATCTGTCTCTGTTCTTGAAAGTACAGAAATGAACAAAGGTTTGGCTGTGCTCAGCAATAATATTTTTGATGTCGATTCACACCCCATAAAACATCATGGTGAATTAACAGGGACATCCTACCCAGAAAACACTAAGGCCCAATAGCTTTGTTTGTTGTGTTCAGAATGTTTTGTGGTGGTTATAAGCATCTTTCTGGTTTGGAAGGGATGGAAATTCCTCCAGTAAATGAAAAAGTACCCATCAGTCTAAAGTCCCAGTGGGAGACTCAGAGAGGCAATTAGCTGTCAAGGGCATTTCCTAATTAGATGACAGGGTGATGCTGATGGAAGAGGTACATTTTTTCTGAGAGATGGCTTTGGCTTTCCTTATCATAACTGCGAGCAATTTGTAGTAGAAAACACTGTGCTAGTTGCTTTGTTATCTGAAGAAAAGTATGTTAGGAGGTGAATTTTAATGTTTTGGCTACATGGAAATTAGTTGTGTTTTGTTTTCTTTTGAGCCTCATAAAAAGATAATTAGTAAAATCAACTCAGAGACTGTAAAGTCCACTTTGATCGGTGTGAATACAAATGCATTGAAATTCCTTATTGTTATTCCATTTAATACAGCCTTCAGAAGCCTCCTGAAATTTTACTGCAATAATGAATCAGATTTCTTGCTGTTGCTGAGCCGATTGCTAGTAGCAAAGCCATGATTGTTTTTTCCTCTGTAACTGCAAAAAAGGTTGTGATAAGCAAGCAAATAAGATTTTTTTTGTCTCATCTGCTTCATGCATATTTGATATTTGACTTTTCTGAAGGAGCTAATTTATTATCTGTAGAAGAAAAGGATATAATTAATCAGTTGGTTAAAACGTTTGGTCCTGTAATTTGACTGGCATTTTAAACTTTGGTCTGCTGTGATGAAAGAATTAATACTAAGTCTGTGGTACCAAAACAGACACAAAAAAGTGAATTCAGCATGCATATAAAAAGGCTTTCTTGCCATGTATATTAGGCATGTCAGGTAAGGCAGGAATCCTAAGCCTGGAAGCAGATGAAATCCCTCAAGTTTCAGCTGTATGAAGTGGCAAATAAGTATATAAAAAAACCTCATTTATTTGCCAAACTATTTGCAGGATAAATCCTGTTCATTAGCCACAAAAAATGTCTGATTGTAAAGCAGGAATAATATTGCAACCCAGTGGCTGAGTTCTCGGGAGTTGCTTTCATATATTTTTATACAGACTGCTAATTTTCACAGCTAGCCACTTTTCAAAGCATTCTACTCCTGAAACACTGTTCAGTGCAGCCCTGCAATATTTCTGGGAAATGAAAGGTAAAAACAAAGACAAGACTTCTGGTGCATGTATACATACATTAAACAGTGTTCAAAGATTTTTGTTTTCCCTTCTTTTTTTTCCTCTCTAAAAAATCGTGGAGCAAATGTAAAATGTTCTTTTTTTTCTTGCAACACAAGCTGTGGAATGTTTTCCTGCCAGTCTTCTCTGCCTGCTGGTAGCAGGGCATACAGCAGAGCAGCACCAGCAACCCATAAGGCTGATAAATAAAAGAAAAAGTACTAGAAATGCACAGATGGCCTCATGTTAATGGACACTGCTTATAATTAGATTGGTGTGGAAAACCTTCAGGGCATGAGGTCTTCTGTCTGGAAAGGATGTTGCAGAGTCCTTGGGGTTTTCATGCATATGTGGAAGTTTCAGTAACATTTCACATTCGTGGAGAGTAGAAATTAATATTTGCAAGGACTAATGCATCCAGTTTTGGTATAAAGGGAAAGCAATACTGACTTGTTTTCAAGACTTTGCTTTTATTGACATGTAAACCCAAGATTTTGGTGGGTACAAATCACTTTTTGGAAGGTATTTTTGTGATGGAGGAGGGGAACAAAAAATTTTGCACGTGAATTCAATTGCAGCAGCAGGACACAATTAAGCAGGAGCTGTGTGTAAGACCAAGCTTGTGTTCACCACCTGGGTCTGTACAAACACAGCATCTGTGAAGTTCATGCAGTTTTTGCTGTAATACTTGGATGTGACTCAGTTCAATATGGAAAACTTTCATCCATACCTAGATTCTAGAAGATTGTGCAGTATAACAAGGCTACTCTCTAACATGAGGCCACATTTTGACTGGTTTTGAAGTGTGGCAGTGTCCAGAACAGTCTGTTCCCTATAAGGAAAACTCCCTTCTGAATATGTAGCAGAGTTGTCACCCACATAAGGTATTGTAGTGCTGTTGTAACACTGTGCATTTCAGGAGACTCTTTATTTTACCACTCTTGCTTTCTTACTTTTGAAGGTTTTCATGGGAAGGGAAACTAATAGTACGAGAAGGGTTTGGGAAGTAGGCATGACAGAAGGAGCATGGAATCTGAGGATCTGGTAGAGAGGGAGTTAAAGCAGATTTAGCTGTGCTAGGTGGGGATAAACATGCTCTAAAGCTCTTAGCTGACTGTTAGTAACTGCTCAATCTGCTCAGGAAAAAGGCTACAGCATAAAGGTAAGAGTCAGATGGCACCCTTGCTGGCCAGGGTGAGCCTCATGAAAAACATGTGCATTCCCTGAGGAAAACTGAGGAGTTGTGTGTCTCTGAGCAGAAGCAGGAGTGAATTTTAGCTCCCACTGCTTGCTCACCCATGTAATTAAGTTGGCAGCAATGAAGAAAACCATATACATACATTTTTTCTTCTCTTCTTTTTCCTAGACTCTAGAAATGACATGCAGAAGGAAAGTAACTTGAAAGAACTCCTTAAAGAGCTGCCTGATGCTCATTACTGCCTGCTGAAGTATCTGTGCCAGTTCCTGATAAAGGTTGCTGAACATCACGTAGAGAACAGGATGAATCTTTGCAATCTTGCCACTGTATTTGGACCAAACTGCTTTCAGTAAGTTGGGCTCTTTACTTTTCCCTGTTTGCTGGCAGGTGGCCAGAAACATAGTTGTCAGAAATCTAATTTGTCAGGGTGATCAGATGAAGGCAGTGACATGGGCTCTGTGTTAAACTTCAGTGCTAAATCTATTTTTGAGCCAAATGGAAGTGGAGTAGCTAGTGCGCTCCCCTAGGGGAGTGGACATCTAGCCTGCTGTTTTTTTAAGGAGCATATTTTTTTCCATTAAATAGGGAGAGAACATACAGGAATGAGACACTTAAACTAAAGCTTGTCTTAGTGACTACACAGCTGCCTTATCTTAAGATGTTGCTGGTGGATGATGAAGGTGAATTTCAGGATTAAAGCATTTGCTGTGTTAGTACAAAAAGATAAAGTATATTTTTAAAAGAATTGTTTTCCTCTCCGAAACAAAAAATGCTCAAAAGACAGTAGTATGCATGGAAACGCATGAATATGAGAATTACTGGAAGCACACTACTGCAAATTTCTGACAAGGAAAAGCAAAACAATGCTTTAAACTTGCATCCATATGGATAGTTTGGGAATTCCTGTCTAAATGTATTAGCAGAGTGCAGAACAAACAAAGTAATTAGAAGAATTTGAATTCAATGGCTAAGTCTCTATGACTCAAGCTCCCAAGTGGCTATTAGAATAATTTTTAGTTTACTCATCACAGAGTTTAAAAATTAGCTGTGCCTATTTTTCAGTGTAGAATGCAGAGAATTGGGGTTCAGAATTGCAATTTGCATTCCTAATATTAAACCAGAGTGTATGTGTTAAAAGCTCTATAGTTGTTGCCACAACTGATCTCTGCTCCTAAGACAGCATGGAAAAGATACAAGAGTTTTTGTACAGAGGTACGAAGGTAGAGATGGAAACACCTCATTCCATTGCAGAAGACTGAGGAAGGCAGAGTTCACTGGAGGTGAAAAACCAAAGGCTCATGAGTCTCTATGTGAGTGTAACCAGCCCAGCAGATGTGACACATTGAAATAAGTGCTCATGTGGCAAAAGAGGCATTGAAAGCAAGACTTGACACTTACCAAATGGCTAATGTGTTTTTTAAAGACTCAAATAGTTTAGAATTAGGGATGTAGATTTTTATTTAAACTAAGTTTCACCATCTGGTAATTCAGCTGTATGTTTCATCAGATCTTGATCTTTTCAAGGCAGTTCAGTCTTGTGGTCCAGACACAAAGATTGTGAGTAACAGTTCAAATAATACCCTTTTCTCCTGTGTTAATGGATGCAGTCTTATATTGTTGGGACTGTGACCATCTGTACCAACAAAGATTTGATAGGGGGAGAAGAGAACTTGCAGCACTGTTTTTAGGTATTGGGCTTAACCAGTTGGTTGGCCAAGCATCTCCAGAAGGAGATCCTCAGGACACATTTCAGAGCTCTAGAGTAAGGCTGCCTGAAGCTTGCTTGGCAAGGTTTGTCTCTCTCTACTGGCTGCAGGCAGCCCGTGGAGAAGCTGCAGAAATTAGATATTGGCAGGAGGCTGAAACAAACGCTCCTCTCGCTTTGTGTTGTTTGTTCAGAGCAGTGCATGGGGGGTTTCTCCACAACAAGAAAAGAAGGCTCAGCATCCAACTTGTCAGCAGTTGCACTGGCAAAGCAGGGAGAACTGAGATTTTTCTGTCAGAAATTCACACTCTTGTCTAAAATTAATGTCAGAGTCTGTGTAGTTAATGCACAGTGTCAGAGAAGATAAAGCCCATCTGCTGATAGTGAAGGACTTCTTTTGGCAAGGTATTTTTAGTGACAATTTAGCTACTTAAGCATAGTATCTCCTACTCCATAATTGAAGTTGTTTAACAGTTGAATAAATCATGCTGCTTGGCCACTTTCCAGATATTTAGGCTTCATTTTAATTCTCTTAATCTCATTCTGTTTTTCTTCATCATATCCTCTGTAATGTATCCCATCTCCTAAACTTTCAACCCTTATTGCTTTTATCTTATCCAGTACTTCCCCTGCTTCCTTACTTGCCATTTGACAAACTGCACTGGTGCTTTTCTAAGAAACATTATCTTGTGTTTTCTGTATTTTTAATGAATAGAAGGGAAAAAATGGCTATTTGCATTCCTTGTAAAAAAGTGTGATGTAAGATATAAGAACATGTAAAGGGCAAGGTCAAACAGCTCAAAAAAAGATTTGAGACTTGATTCACTGTTTTCTCCCAACTTGGATTGTTCAGATTTATTGTGATGGATGGCAAAGGTCAAGTATATTGAGAAATACAGCCCTGGAGGAAAAATGAGCATGAAGGAACAAAAATAGTTGTCTTTTCTGTCACTGGGCTAATCTGTGTAGAGTATTAACATTTGCAGTGTGGTTACTCTTGGAGGAAGTTATTGTCCATTGACCTGAATTTCAGCTCCTGGAGAGACATAGCCTTAGGTAAGGCCTGCTGTGTGGGCTCTGCTTGGCTCTAACAGCCTGTGCTGAAAAGCTGAAAAGGAGAGGACCAGCTGGGTTTTGTTTCCTCCTCTCTGTTCTCCAGGAGCTGGGTATCAGAAGACCTGCTGCCCTTATCCTGTCCTTTGGTTGGCTTGGTAAGACATGAGGTCTAACAGAGTAATAAGAGAATCCATTTGCACTCATTTTTTTGCAGCTCTCTCTCAAACAATGATCTCTGTGTGTGGCCTCCATCATTCAACTTGGTTATGTTTCATTCCAACAGAGATTAAGCGTGTTGTGAGGGATTGCTCCATCCCCCCAAAAGTGGCAGGCAAATGCAGGTGTCCAGTTAAAGTGCTGGAGTTAGATGCAGTTATTTATGTATGATGAACTACATAACAGAAATTACACAAAGGTTAACAAGAACAGTATATTATCTTTCGATATGGAGAAAATGTTAGATTGTAGGGTAGCTGTAGGTATTTCAGAGATGCTGAACTTGAAAGAATTAAAATCTGATCTGAAGTTATGCATGAATGTCTTACCTTGGTTTCTAGCAGCCTTGGAGCCTGCACGAGTTGGGTATATGAAACTGAAGTGAAAGCAGAGGGGCTGAATTAATGCTCCTCAGTGAGTAATGTTGGCCTTTGAACCATTATGTGGATGGGCTTTGTTTTCAGCAGTGCAGCCCTAATCCTGCATCAGTCTTCAAAATAAATGTGCATCCAGGGTCAGGGGCAAACTGAGTACTGAATATTGTTGTTTAAGCATTAATTATTGCAAATTAGAGCATACAGCCATAACCTTTCTTACAGGGTTCATATAGCTTTTAAATACTGTGTTTTCCAGCACCGTAAAGGAATTTTTCATAAGTATTCAGTATGCTGAAGCCCATAATGACAGTTTAAAACATCAAGCATAATATAGCAAGACTATAAATGTTCTCATCCATAATCATATTAAATACTCATGAATATTTGAGTTCAGCAATACAGCTCAAATACAATCACAAGGAGTGTTTTTGAAGAGCCTCTGCTTTGAAATGTTTGGAGATGCGAGCGATGTACTTTGTAAGGGGATGTCAGGCTATGGACTGCCCTTTGTCCACCTTTATGTATGTTTCACTGTCTAAGATACCAACTGTCACTGTAATTTTGTGATGAAAAATGGAGCTTTTGCTGAAGTGAAAGATTTTTGCATATAAATGAAGCCAGTCAGTAAAGCCTTTGTGGTGGCATCCATCTAACTGCTTTGTGTTACCTGTGTTGCCTGCATTTTACATTTTATTATTAATTATTATCATTTATTATGTGCTATTGTTTTATTATTTATTAGTGCAATCGTTTTTATTAATTATTTATTATTTTGCAAGTGTTGCTGATAGAGCAGAATTACTGAGTTGGCTTAGACTAATAAAAGTGATCCTGTAGAAAATATTCTCTAGGAAGAGATTTTAACAGACAGGTAGGTACATACCCCAGAGTTGACTCTCCAGGATTCTCCAGTATCACAGGAGCTAAAACACTTCTGCAAAATCTCAGTAGTTGTATCTGTCATTGCATTTCACCTAGACTGGTGATACGTAAGCCTGCAAATGATGCAGAGCACGTAAACTCATCACACAGACTGAGATGAACACCTGTCTCCAGTGAATGTTGCTGAATCTTTAGCTACTTATTAGACTGGGATCTTGCAGCAGAGTCTGCAGACATGAATATGTGCCTGTTTTCAGCTGCACCAGTTTGTGGACTGGTGTGTTACAACAAATCCTTTTCACCAGCTGAAGTGGACGAGTTATGCCATGAGGTCACATCTGTTACAGACACAGGAAAGTCCACCTAGAGGCACAGAACAGACTGCCTCAAGTTGTACCCTCTGTAAATTACTGCAACTCGGCTCTCAAAATCTCCAGTTATGCTTGTTGAGGGATTCATGGGCATCTGAGGTACTAATGAAAATGTTTTGCTGGGGCTGGAGGAACAAAAAATCCATGTGGTGTTTCTTGTCCTTTAAGTCCCTTCATTTCTGGCAGGATTCCCTGGGAGAATGGTAAGGTGACTTTGTGGTGCTTCTCTACAAAAGGTACTGTACGAGCAGAAAAAGTAGTTTATAGAGCATGTAGCCCTCTGATTGTAAATTAGGATTACAGTGCTGTCATTCCATGCAAGCTGCTTCTGGCAAAGGTACTTGGGGAAATGGAACATGCAATCCTTCATCTCAGACAGGGTGGGGTCAAACACTCCTGGGAATTCGTAATGAGATGACCTTTTCACATGGAAATCTCTGGTTCTCAGTTGTGACAGGGACCTGTCAGCAGTTGCTGCTTGGGGAAATCAGTTCAGTGATCTCAGTTCAGATCATTATTGACAGGTGACTACTTCCCAGATCCTCCTGGCTGCTTGAAGCAAGTTTCCCAGGTGTGGTGGATGGTGACAGAGCCTTGTAGTGATCCCTGTCCTGTGCCACATGCAGTCATGTTTGTATGTGTCACTGCACTGCTCTCAGTAGAGTCTGGAGGTCCAATGTCTGGAAAGCCCACTCTGCATTCAGCCTGTTACAGCTTGTTTACAGAGACCCTGATGTAAATTCATTTAACTAAATGCCTGAGATGTAAGGAATTCTTTCACAGTGAGTTAATCTGACCTCAGGTCACTTTTACGAAAAAGTAAAGCTGTGACTGTGACGCAGACTTGCTGTGGTTTAACCCTTTGAGACAAGCTTTCCTGAGCATCCCTGTGGAAGGAGACATGGACTCAGTCTGGAAAAGCCAAAGAACATGTGGATGTGGTGTCTGCATGGACAGGAACTGCATGGAGCTGCACTGGGTGGGCCAGCCATGCTTGTAGGACATTGTGCAGAAGTGTGAAATGCTGCTGGGTATAAGATTTTGAAATGAAGATCTGACAGCCCGATCCAATTGCCAAGTAATGTTTTAACTTTGAGAACTACTGCTTTTTCTGCTTTAAAATGACTTCACCAATAATTTTTTAATGGTATCCTGCAAAACCTGTGGTACTGGTGCACCTTTGCCCTTGACCCTTCTTAACTGCGTCAGATACTGTTAATGCTGGTGCCTCATTTAGACAAGGCACATTTTTTCCAAATAGTTAATGTGGACATGCTGTGCTTTGCACACAGATCATTCAGAGCATCTCTCTGGGAAGGGCAGGTGTCCAAGGAATCTAAGGGAGGGGACACTAGAGAATTTGCTCCTGCTCTGCCTATGCTGTGTATCTGTTGATGACTTTGCAAGCCACTGTGATAACTTCAGTGGGAGTTTTCCAGCTAAGATAGATCTGTACTTATCAACACTTTTTCTTCTAGGAATAACCATAGAAATCGTGGGTTTATGCCACCCTTCTGGTGTGTGTGGTAGTGAAACTGATGCTTCTGGTGCTGCTACTGAAGTAATTTGTAGGTATATGGCTGTAAGGGGATGAAGTCCTTCTGTTGAGGATTTTGTTACTGGAGTAAATTGTGTGTCTAACTCTCAAAGCAACGCAGTTGTAATGCCTAATTAACATGAAAATAGACATAAGGGAACCAAGACTATGAATAGTTTTATATTGTGGTGTTTTAACAAGATCTTTACAAATGATCATGAAAAATTTCCAAGGAGTAGGGTGTACATCAGCAAAGTGGAAGTGTGAGAGAATATTTTGTCACAGATCTGGGTTTTTCTAGTCAATTGAAGTGACATTTGTAGATGTCGTGACTTTTCAGAATGAGAAGAGCTGAAGTAAAATGCTAGATTTTTTTACACACGTTTTCAGAAAAGTCTGGTCAAACTGGTAGATCGTGCAGTGTGGCAGCAGATGGGGTTTACTTTGTATAAATAGGCAGGGTGGTGTGTGCTCATAACAAACTTATCTTCAGCTCAGCATATATTTGTTGAAAGGAAAATGTCACCATGGAGAGCTCAAAGAGTGTAATATGCCTTATTGTGATTGAGGTCTAATAATAGCAATTATAGGAGAAATATATTAGAAACTTTGTTAGATATGCCTGTTTAAGTGGCAGAGAGGTGGCAATGAATAAAATGTTAAATTTCCATTAAAATAAATCAGTTCATGGTGCTTTTCTTAGTTACACCCAGAGAGAGGTGTTACAAAAGACTGAAGCCATAAGCTTTAGCCTTGTGTTTTGCATATGTATCTCACCCTACTCATACAAAATTGTTCATAATAAGACGTTGGATTTTTCACAGGTTTGATTAAATTTTAACTGACAAGGTAGTGTGGGGAGGGGAGGGCAAGAAAGCCAGGGAATTGAGCAGAAATTAAATACTGTTTTTGTGCTTTGTGGAAACTTTATTGACTGGACTGTTTTTCAACCAGGTACAGTTTTTTGGTATTAGCTGTTGCCGGTAGGGAGCCATTGACTGTAGTTCCCAGCTGATGTGGTTTAGGTGAAAGTTCTGCTATTTGGAGTCTTTATTCTGACTTGCACATGCTCTATTACATTTTCAGTCCTTTTCCTGGGAATGAGATTCATAGGGATGCCATTATTTAAGTTGTACTCTGTTTTGGAGAAACAAATCAGGAAGGTAATAGTCAGGATTTGCCTGAACTACCAAGCAAGCAGGCTTTGCAGCACACCAACACTAGAGCACATAATTTAGCATGGCAAGAGGGGTTTCCTTCACAGAGGGTAATTGCATGGACCTACTGGATACATACACTTCCTTCAGGCCAGTTACTAAGTTTTGGTGAATATGTGACATTCTTTGAAGTGAATTGGCCTGAGTGTACATGCACATCCATCAATAGAAGTGGTCCCATTTGTTCCTTATTTAGTCTGAGGCCACTTCCACACTAATTAAATCAATCAGCTGAGACTGACACACTTTTACAGCTGCCAATATTCTACAGCGTAAAATAATTCAATCCTTTAAAATTCAGGTTCTGCTACTCTAGCATGTATTAAATGTTGAAATGATAGCAATAAAGACTCTCTTCTGGTGTTTACGAAGATGTGTTCTGCTGCAGTGGATTACTCTCCCTCTTGACAGAATGTCAACTCTCCCTGTTGCGTCCCTCTAGATGTGTGGCAGAGAATAAAGCATTGAGAAGGATCAATAGTCCCTAGAAAAAGGCACTTTTCAATGACAAATTTCTGAGAGCATCAGCTTTCAGAGCCTTCTTGTTGAAATGCACATCTGGCTGCAAAAAAGTGCAGTTGCAGTTTTAGGGTAGGTAGTTATTTTTAAATTTTTATTTACTCTTTGCAGTATGCAATGATTTACTTTCAAGTTACATCTCTGTAAAATAGCTCAGGGGGAATTTGTTTTGCTTTTGAGGGTTTGGGTTGTGTTTTCTTCTCACATAACCACTTGTCTTCAGCCAAAAGGTACTTGAAACTTTGTTTTGATTTTGACTTCAGTAGGAAACACTGAATGATTGCAGAAGATTCTCTGAGATTGAACTTTTGCATTAAAATGGAATTTAAGTCAGTTTGGGGCCAATAAAATTGTCTAGTAAAGTGTGCAGAAAGCTTATATTCCAGCAGATAGTCATTAGATGCTTCAATGAATTATGAGCTCTGTTGCTAGTGACATGCATTTTTCTGCTGCATGAGAGAGTTGTGTGAAATACATAAGGAAACATGCAGATATATACAGTATCTTCCCTTTTCTGTGTGCCTTTAAGGTCTGTGGTAAGCTGCAAAGGGGCCTGTTTCAAGAGAGAAAGAAGCTGCTTCTTCAGCAGCCAAGTAGTTGGTTATTCTCCCAGAAAATGGAGCTTAGGAACCACTTTTTGTATTAATCTTTTAGGCTCTTCTGCAAAAGGCAGCATCCATCTCCATGTTTTAGAAAGACCTTTGAGTTCTGACCCTACTTTCAAAAGAAATGGCAACTAAAATGTTAGATTAAAAAATCTGGTGTACAGCATTGGGTAGCCTGAAGGCAAAGACCTTGTTTAACTTTCAGTGTTCTGCTTAGCATGTGGGATTTCTTAATTTTTTCACTTATCTTTCTTGTGTGCCTTTGAGGTTATTATGAACCAGGTTTTGAAGGAATCTGACTGTTGAATTAACAGTTCAGAGCATCTAAATGCCTGAGCTGTCTGCACTGTGGGTCATGAAACCCAACTTAGAGCAGAGTTGGTGGCACCTCATTTGGTGGCTGTCTCAATTCTATCCCTACCTGGATTCTGTGGACAGGGTAGTTTGGCCAACAGGTCTGCCATTTAATATTGATAAGAAAAACTGCAAACAAACTATGATAGTTGTTACCAGCATAGGCACAATCCTCCTTTCCAAGACAAAGTTTCCTGTGCCTGCTATGCAGCCTGTATCCACAAATGAAATGTTACAGAGACCCTCTGCAAGATGTTTTGTATGTTGAGTCCTTTTGACACTCTGCTTTGTCATCTCTCCAATTCTAGTGTGCCCTCTGGATTTGAAGGGATAAGGGAACAGGAGATATGCAACAAGATAATGACAAAAATGCTGGAAAATTACAATACCTTGTTTGAATTAGAAGGCTTGAAGAAGGATGAAGAAGAACCTGTATGTGAAGAGCTGGCAAGAATAATTTTGGTAAAAGTGAGTATCTCTGATATTTCATTTTCTCACAGCAAATCAATAATTCAGGCTTATTTCAGGCTTCAATTTAGAAATCTTTTAGATAAGTGGAAGGCAGACTTACAGTAATGTTCTGTGGTATTGATTGGTATGCAGCTTACACATTGATTCTGCAGATAGGCTAATTTTCATTACTAGTCTTGAAGTTCACTCTATTAAACATCTTATTCTTTGTTGGCTACACATTTACTTGTGCAATAAATAGATTCACTAAAATTTAAATGTTTTTAAATGAGGAGGCAGAATAATTTTAAGAATTGCTCTGGGTTTCTGACATGGTTATCATTTATGGGGTACTTCAGTGATGATGAACTTTGGTACTCTAGGACAGGGTGAGGTTACTAGCCTTAGCCTTTGCGTGCAGTCTGCCTGTCTCAAACGTGTACCTGAGTTTAAAAGTCAGGTGTTCTGACTCAGCTGTTTCTGAATGCACTTGAAGAGAAGCATTAAATAAGGGTTACTCTTTGAAGAAAGTACACTGAAGCTCTTAAAGAAAGTGATATACTTAGAGTATTACGCCTTTGGTAGGAAGAGGGCTTGTGTGTAACATCAAAGGATTCTAAAATTCAAAAACCAACAAGTAGGGCAGCCAAAAGTGCCTTGTTCTGGCTTGTGCTGTCTCTACCACAGGAAGCAACCTCAAGTCTGTGCAGGAAATGGTCATGAGGATGGTTTGCAGTTGTCTCATCTCTTATTGTGTGTTAACTGTGCACATAATTACTCTCTTACAGGGTGTGAATTCTTGAGTTTGGGAGGGTTGAACTACATGCCTATCCTTGGTAGCCTTTTACTCAGTGATAAAATCACTTTAGCCTTCACTGTCTGGAATAGAAGTTGTCAGAAAATAAGTTATAAAATACGGTGTCTTTGACCTTGACAGAACAGAAAGTTTGGTGTGAGCCCAGGTTCTGCCATTCAGGTGAAATCAGCTGATAACATTTCTGCCTTTGTGATGTATCACAGGAGGGTCTGCTGAATTGGTATGAGTTGGGCTCAGCTGCCTTTAGAAGGGTTGCTGGTTTTCTTACGTTGTGAATCAGCGAGGAAGTATTTAGTTGTCTTTTAGCTGTTAGTAGCAATCAGCTGAAATGCTTCTGTGGAATGAGGTAGAATCACTCATAGCCTTCCAGTGTAGCCTTCCAGTGTCACAGTAACTTCTGGGTAGTGGAAATTGTCTGCGTGGCCAGTGACAGTGATGTTTAGCTGCTGATGGTCACTTCAATGACAGAACCAGGGAAAGAACATATTTCTAAAAAAAAGGGTCCAGGAGAAAAGCTTCAGATGTACTTCCTTCTCCTTAAGCCTCAGCCAGTCCCAAAAGCCAAGATAGTCTTTCAATTCTAAGGACTTAGTAGTAATTGGGACTGCAGGAAGGTGGAGAGCTGGGAAATTTCCCACAGCTGTTGAGAGATACAAGGTATCAAATTACATGGTGACAAGCAGAATTACTACAACAAAATAGCTAAAAGATATAATTACTCAAGTGAGATGGGAAGTGTTGCCTGTTGCCTTGCCTCAGGAGACAGATAATTGCCTGAGAGAGCCATGCCTAAATACAAGGGCTCACATTGTGTTTGCATCTTTGGACCTTGTTGATATTTTCCAAATTCTGATGGCAGCCAGCTGCAAAAATTTGACCTTGTTCATTGTCCATCTAATTTGGCTGGGAAGTTTTAGTTTAATCAAGGCACATGCTCAAACACAAGAAGTACAAGTCTAACTTCATGTAGCAAAGGTACTAAGAAGGGTTTTTTTAAAATTTGTCAGGTACAAATTTTACAAGTAATCCTATTGTAAGCAGTGAAGAACGTAGGATGCTCAGAACAATGCTTTCATAAGCTGAGGCCCTGTTGATTTTAAAGGTGTTGCATTCAAGCATGAACCATGGTGGGATGGGGGAGTGGATGGCAAGGAAATTGAAGAAACTGTGGACTTGCCCTTTACCGAACTCATCTGCATTTATTTAAGTGGGTTTTTTAGCTTCTGTTTTGGGAACAGCAAGAGAGCAAGGAGAGATTTATATGACCTCACTCACTTCCTTGTTGGGTGTTCTGTCATCCTTTCCCCACATCCCTCACTGGGATTGCCAGCACTTCACCCTGGGTTACTGTTTAGTCACTGAATCACAAGTAGTCATTGCTACCTTTCCCATGATCGCCTTCTCTCTCACTCCTTCCTCACTTTTCCATGTTTATATTTTTCTCTGAATTCCCACAACCCTGTCCCACTATTCTTGCTGTCAAATGAAAAGAAGAGTATGTGGATTGTTAGATAAAGTCGTGGAAGCATCAAGCTTCTCTTGGAGCAGTGTATAGGAAAGGAAAAACAGCTCCAGTGGAGCAAGGTGCATCTTGTTTACTGTGTTGGTCATAGCTAGGGAAAATCCACAATGCTACAGGCTTCCAGAAGGAGAAAGAGCATTTGAATTAGGTACATACTGTGGGAGATTAAAGAAAATATCTTTTAGGGAGGCTGAAAATTAATTAGTGTTAGAGATGTGAGAAAGAGACATGATTTTGTAGGGCTGTTGATAGTTGAATTACCAATCTTGTTGTGTATGTGCACTGAGGAGGCACAGGAATGCCTTAATTCCAGTTATAGTTCTTCTTTCAAGGGTTATTCAATCATTGGGAAAGACAAGTTGTGCCAGGTAAAAGAAATTTCTTAGCTTGCTTTCTCAGTGGATCATAATTCAGAAATAAGGCAGCTGGAAATCTCTGCAAGTTGAGTTCCAGTCCCTGCTTTGTTCCCAGGGCTGTAAAGCCTCCTCTTGCTCATTGCTCAGGCATATTGTAATATTATACTTAGAAATTATGGGAAGTGTTTCTTTGGAAACATCGACTTTTTTAAGAAAAGTACAATTTTAACAAAAAAGAAAATTTGTCTTAGAATAGTCTCTATTTCAGTGGGAAATTGAACTGCCAGGTTCATGACACCTTGCCTGGAAGGGTTTTGTTCCACCTATTAGAATGATACCCAGATTATCATCCAGTTTGGTGGCCAGCAGGTGGAAGTATAACATGTGCTTTCTTCGGAAATATATCTATATTTGAAAATGTCTTATAATAAAAGGATTATTTTTAAAATTTAGAAATAAACTGGAGTTTGCTGGAGTTTACAGGTCTCATTTGCAGCCAGTTATTACTGCAATCCTTAATCCAAGCTTTGCTTCAGTTTCCTAAATCAGTAAGACTCTCAGTCTGTTGATCAATAAATAGACTCTGCTAGTTAGAGAGAAATGGGTGGAGTGGGTTGAGTGTTCTGATTAGGTGTTTGCTCCATAGTCACGTTGTCAGGATCATAAATACCTGGTTTTTATTAGGCAGTGTTGTGTGTAAACAGTTCTCTGATAGTACATCTACACTATTGTGCATTTTCACATTATAAGCCTCAGGGTTTCCTAAAATGACATTGCTTATGTTTTGCTTTGGAACAGCATTCCTCATGTGAATCCATATGATCCTGATGGATTTTCGTGTTACCAAACTGAGTGATAACTCATGTAATGAACGATTAGTCAGTCTGGAGTTGCAGTACTGCCAATTTTGTAATCTGCTGGAAGAAATAGGTTTTAAAAGCCTATGCTAACAACAGAAGTAATAATTTTGAACAAGGGCCTTTAATATACAAAGGTCTTGAATTGCTGTTTGAACTGCAGCTGCATGTAGTCCTATGTTGTAGCACTAGCCAGTGGTGTATTGCTACAGCTGGAATGCGTTGGGACCTTGGAATAACAGTCATTAGGCTTCTCTAATGATCAAAGATAGGCAGTGAAGATTTTTATTTAGTTCAAGTGGCAAGGGAAATTTGGGCAGGCAAACTATTATGAGACTTGTTCTTGGCAGATTTCTAGAATTATTCCTTCCACTGGCTTGAGGTGAAATGTCACCTTTAATAGCATGGTTTATAGCTCAGTATTGTCTTCAGATGAAACATATAATCTATTACCTAGTCATGCAGGGTTACAAGATCTCTTTTTTCCCTGTTGTATTTTCACTGTTTCCCTCCAATGCCTTCTTGATGGATTACTTCTAGTTTTAAGAACCAGTCAGCTCAGAGCACACAAATATTTGCACTGGCACACAAGCACTGACATTATGAGGATGTAATGCTGTTCCTGGTTTGATCACATGTTTGGCATAGGAATGCCAAAGGCTTTTCCCATTCCTCCCCTGCTGGGTGGTAGAATATGTTCCCTGTTCACTTGATGCGGAAGAAAAAGCAAATACATTTGGAAAATTATTATAACATTAAAATAATGTTAATATAATACAACATTTAAATTTAATTGAAAATCAGTCTTCCAAAGTCAAGTAAATACATGTGCAATTTTATCATTGTGAGTATATTGTAGGTGCATTCTGATGACCTCTGAACAGGCAGGTTTCAATCCCTGAAGAACTGCAGAAATTGGTCTCCTGCTGATTTTTGCAAAAACAAATAGTTTCTAAGGAACTCTTATTTTAGATACAGTTACCTTCCTGCATCTTTATCCTGTTTATTTCCAGTCCTCTATCCAGAGCTGCTGCCTCAGTGGCGAGGACGAGTTCACAGAGTAGTTTAAATGGCACTTAGTAGTTTAATGCACTTTAAATGGCAGCACAAGTGCATGCACAGTGCAAGCCTGCTCTGAGATTTCTGACATGCAGGCAATCTCCTCCTGCAGGTGTGGCTGCACCTCTTGGTGCTTGATGTGTGCAAAATGTGCAGTGCCCATCCCAGCCAGGCAAGACCCCTAAGTGCATTTTTTTTTTTTGTCAAGGAGAGTGCTCCAGCTGATTTAGCCTTAAGTGGAATGCTTGCTCCTTCCTTTTGAGCACTGAGCAGATCATTCATCCTGAAGTAAGATTTGAGTCTTTTGTCCCTGAGAAGAGGTAGGAAAGGTAAGATTGTCACAAAGTTCTCCATCTTGGCTTGACTGCTCCCTCTGCAGCTAGGTTTAAAATTCCACCTCCACTGAAAGCCACAATGTTTCAGCTGATTTCCCCCCATGAGCAAAGCTGGATCTTCACCTATAAATGCTTCTTTCCCTTCCTCAGCTATAGCATGACAAGATCTGGGAGAAACTTCTGAGAACCCACCAACTCCACAGCTAGTAGTCTCCCTCTACATAAGTCCCTTTCCCTGTCACCTCAGGGTTACACACTCAGCAGACACAGGAGCAGCCCCTCATTTATGTCAGGAAAAAAGGCATCCGTTTCTAATCCATGTTACACTGCCCTGGCTAACCCTGCAGGGTCGAGATAGTTTCCTTTATTCTTCTTTCATGTCTGGGACCATTTTAGCATCGTGTTAATGGTCAGCTTTCAGTACTGGATTAATTCTTTCCCATCAGGAGACAGCAGGAGCAGATTGTTGGAAATCCTTTCCGAAGACCTGAGCAAACATTTCCGTTTTGTGCGGTGTCCCCTTATTTGGGCAAGTCATGCCAGTTTGCTCCTGTGTGAACTAAGGAGCCCCCAAGAGTAGGAGTGGGTTCACATGGGAGATGTGCAGATGGGTGGAAAGTGCATGGGGAGAAGGAGCACCTGTGGAAGTCTGTTTTGTTGTTTAGTATTTCTTCAGCTAGAATTTGCTTTGCAGTTGTCCACCAGCGAGCAGATGGGCATGTTTATAGGAAGGGTGTATAATGATTCAGCCAGAATGACATTTTAAGATGTGAGTTGATGGGAAATGAGCAATATGAGATTTGTAGGGGAAAGTTTATAAGCCTCCAAACCCTTCACCTATAGGAAATTCAGTCTGAAGTGAGGAGGATGGTTGTGTTTGGGCTGTGATTCAGAAAGGCAAGTAAAAAAAAAGCCCTGAACAATTCCTTATGTAATTCTGAAATGGCTATCCAGTGTTCTAGTTCTGCTGGCTTTGACAGCCCTATGTATTATTAAACCAGAATGTTTCTGCTCTTGAAATTCACTGAGGCATTTACAGGATTAAATAAATCTGTCACTTGTGGTGTTACTAAATGCAGTCCTGAATATTTACACAAATACGCTAATGCTAAACTCTGTAATAAATCATTATGCTGATACTTCTTTCACTTGCATTTCACCAGCCTTATTTTAATTTTAACACATTATGAGAAGAAATTTGCCAAGATTCAGGACATAAAAAGGAAAGACAGGCGCATAACAAATGTATCTTTCCCTCCTGCTGTCTATACTTGTAGTATACTGTAAATTGTTTGAATGCAGCTAACAAATTTTGTAGTTGAGGTGCTTAGGAATTTTGTTTTTGCTCTCACAGTTTTTTTTTCTTGAAACAAATACTCATTGGTACTGTCATTGTCCCATGGTAACTACATGTAGCTAAAATGTAGGGAAAATAAGATCCGTATGTGTGTTCTGGTCTGTACTTGCACTTGTTTTATTTGAAATGTTTTTCATTCATTGTCTGTTACTGGTTTAGGTTTATTTCAGGGGTTTGTTGTTTTATGTTTGTTTTGTTGCATAGGTTTTGGTGATTTGTTTTTGTGGAGGGGTGTGACATTGTGATTTAGCACTTGGGAGCAGTCCATCTCAGGCAGTACATCATCATCTTTCAAAAGGGAGGCATCAAAATCAGCACCAAGAAACAGGATACAGTAAAATAAGCATGTGAGCTTCTGCAGTAGCCAGCTGTTGCTGAGCATCCTTGCTGTATGGGGGAAAAAGGAGATTCCCAAGAAAGTGAAAATTTTTCAGCTAAAATAAATCTCTGAGTTCCTCCTGTGTAGATTCCTCAGTGTTTATTCTGCTTCTCCTTAATTAGTCATTCAGTTAATCAGGTTACACAAAGTGATCAGCATTATCCCTGCTGTATCTCTGTATAAATCAGCAGTCAGTGTTGTCATTGTGACAAGGGCACATTGCAGGCTGTCGGAACTGATCCAAAGTAAAGAAGTGTAAGAGATTTTTCTGTCTACGGCATTTAATTCTTGCTGGCCTCTGCTATTAGCTTCATCTGAGAAACTCTGAAGGTGGGAGCTTCAGAAGGAGTCAGCACAAAAAAATAATACATTCCTTTTCCCATATTAAGAGCAGTGAAGTGCTCATTGACTTCAGTATAAATTCTGAGTTTTTTAAAACCCCTCCTGTGAGTACTGTGAAGATCACAGTTTGTCCAGAAAGTGGTTGGTACACGCAGCTCTGCCTGGAGCACTTTCAGTGCCCCAAAGCTCGTCATAAACTGGGCTCAGGGCAGTCTGAGAGCAACAGGAGCATGTGATGCATGGGACACAAGGGGCCAGGTGCTCCTGAAATCTGGTGTATGCTCTTGAAAATCTGATGTATCCAGTGGATCCCAGCAGCATTTGACCTTAATTGCCAGCAGTGAGCATCTCAGTTTCAGTGTTAAGAAAGGGGTCTGTTCTTTCTGCGCTGAGAACCTCACATAAGTAACTAGAACAATACAGAGACACTTAAGACTCTGTAATTTACTGCAGATCAGATATTTCTTTTGAAAGTAACATCGCATGAATTCCATGTGTGAAAAACTTTTTTCCTTGTGAGTATTTTGATTTTTAGATCTGAAAATACAATTTAGCTTTTTCAAGACTGAGTTTAAGCAACTGTAATGTGAGATGCAGATCTGGAGAGCCTGGATGTTTCCCATATCTAGGTCATAGCTCTCTTTTAGATCATCCTTTTTCCACATATGAATAATATTACAGTGAATAGATAAATCAGATTCCAGTTGTCGAAACTGAAAGAATAAAATGTTCCCCTGAACTGATTTAAGCTCTGTTGTTATTGGACACATCTGCGCACATACACACAGAGATAGGTAAGCCCAGCAAGACAGAAGTCTTCTTTTGCTACTTTGTAAATGTTTAATTTGGGGGTTTTTTGATCTTAAATTCTGCTACAGGCTTCTTATGGGGTCTGGTCATTGACATCCTAATCCTGTGACAGTTTATATATGATGGTGTGCTGATTTAGGCTGGGATAGAGTTAATTTTCTTTATAGTAGCTGGTATGGGGCTGTATTTTGGATTTGTGCTGGAAACAATGTTGATAACATAGGGATATTTTAGTTGCAGATTGTGGGGATGGGCATGGAAGATGAATATTTTCCCTCAGTGAAGTCTTTGTAACCTTTTTCAAATTCTGGAATTATGTTGATCCTGGCACTACCAGTTTAACTTTTTGTAGCATGCAGTCCTTCTGCATGGCTGGAGACACATTTTACTCTTTCTCCTGGAAAATACCATGATATTCCACAGATGGAGTTGGTAGCATTGAGGTGCATCATGGGATTGTTACTATGTTTGTCATTTCCTTTCACATATTGCAGTTCTCTCTAAAAATAATGGATTTCCACATCTCTCTCCTGCTTACGTATCACAGCTCATGACCTTTGTAACGTGTTTTATGGCAGTGAGTGCAGTAGGTTAAAGCTGTCTTGATGTGAAACAGAGTAGCTTTTAGCTGTTTATTAAGAGGTACGGTCTCAGGTAAAAGGTCATATATAGAAATAGTCTTGGGAGAACAAAAGGAAATGAAAGTTGAATTGAAAAGGGTGTTAGTTTTATATTGAAAACCAGTGATGTGGTTATTTTTGCAAGCACTGATATTCTCCTTTTTATCACTTCTATCTGAAACAGCTTGACTGAACTGTGGTTATTAAAGTATAGTGTAAGTGATGGCAAGGCAGAACAGCAGACAGGAAGAAACTGACCCAGTTTAGCATTTATATGCTAATAGCAACCAAGGCAAAATACTCACTTATAAATACTAGGTGTTTCAACGTTTGTTACCAGTTTTGTTTAGTATGATTTACTGACATTGTTCCCCCTTCTAACAACAGTGTTTTCATCACTTTCTGGATACAAAATAGAAAGGATGCCTAATACATTGCGAAGAGATTTTTTTTTCAGTTACTGTTCACATTAAATAATTTTCTGTATTTTTCCTGAAGGTATCTGTGCCACTGAATGACAACTCTGTGAACTGATAACTGAATAAAAATCAGTTATTCCATCCAGTTAACATTCATGAAAATACCTGTGACCATGTGAATTAGAAAATGCCTTTGAAGATCTCCATACCATTGGCCACACAGTTTTAGTCTTAGAAATACAGATTATTTGATATCTTGCATGTCTTTCGGAGCCTGAATCAGCCATGAACTATTTTGCATGGCCACAGAGGGGAAGACATTCCATATTGTCTTCATTTTGTGAGTAAGAAGAGCAGTGCTGTAACTACCTTGGCACCCTTGACAGCACTGCTGTATGTCACACCTGCCCTGCTGTGCACCAAGGAACTTAGTACAGGGGGTGGTGTATTTGCCACTCCGACATCAAATAAAGGGAGGTCCAGGAACTCTTACCAGTGTTCCATTTGCACTGCTCCATGCACAACACCGTTGTAGCCCTGGGAAACTTCACAGGTGTGACCCTGGTGACACCTACCTGAGGCAAAGGCTGCACTGTGGCGTTATGCGGAGGGAAGCAGAATATTCTCTCCTCTGTGCTGTACAGCTGCTGACCCAGTAAAGAGTCAGCTGTTGCAGTCTGTCCTCATGCAATCAGCTAATGCATCATTCCTGCAGTCATTTGCAGCATGAAATTCACTGAATAATCCTCTTAATGTCTGCTCATCATACATAAGAGTGGCTGTGCTGGCTCGCACTGGGGATCCATCTAACCCAGTGTGCTGCTTCCAACACTACCCATCAGCAGATGTCAAGGGAGGAGAAGTGTAGGGCAGCAAAGTGTTTCCTCCATTTTTTTTACTGGTCATGACTATTCTAGGAAGTTTTCCTGCTCTTGGTAGGGTTTTTGTATATCCAGAGTAATTGTCTTGTGTCTCTCTTGCATGTGTGTAAGCTTTTTGCTTCCAACATATCATCTGTAGAAGTGTGCCACAAATTGCTTCCTCTCACGTGAAGAACTGACTCCTTTTGTTTGTTACACATGTGGCTTTCACTAGTCTCGTTTGAAGGACACGTGGGTTTTTTTGGCTTTTTTAAACTGGAGGACATAGTGAACAATCCAACAGAATTTCTCCACCACCCATGACCCCTGCAAGCTACCATGGTAGTTGGGAGTTTTCTTCCTGATGAAGAATTCCCACTGGTATTTGCAACCCTAATCACTGTACTGACAACAATTATTTTTTCTGTCAAAGCCCCTGCACAGAGTCAGTGAGCAATCCCATATAATAGCTTTTCTCTTTTGGGGCACAAGGCCAAACACTTTGATGAAGTATATTGAATGACATTTTGGTGAAGTCAGAATGGCACATTCTTTATTGCAGAAGGGACTCTGACTCCTTGTTTCTGTAAAAAAATTACCTAGTCTGTGCTTTAATTAAGAAAAAGTTTCACATTGATAAAAGTTCAAGTTTATTTTACTTACAGTGGTCTTCTATGTATTAACAGCTAAAAAATAGATCTGGTGCTTTCTAGAAGCATTTAAAACTTGAACTGAGAAACCCACAGGCCAGTTTCCTCTGATTATGCAGTGTCTGAGACCAGAAACAGATTAATTTCTGAATCAAGCAGGAAAGAGAGGATGAGCACAGCATTAATAATGAGATTGTTCCAGAGATAACTGGGAATATTATGTTATCAACAAATAAGTTTATTGTTGTCATTAAAATACAGCACAATGTATAACCATTGTTTTAGTCTATTTTTTTCCTAATTCCTTCCTTAAGCAGTCATAATCAGTTGCATTTAAAGTCTTATGTTAGTGTGGTAGCATGCTACAAATACAAAAGATTTTAAATAGACTGCACAGGTCAGTATCTCTGTGACTACAGTTGACTGAGGCTGAAACAGCAATTTTTGTGCCCATTCGACATTTTGTTGAAAAGGATAAAAGTGAGAATATTCTGTTCTGTTCTGAACTTTACATCCAAGATAAGTAACAGTGCAAGATGCAAGTATGCTGTATAAATCCCTCTTACTTAATAATGGCAATGGATAAGGGAACCAGTACAGTTTATTATTATACTGTAAGGTTAGGAGGACCTGCAGGTCTCTAAGTGTGCCACATTTGCAGATGTAGGAAATGACTAAGAGCATTGCTTTGTGCTGATAGACTTCTGACTGCACAATTTGTCAATAAATATTGCCTGTCATAGTTACGACATTGAATATTCTCTGGCTTTCCCTGTGATCTTGTCAATTCTTGCATGAAAATCATTACAAAATCATTACAAATCATTACAAAGCCTTAGTTCAAAACCTGGATTTGCCAGTGCTCTGTACGGATGCTGATGATTTATTTTGGTCCAAGTACTCCTGATAGAAAATTTCTCTTATTAACTGTGGTGGGACTTGATGCCTTCATGAGCAGATACTCTAGTTTGAACAAGTTTTGAGGCGTATGACTTGGAGAGGTGATTGCTGGCAACTGTTGACAGTAAGCAGGGCTTGGATAACTTTCCAGATGTAAACAGTTAATGGTGATTGTTGAGTACACACAGTTGAACAAAATAAAGTTTGTTTTGTATCCAGTCTGCTGCACTGGGTGTACTTTCTTCATGTGAGAATGGAAAGTATGCAATTGCTAATATGCCATACTTCTTAGAGCATTCTCTGGAGATTTGTAATGTTCTAGAAAAGGGATGCTCAGGTAGTACTTCTCTGTGCTAGTCATTTTGTGGCTCCAAGTTCATTTATCTCAGTTGTACAGGAGCCATGTCATGGGTTTTAAGGGGAATCAAGCTTTAATGCACAACAGATTTTATCCCACCATTTCATGCATTTCACAAGCAATGCTAAAAATTAATAAATAGAAATCTGAAAGAATTCTCAAGCTTCAGTAATTCAAAGATGCCCTGAAATGCATATAGGTAGTTATGTAATCATGGTGGTTTGTTTTTTTTTTTTTATGCAAGTACAAAGATTGGTGTAATTGCTTACTTCTTTAACAGAAATGCAGACAGACAAGTCCTCTTTTAGTCCTTGCAAGTGTGACCTGACTAAATGTTGTTAGTTTTACTACTCTGTGTGGAAGGCAAGTGCCTGACTTTAAATACTTGCATTTAAAAATTACAATTTAGGTTTATTGAATCCCAGTACCAAAGAGTGTTCTGAGAGAGTCAGATTTCTGAACATGTACAGTTATTTAGTCTATGCTGGTAGAGTTAGGATTCAGTTTAACTGTGATCAAGCATATCTTAATTGACTTTTCGATCTGTAAGTTCACAGGATATTTAGAAAAACAAAATATATTCCACAATATGCTTAGTTACTGAAGTATGACATGTTATTGGAAATGAGAATTTTCTTTCTGCTCTCTGGATTTTAAAGGGTAAAATCAAACATACTGCCAGTCCTTCACAAGCTAATATGCAAGAACAAAACACTTGACAGCAGTGAGTTCTCAGCTTCAACTGTGTTTCAGATCCTGTTTTTTTTTGTTTGTAATATTTCCAAGTAGCCTAGGAACTTGGGCAACCTGAAAATATGACTATTAGGCCTGCCTGATATTCCTGGTAGGTTTTGACTTTCAATTTGCATTTTTCACGTTCATGGTGGTGAGTTCTTCCCCTTGTCCTAATTCACATAAAGATGTGCTCTACAGTTAGAAAAAAAAGCCAGTTTGTAGGAGGAGTGATGTAATCTCATAGTAATGTTTGCCTTGTAAAAAACAGCATGAACTGCAGGACAGTAGGGAAGAGGCAGGACATTTGCAAGTGTTGAAATAAATTGTAAATAAGATCTTTTCTTAGAGAATCAGAAAAATATATTTGTGTGCATTCTGCCCAGTGCAGTTAAAACCTCTTGCCAGAACCTGCATTTAGCAGACTTTTGCAGGTTAATGTTTAATGAGTTACTAACCAGTGCTGTTTGCTGTGTTCCCAGTATATGGATCTCCAGCTCCCTTGGAAGTATTATTTTGTGCAAATTAAATGTATTTCTGTACTGAAACACATGAATCTATGCGTGCTGCTACAGAATCTGTGATGGAGCAGTTAATAGTGTGCTATCAGAGGTTTTTCTGCTTTTACTTCATGCACTTCTGTTCTCATTTTTCATCTCTGTTCAACATAATAAAAGCAATTATTGTACTGCATGATTCCTGAAATCTGACTATTGCATGCTCACTTTTTAGTATTCAGTCAGTGGCAAGCCTGGTCCTACATTAACTGCAGGAACATTGATTTCTAACTTTTACTATCAGGTGACAGAAGAATCTGATCTAACGGAGGTGATTCACTTGAGTAATTTATCTGTGATGACTGGTACTACTAACTGGAGGTGTAGCTGTAATGAAGATACAATGCCAGTGGGAGATACAAAACATCTATGAGATCACCTTGAAGGTTCTGTTAGAGTACAGAATGTATTTTTAACTCCTTTTCTAGTTCAGAGGTGAATGGTCCAAGAACAGGATCATTCCTGTCCGTTTGTTGATGGATTGCTACGTGGTCTAGTGGAATTTCTAGTGGAGTCTCAGCTTATCTGTATTACCCAGTGTTGATTCAGAGGGCCATAAAAATGAGCTTGGGCATGTTTACTGCCAGTTTATTGGTATTAGAGTGCTGCTCCACCTCTGTGCAAAATTCCTAAGACCTGAACCTGCTTTTATAACTGAGTTTGCAAACAGCATTCCTTATTGCTGAGAAGGAAAAGGGATTGAAGAGTAAAAGCTGGAGTCAGCCTTTACAGTCATCTTTTCAGTTGTTCAGGTTCCCTGGTTAATGAATTGGCCATATGGTAATGAAGGGCAGGAGAAATATGGAGATAAAACTAATCTGTTTTTCCTTGAAGGATCTGCCTGCACTTTATGGGATGTAGCACAGTTCAGACCAGTGCCAACAGTGTCTTTTAGGCAGAGAATTCTTTCATTACTGTGTAATTCATTGTCATGCTGTGGACAGGAGAAGCACCATACATGGAGAAAGACAGGTTTCTTAACAGCTTGTTTTAAACTTTCCAGCCTACTTACATGGACTTCAGTGAAGCAGCTTTGAATTTTGGCACAGCTTCACATTTTTTTATTGAAGAAGTCCTTTGGCAAACACCTATTTGTTTACAATTTGTAATTGTTTACACCTCAGACAGTTGGCCAACAAGAAGGATGAAGGAATGTAATGGGCACTGTACTGACTTACCTTTGTTCTCTGGCTTTTGATGGACTCATTAACATTTGTCCTTTAACAGCACAGCAGAGAGTTACAGAGCATTTGCTTTAGGATTCCTTCACTGGAGGTGACATTTATTTTAAGAATATACTGAAATACCAAATAATCCTCATTGTAACTACAGTAATTTACCATAATTTTTCTTGCTCTCACTATTGTTCTGAATGGGCAGGTGAATACAGACATGAGCAGAAAGTCTGCCCTGTGGGAAGCTGAGAGCAGGAATTGTCACCATAGTCAGCCTTCTAAGTTCATTCCTGCATTTCTCCTGTGGTTGTGATCATCTGGCCATATCTGTGCTTCTTACTCTCAAGGCATCATCTATTCAAGCTCAGGGAGTCCAAAGTGGATAAAAGGCAGAAGTTACTCCAAGAGGAGCAGTGTCCCTGCAGTGTAGTCAGAACTCTAGGATTTGGATAAGAATGACTTCCAGTATCCTTGTGGGATACATTCAGGGTTGTGACCAAGGCTGGATATTTATGTTTCTCAGGAGGCCAGAAGGTTTGCTGCTGCACAGAAATGATAAGACAATGGGCTGTCATATCTCTCCAGTGTGAAATCATGCATGCTGGTTTTGCTTTTAAGGCTTTTTTTTCTATTTCATCCACCAGCGAGTCCTCAACTTACCTTTTGCTGAGATTCCTAGGACCCCGATATGCAAAGTCCACATCAATGCCACTCTTTCCACCTGGATAAAGCTCTCTTCAGTTCAGAACATTGCCTGTGCTACATTTCCTTTGGCAAACAGATGCCAGGCAGCAGTCAGCAATTGCTGGGAGCTGGTTGTATCTTCTGGCTCGAGGCCCTTACCTCTTGTTGCTTTTTGGCCTGCATCCCATGCAGGCTGCACACTTGCAGCATTTTGACAGAGCTGCCTGGAGAGCTGCACAGGGAGGAGACTGAAGGAGACCTAGGCAAATGTTCCTGACCTCCTGCAGAAAAAGGGCCTTAAGGTGTTGCTGGTTCACTTCAACAGCCTCCTGTTGTGTGTGTGCCGTGGAGAGTCACAGGTTAAGATAATCTTGCTACTTTATTTTGAATGTTTTTAGGACAGGATAGCTTTGGGTTCAAGTTACGTTTTTCTGGAGTGTACAGTTTTAATGTTTAGCCTTCATGGAAAATTTGGAGTTTGTTCACTGAATCTGCTTTTGTTTATAAGAGACATGATTTTGACCTTGAGAGGTTACTGAAAGAAAATGACAGGATTCACAGCCAGTGACAAGTAAACTACTTCTGGAGCTAGAAATGCCATATCTGCATGGCTGTGCTTGAATTTCATAGGCTTCTGAGAACATTTGCTAGCTCCTTACCTCTGGAATCGAGGAATGTTAGCAAAGTGTGTGTTTACTTCCAAGCAATTTAAGCAGTTCTGCTGTTCATTGTGGCTTTGGTCAAATATGGAGGCTGTGATGTTATTTCCCGAGCTCTGTCAGGTTTGGTGCCATGACCATTGCCCTGGGGACCCTGTTCCAGTGCCCAGCCACCCTATGGGTGATGAACCTTTTCCTAATAGCCAACCTAAACCTCCCCTGACACAACTTCAGGTCATTCCCTTGAGTTCTGTCACTGTTACCACAGAGAAGAGGTCAGTGCCTGCCCCTCTTCTTCCCCTCATGAGGAGTTGTAGACTTCAGTGGGGTCTCCCGCTCAGTCTCATCTTATCCAGGCTGAACAGACCAAGTGACCTCATTCCCTCCTCATATGGCTTTCCATTAAGAACCTTCACCATCTTTGTTGCCCTCTTTGGACACTGGTAGTTTAATCCCTTTCTTACATTGTGGCACACAGAACTGCCCCCAGCACTGGAGGTGAGGCTGCCCCAGAGCAGAGCAGAACAATCCCCTCCCTTGCCCAGCTGGCAATGCTGTCCCTGATGTCCCCCAGGACATGGGTGGCCCTCCTGGCTGCGAGGGCACTGCTGACCCATGTTAAACTTGCCATTGACCAGGACCCCCAGGTCCCTTTCCACAGTGCTGCCTTCCAGCATCTCATTCCCCAGTCTGTGCTACATCCAGGGTTGTCCTGTCCCAGGTGCAGAATCTGGCACTTTCCCTGATTGAACTTCATGTGGTTGGTGGTTGCCCAGTCCTCTGATTTGTTGAGGTCTCTCTGCAGGTCCTCTGCAGAGGAAGTCAATAGCTCCTCCCAATTTTGTGTCTTCTGCAAACTTACTAAGTAAGTTAAGGGATAAAGTCCTGAGTCCAAGTCATTCATGAAGATGTTGAAGAGTACAGAGCCTGAGATTGGGCCCTGTGAAACCCCACTGGTGAGAGGTCACCAGTCTGATGGCACCCCAGTCACTATAACCCTTGGTGCCCAACCCATGAGCCAGTTACTCACCCGTCCCATTATGTGTTCATCCAGCTGTGTGCTGGACATTTTGTCCAGGATACTGTTAGAGACAGTTTTGAAAGCTTTACTGAAATCCAAAGGATTCTGTTGATCAACTAGATGGGTTACCTTGTCACAAAAGGAAATTAAGTTGGACAAGCAGGACTGGGATGTGGTTTAAATGAAGATAGTAATCATCTCTTTGGTTCCAAAGAGTCTTGTTCTCATTAAGACATCTGAATTTGCATAAAACATCAGAATGTTATTGAACTTTAAAGCTTCATACACTTTAGGTTTGCATCAAATTTATAACTTTGATATCTGAGAAGAGCAGAGTGCAGAGGAGGTGTTTTAGTCATCCAATGCCTAAAAATACAAGTAGAGTAAGAGAAACCAAATTTGGCAGTGACAGCTGCATGTATGGTAAAGATGACCACATTTATTGGGACTTTATGGTTTCAGTATGACAGTTAATCAAGAAAGGATTTCAGGTTTGGTTTTGAGCCTGGAAGAGAGTTGGTAACTGAATTATTTTTCAGGTGTGTGCTGACTCTGCTAAACCTGGAACAATTACAGAGCTACTGATCTTTGTCTCCCAGTGTCAGTAATTTGGGATGATGAGGCATCTCATCGTCAATTTGAGAAGAACTTCACAACTGTAATATGCCTATGTGGTTTTAAAATCAATATTGTAGGTGGTAGGTGAAGTGATGAATCAAGGTGGGGTTTAGTGACATTTTTACATTTCATTACTTTCTGAATAGAATCGATGATTTGGGGAAGCATTTGGGCACAAACCCAAGACAGCAGGCTTACTAAAGACAGCTGTACTGTGGAACAACACTTGTCACCAGTCTCAACTGGGACACTGAGCCCTTGACCACTCCTCTCTGGGTGCTACCATCCAGCCAGTCCTCACCCACTGAACAGTGCATCCATCAAATCTTTGTCTCTGCAATTTGGAGAGAAGGATGTAGTGAGGGCTGTGTCAAAGGCCTTGTAAAGTGCAGCAGATAACATCTGCAGTTCTTCCCTTGCCTTTAGCTCTACTGTTATGGAAGAAAAATGGCAGAATAACTCATGTTTGTTTGAATTATGTTGTTTCACAGCCTCTCTGACTTCTTTGTCCCTACTGGTGTAGTCCACATAGCATTCAAACCATGACTTTGGCACTTGCTTCCTCACACACAGATATTCTGTGCCATGGCCAGTAACATAATCACACCCTCAGTAAGAGCATAGGAATAGAAAGTGAGAGAATAATGTAAGAAGTGTGAGATGAATGTAACTGGAAAGTCTCACTGCAGGTTTATCCTTTCCTTTGAAAGCCCTTTGGGCCTGAAATATATCTGGTACTCACAGCTACAGGAGATTTATCCTGTCCAGAGTCGTCCCAGAAGTCCTTTACTGCAATAAAATGGTGGTGGAGCTGGTGTTGTGTGAGAACTGGCTGCAGTATGAAATTTTGGAGAACAAGTACAGCATAAATACTTGGTCTGTTCACTGAATGACTTGAAGGGATTTGCTGCCTCAGCAGGAATTTCCGCCAGATTCTCTGGGGCAATTCAGGATGACCTAAACCCTCTGGCAAAATCTGTGTCTCCAAACAAGGCCTGGTGTAATTGTCATTGTCATTACCATTAACTTGGGCAGAGAGCTGTAAGCTCTGTGTATGAATGGAGTGAGTGGAATGTATCTGTTCAAGAGGTTTCAGCGGCCAAATACCAAGTGTGGGTGACTTTGGCAGGTGTCTCATTCCCTGGTCATTTAACTGGGTTGAATCAGGTTGATTAGCTGTCAGGCGTGAGTTACAGCTGGCTGATGTTCTCCCTTTCTCAGTCCTTCATGAAGCAGAGGTAATCTTGATGAGTGGATAGATTGATCTTAAAGCATTTTGCTGATAGCTAGCCAAATTGAGACTAGAGTGAAAAAGAAACCAGCATTCCAGATTTCCATGCATCTCTTGCCCCTGCCTGTGTTTTTCCAAAGAAATGTACCTTTTTCTCTTCCATGGGATATTTGTCTTGATATGGACAACTTGTAAGTTGAAAAAGGACTAGGGTGACAAAGTGTGAAGCCTTTCAAGAAGTAATATTGACCTCTTTGCTTTGGTGGACAGCTGTAAGAATTGCATTTGTGTACTAAGCAAATTTTTGAGGGAGGTTTCTCTTGTCTGGAAGAGTACTGTGTTCATATACCTTTAAAGAAAAGAACGTACTATGTATGTTTTAAATACCTGGTGGGTTTTTTGAGGATACCTTATAGAAATGTCTTTATTATCCTTTCAATGATGACATTTAAAAATAAGCTCACAGCTAGTTTCTTCTAAAAGATCTCCATTTAGTTTTCATAATTACTTAAATCAAATGGGTATGAATCGTCCAATTATTTGGACATATTCATGCATAGCTTGAGATATTGGAAGTTTTTCGTTTTCCTACTTGAGAACATGAGTGAAGTACTCAGAAAAGCAGGATGACCCATGCTAAGGATCTGTCGTTAAACCATGTTGATTCATATGCATTGAGCTCTCCAGACTCACCTGGAACAGCTCCTGTTCTTCAAGAACAGAGAAAGACTAGTCACCATACCACGTCAGATCTTTAGAATATGTCGTATTCATTTTTGATCTTTGAACCCAGAAGCTTCTGACGCATCACAGGGAGATGAAACATCTCTGTGATGCAGCCAGTCAGTTATGAAGAATCTTGATGGTGGTATTGTGTGGGATGATGTCAGCTTGTCTGGTCAGCTTGTGCCTCCAGGTGAAAGGTTTTCTTGCACTTTCTTCAACACCCATCATGATGCATGTTTATAGTGGTCATAAAACTGACTTGTTTCTATTACAACTGCAGACACGGTTCCTTGCATCTGAACTTTGAGACAACAAAACTCGACAGCCAAATGCAGGATGTATGGTGTAATATTTCCTTGTAGTTTTCTGTTCTTTGGTGTTTTTATTATCCTTTCTTGTCCCTTTGACTGTCAGTAGCATCTGATGCTATTTTGCTTGTATTTGGCTGAGAATGAAGGTGTACTTTAAATTATAGAGCAGCAGGCTTCAGCAGAGTCCATGCTTTCAGTGGCCACAGACTGTAGCTATGCTGTAACAGCCCACAACATACCTGCTTCAGGCTGATCTTTGTCAAATACCATTTGAGGTTAAGCTTCACCAGAGAAAAAACTTTCAGGAAACAAAAATCAAGTTATTCTTTCTTCAGCCAAAGCCTACTCTCTAGGCTTGGATTTACTGGTGTCATCTTCCAAAGTGAAGCTTTGTATGTATTTACAAAGATTTATAGATGTGTGTTTGTTTAGTGGTTAGATTTTGCCAGGGACAGAATGCTTCTTTGACAGACACCACACCACATCAGGCATCTCAGTATGCAGCAGAGCATATGTTCTTGAGCTGGGCTTGTTTAGCCTGGAGAAAAAGAGGTTGAGGGGTGATGTTATTGCTCTCTACATGTATTGAGAGGAGGTTGTAGCCAGTTGGGTTCTGGTCTTTTCTTTAGTGCCTCCAGACCCCAGGGCGTGCTGCCTCTTGTTGTGATTCTCTCCTGTAACATTCCCCTTGTGTAGCTCTCTGTTTCCCCTCCTCCCCACAGGCCTTTGAAATCACAGCACTCTGCTGTTTTGTACCAGCTGAGAGGCACTGGCTGGTGTCCATGTGCTGTGTGTCCAGTTCCCATGGTGCCAACAGCCAGAGGCAGCTGCAGGTGATGGGCTAACAGAGTGCTGCTGGAGCCAGCAGTGGTCCAAAGGTCAGATCCTAACTTCAGGTAAAATGCCCATTGACGTCAGCAAAGTCAGGATCTTACTCAGAGCAAGCAGTCCAGAGGCTGAAACTGGGAAGCTGTCTCAGTATCTCTCTCTGATTTCCCTTTGTACTGATACATACTTTATTTTTCATTTTATTCTCTACAAAGCTCAGTAAGAAGCAGCCTTCTGTCCCACAAAACTTTTCAACATGCACAAAGCATTTGAAAGCAACTGTGAGTGTAATGAAATACTAGAAACAGAAGTACAATAAATTTTACCAAAAAACCTTTGGGTAAGCTGGGTGTGAAAAGGCGTTCAGAAATTCTGATTTACTGTCCAGCAGATTTATAACAAGTACAGCAGGCAGCAGAACTGAGAACCAGATGGATAATTAAAGTTTTTAGGAGGCACCAGCATTATTTCTTTAGAGAAAAAATTGTTAGAGAAGAGCCTGTGAAGATGTGCATCCGTTCAGTCAGTATAGTGCACTTGAATTTTCAGAAGGTTTTAATGGAATTGTCAACGGTCTCTAAAGCAGCAAAGATATCTTGTGATCAGAAGGAAAGACTTTTTATGGATTAATGACTAGAAAGAAGTAAAAAGATATGATCAGTTTATTGGTGGAGAAAGGCATTCTGAGAACTCCCTTAAGGATCTTTGTTGGAATCTGTGCTATTTAACTGCTTCCATAATGACCTAGAAAATACTCAAATGTACTGTTAATAGAAAAGAGTTTAAGGTAGGAAAAACTAAAAGCTGGGTACAAGGACTTTCAGAAGGCTTCTAATTTACTCTTTGTTGGGTGAAACACTGATTAGTTGAGTTTCCTTCACTATGTGCTAACTATGTCCACAAAACCCCACAGATTATATAAATGTGTACACTGATGAGCTCCAAATAAAGCAATCATGAAAGCAAATAAAAAGTTAGATTTTCATGAGAAACCACCACTAAATCTGCCTTTATATATAATGCCACATGCAGTTCTGACTACATTTTAGAAAGGACTTCATAGTAGATGAAAAGGTATAGAGAAAAGCAGCAAAAAAGATCAAACACATGAGTATGACTTCTGTAAAATGAGAGACTGTATAAACTCCTGTTTTTCTGTGTGGTTAGAGACCACTACTGGAGTAGTATAAAGTCAAGATCGGTAAGGGGAGGATGGTTAAGGAATAGTTACTGGCAAATTCTCATAGTTCAAAACTAAGGGAAAAGATTATGTCACCTTACCTAAAATAGAAGTACTTTTTAATCAATTTTAATCAATGTGTAACAATGTTGTGAAACTCCCAGTCCTCGGGTCTTGCAAAGGCTAAAACCAGAAGTGAGCACAAGAGAAAACTGAATGTAATCACAAAGGTTAGGTTCAATGTTTGCTGTTAAAATGAGGGGCAGACGTCTGAACTTGCTCTTCTCCCCTAAGCATTCTTAGGGTACATGTTGATATCAATTGTCATTAAAAAGGGTGGGAAGGGTATTGAGAAGAGTTACAATAATTTCTATTAGTATCTGTTTCTTCAGTAGTATCAAGAAGCAAATTCAGTGCAAACTTTTTTAGTCTGCCTGCTGTGATACAGAAAATGAGTATTTATTTCACTTACCTTTCTTTTCTTAATTTTTTTCTTGCCCTTGCTCTTTCAACAGACACACCTTTATTTTTCTTTAAATGGTCTTTATCAACCTGAGTGTTTGGTTTATGTGTATTTTGTAATACTGTTTTGCAGCTTGTCACCTTTGCTGTTTGTACACTGGTACAGAATGTCTTTCAGTTACAGATTATCTGAAAGGGCTGTTCTGGCCTTTCTTCCTTTCACATTTCAATTTCCTCTCTCCTTGCTTCTGTAGATGGAACAATCCAGCCAAATGGGCCTATTTCCACAACCAGACCAGTCAGATGGAATACCTCAAGTCAGCCTCCAATTAATGGACAGTGGTTCATGTGGGAAGGAGATGGACTTAGCAGATGAAATCTCCTTCATTAACAATGATGTGTTTTTCTCCAGGTTAGTGTTCTTTTTTTGTCTTTGTGTTTGCCTCTTTGTTTGTTTTGTACCTGCACCTCTGGCTCTGGGCATTTTGAACATTTAAACAGGATACTGGGGTGTGAGATAAATTAATGTGCCTGTTCCTGTTGGATCCACACCCTCCAAAGCCAGCTGTGTGCTTTGGTTCAAGCATATGAAGGTAGTGTGCTTGGTGGAAGAGTGCAGGTGGACAGGTCTGATCTACAGTCAGGCCACAGAAATTACACCAGCCACAAGATGCAACCAAAATGTGTCTCTTTTGAATAATCACGTGTAGTTGATCTGCTCAGCTTTAGTCTTAACAGATGGCTGACTTTATTCTCACTCTTAAATCCAAAAAGGAAGGAGCTTTTGAACAATTTTCTCATTCTGGCAAGAATGGTGCTACTGGTAGTACTACTCCATTCAGACAAGAATGGAAGAGTATGTGTAGAGTATCTTTACAAGTATCTTTCTGAATTTGTCTATGAGAGTCTATCAGTTTAAAGCAACTGTAAAAATATTTATCTAAAAGAGTATTTTGAGTTTTGATGGCTGGCAGATTGTCTGTTAGGTGAACAGGTAATGGGTGTTTTGCTCCCTTGTAAAGTCCTTCCCTGCACATCAGGCTGAACTAGGATCTTTTCATTATTCTCAGGATATTGAGCTGAGTATGCCATTCTCTCTCCTCTTGTGTCTAGTGCAGCACATGAAGGATTCAGGTTACTGTGGGAAATTGCAGTGTGCTACTGAAATGTGGAATTGGCCTGATGTGGGAAATAGTGCTGTTCTCATATCACAAAACAGAGCACTGCAGTGTCCCAGCGTACCAACCAGGAGCACAAAGCAGAGGCAGTGCTGCCAGACACGTAACTGAGTGACTTCACTGTGTAAGCAGGAGATGTGTGCTATTCTCAGCACCAGTGCAGACAGACAGCACTCAGTTTATGAGACAAGTTAGCAAATTATGCACTAACACCAGATTTTGATTCATAGTAATGGTGGTGAAGCATAGATGTTGAATTTGGTTTCTAGCCCTTGGCAGGCACACGTGCTCTTTAACTCTTAGCTGTGTTAGCTGTGTGTTTCACTCTCCCCAAGCTTCCCCCAAAATTCCTGCAGCCAGAACACAACAAGTTTGTTTACTTGGCTTCATCAATCCAGCTGCTTTTGACTGAGATGAGTTAGAAATCAATGATCAGAGCAGGTCAGCTGGCAAATTGGAGAAGGCAATACAATTCTAGCAGCTAGACAGGGCCAGGCAGGTGGGGCTGTGGCAGAAATTCCAGCCTCTCGTGTTGATATGCTGGAGCCTGGCAGAGAGTATGCCTGTACTCTGCTATGTGTTCCAAGGTGTAAAGGGAAATGAAGTCCCCAAAGGTTGAAATAAAGAACTGCCAGGTGTCATGTCTTGGAAGGTGTGTGTGACTGATGTACTTCATGAAGTACCCCAATAAAGTGCCTTTCTATTAGGAGAACGGTCCCCAGACAATGTAATTATTTGCTGTAGAGAATCCTGCTTTCCTGTCAATATTTAATTGCATACTGTTGAAGTATGGGACACTTGGGCCAGTGCTGGCACAGGACATTAAGCACCAAATGAAATGTGTTTATAACTAGGCAGAAGCCTGATTTTCATGCTCAGCCCTTGGGTTGAAAGATGTCTGCATCTCTGATTTTATCTGGGAAATTAATTAACTGTAGAAATTAATTATCTTGTAATCCCATTTTGTTCAAAAATGCCCTAGTTTTCTGTCCTGTCACACTTCTGGACATATTTACCTAATTGTGTTGAATATCTATGCTGCCATTTGCTTCTGGTACTTTTTTGTCAGTGATCTACTGCTGCTGCTGAAGGAGGTAGTGCTTGCTGTTTTCTTCCCAGCTTCAGGCTGGCAGGTTGTTGGGCAGGATGGGATGGAGAAAAGGCCCTGGAGTAGTGAAAGAGCAGAGAGAGGTATCTAGCAGACCTAACATGCTTGGGGGACAGCTGTCTGTGCAATGGGCACAAACCTTGATTTCCTGGCATCAGTATAGTGCTCTGATATATCAGGAGTGGTTTTAAACATGCTTTTGGCAGCCTTGTGCCACTCCCATGTAATTTAAGCCCACAATGAAGTATTACCTGGTGTTATTTCAGTGCAAGGCTATTATTAGGAGTTTTCACCCTTTTCAGCAGAAGGACTCTGGCATCTGACCTAGATTTACAAAGTGCAAACACACTGCTATTCTTGTTGGGGGATTTTGTGTCACAAGGTACCAACAGTTCTAAAATAAATGTTACCATCAATTATATGTAATTACCAGATAAGTTTTAGTGGAACTACTGTATCTGCTCAGCTATGATATAATCTCTGTTAGAAGAGAATAAAGGTTGTTCTTGGCAGTGATAATCATTTGCAGTTTCATGAAAACTCCTGTGGTTTGTTCCCTTTCCACGCTCAGATACCATGATATGGGTGGATTAGAAGAGGATGAAGGTCTGCATAGAACAGTAGATGCAGAATTCCACCCTTCAGCTTCACAAGCGTAACGGTGAAGAAGTAACCACACACACTAAGCCCCTAAGGTTCCTTCCAGCAAGGATTACAGTCTTTAATAAATTTTCATTTGACACTAGAGCCTTCAGGGAGAAACTAGAGACTTCTGGTTGATTAGTGATTTTTAATACTGTTTAAAGTGCCTCTTAATATGTGTCTTCATGCAGTTGTCCTTAAAATGAAGATCCACATATTAAGTAGCAACTACAGTTGTGACTATGTCTTCTATAATAATGACTTACCATTTTTTAAAAATACTGAAAGTCACGTTATGCCTTCTTAAAGGTATGATATTCCTCATTGTAGGAATTTTTTGAAGGTGCTGCTGTCATCTGGAGTATGCAATATATCGTTGCAGTCAAAACATTGCAGAGCATAAAATCTGTATCACCTTCTGTTCACAACAGTTATCTTAAGAAAATGTTTTAAGTTATGTTCTTTTTTTTGAACAAAGTAGGTGGATTAACTCTATGTACCTACAGTCCCCACTAGCACATAATATACGTGTTGTTTTGAAAATTGCCTCATTGTTATAGCTGTATGCCAAGGGTGAACTGCTAATTATGCAGTAGCAGAAAAGCATACCTGTAATGCAGCTCTTGAGTAAATCCAAAAACAGGGGAGAGAGAAAGGAGGAAAGTAGGGGAAGGGGCAGGAGAGGAGAGACTGGTCCTCTGAAAAAAGGATTAAAGTCTTCAGGCAGTATGCAGCCTGTTACTTACTTCTGTGAGTCTCATCTCATTTTTGCAAGAGCTCCTGTGCAGAGCTTCGGGGCAGCCAAATCTCCGGAACCTGGGAATGACACACGTCCTTTGTCTTTACCTGGATGAGAGCCACAGGACACACACTGCAGACTCAGGAGCTGGGAGAGGCAACAACTTTTGGACTGGAGAGTGGGCTGGAGGGAATGGGCCACCCTGGGGCCTTACCAGACCTTCAGTGAGAGGGGTCTGGAGGGGGCTTGCAGCTTTGTGAAGCTGAGAGTCTCTGTTTGGGTCCCTCTTTCTTTCTCTGTCTAGAAGGAAAAAGTCTGCTCAAAGGTCTGGCTCAAAAATGACTGCAGTAGGCATTGGCATGATTTTGAATATGCTTAGAGGTACTAAAACTTCAAATAACTGCTTCAAATAGTAGATTTAAATGGCTTTTACTTCAGGGTTAGATATATTAAGATTTACATGGATACAAAAGTAGAAGGGCTTCTTGCAAGCAATTCTCTCAAAGTTTAGCTTTTCGTGCTAAACTTTGTATACAAGCAAAGAGAAGGGAGAGCCTTCAGGAAGGTGGGAAAATGCTTCCTGCAGTCAAAATGTGAAGCAGGGAACTGGGGATGGTGAGCATAAATGTCTCTCCTGATACTGGCTCAGAGGTGCATGCTGTCTGCAGACTTTGATTGACGATATGCTGGATCTTTTGTCCAGGAAAGGGCATTGAAATATGCCTTACTGTTGTACATGTCTATTCTAGCATTTGCTAGAGCTGCATCTCTTTGCACAACTGGGACTGTTTAGAAGAGGCATCCCTCAGTGGGAGAGCATCCTACTGTTTGTGGTGCTGTTAGGCTCTGTGCATGGAAATATCAAAGGAGTGCTGCTAAGTACCCGTCCTTGCCTTGTAGTGGTTGTGTGCTGGGGAATGGCTGCTGTGTATGGCAGGCACACTTCATGAAAAACGTGTGCAGCTCCACAGAGCCACAGCTTAGAGCAACCACAGCAGTTGTTCAGTCAGCCAGCCTTCTGTATTTTGTAGCCACATCTTTGTGTGCCAGAGATCACAAATTCCTGTTTGTGACTGCTGTCACAGCTGCAATGAGATTTGCCGGCACAGATATGCTGTGCTGGCTTTCTAACACGTGCACGTTCTCAAACAGAAGGTTTGTTTACATCAACCTTTTGTTCACAAAAATCCTTATATCTGGCCTGTGTCCTGAAAATAAAGGGACCATATACTTATTAACATGGTAGCATCCATAAAATAAGGGGTTGGTTAATGTACTCTGCCATGCCTTCTTCATAATGACACTGTGTATTTTCACTGCTAGTTATTGAGGTATGAAAACATACATGTTTTTGTACACTGAGAAGTTTGTGCTTACTATAAACACTTTCCCTGTTTGCTGGCTTTCCTTTTAGCAGCTGTGGTTTAAAACCGAGGCAAGCCAAAACTTATCATTATTCTCTGGCATGTGATAAGAATTGGCCTGTTCTTGCCAGAACAAATCAAACAGGGGGGCTAGTGTTGTTTGCTTAGCCGACTATTTTTGTTTAAGTTTGGGTTTTTTTTGTTTTTGAAGTCTGTCATGTCCAGTACATTCAGTCCCCATCAAAAGTAATAATTTGCCTTACCACTGAGGAGCTTTGCTGCCAGGTTTACATAAGGGATTGCAGCCAGGCAGCAGCCAGGGCTGCCCTCCAACAGCCATGGATTCTTCAAGAAAACGATTCAGGAAAGGGGTAAAGGTCTGGAACGTTGGTAGGGAGGTGGTAAACACAGTTGCCTTCTGCATCATTCAGTATGCAGCAGCCTCTGGCAGGCCCTGTTCTGAGTCCTCAGAGAGAACATTTATGTGAAGTGTTGTTGCTTTTTGCCACTTTCTCTCTTTAGGTTGTGTCGAGTTAGTTTTTCCAAGCTGACTCATTTAACTTTGCAAGTACATTTGTCTCCACCCTCCTATGCAATCAGTTCCCTTCTTTCTTGCATTGTGGGATGCTGGCAGCAGGAACTGCCTTACATAAGGAGTTGTTAAGAAAAACATTTAGTTTTCTAAAAACACAGCCACAAAGACATGTGATTTCTGTGTCTCTCCAAGGCAGGTGAAGACTGTGAATGGCAAATCAGGGTGTGGTCTGATCTTTTCCTGGGTTCTTCTTCCCTGTCTATAGCCCAGATGTAATAACAGTTACAGACACATGTAATTATGTAGATTTTTTCCATGGAAGTCACCTGGGTAGATATCAGTGTATTTTTCCAAGCATTTGACCTTTCTCTTCTACCCTGCGCCAGTTACTCCTTTAAATTAGGCTTTGTCCATCACACTATTCTAACTTTCTTTCATAATTCTAGCCATTTTATCTTTGTCTCTCTTCATAAGATTTACATGGTGACAAATTATGGCTTGTGGGATGAGGAACATTTTGAATCTGATGCCCTGACCTGTGCCACGGAAGTGGAGGTTCATCTTGTAAGCAAGAATAATTATATATGAAACAAAGATCTGGTGGCTGTTCAAGGTAGAAGACACGTATGCACTTTTATTGTCATAATGTGCACGTGGAAAGGAAAGTTCTTCTTTTTGGTCCATGAGCCAAGTATATTAACATTTCCTGTTTCCTGGGACAGCATCCAGCAGCCTTATAAATCAGAAAGAGACTACAGTAAATTCATAGTAATTGAGTAACAAAGCTGGAAAAAAATTACTCCCTTTCTGTACCTCAGGCATTGCTCTCTCAGCCAGAAGGTTTCTTTATTTGCTTATCTGCTTTTGCTGTGAGGAGGACATCCCTGCATCGCATGAAGCTGATGGTTTTCTGACACCAACTGGGTGACATAACAGATTTTCTGAGGAAATAAAGGACAAACATCTATATGATTTTTAAGTAATTTTTAAACAAATGGATACATGAGCTCTTATTGGAAAATAGACAGTGAATAATAAGGAGTTTAAAAGCACAAAGATTTCCAAGGTTAGCTTAATATTCACGTATATATAAACCAAGACACCCATCACTAACCCGTGTTTCAAACAAGTAGGGAAGAAGCAAAGCCTCTGCACTGTGACTTGACTTATTTTCACTTGAATAAGTAAGTTGTTCCCTCTCCTGTAACTTCCTTAGGCTGTCTGCTGAAGTGCCCAGTCCATTGTTCAAATGGGGAGGTTCAGCACAGAGTGCTTTGTTTTCGTTAACTTTGCAGAGCCAGCAGTTTTCTACCACCTAAGGCTGTGAGGTATTCCTTCCCCTGTGGCTCTCCAGAGGGGACCTGGCCCTGTGTCCTGCAGGCAGTCCCCACAGGAAGATCATCAGGCAGAGGTCACTGGGTTCTCAGTCAGGTTCATTTGCTGCTGCAGTTTCCCGGTTCAGCCGGGAGAGCCGTGCGTTGGGACGTTGTGTTCAGCACGTTGCAGCGTAGGCTGCTGGGTTCAGCTCTGACTTCCTATGACACACATGTATATTTTTATTCAGAGTGGTCAGCTGGCTGTCTAATAAGAAGAGGCTGAGCGTGGCACAGCAGAGTTGTCACTCTCTGCTCCTGTCACTTTGCTTGCATTGGTTTGGCTCCGAGCTGTTTCAGTGTTGTAAAATCCTTCTCTTTCACGGTCAGTGGCCATGAGAGATTTCCTCTCATTTTTTCTGTTGTGAGGAGTGTGATCCCAAGCTGACTGCTTATCTACAAATTGCACTTCTCACATTGGCTCAGTGCCTTCCTTCTGGCCTGAGAGGGTTGCAGTTAGGAAATGTGAAGATAGTTCTGTTGCTGTACCAAAGCTTTTCATTATGCACCTGCTGAAATAGCGTGTTTGTGCTAGGGATGCCTGCAAAGAGAGGCCACTAGGTAGTTGCAAAGAAAAGCTGCTTGGTTGTTAATGACTTGCAGTCGTTAAGGCTTTGACAGGACTCCTGGAAACAGAAGATTCCACCACCAGTTCCTCAGGTCCTTTCAGTCTCAAGCTCTGTGCATTCAGAAAGTTTGAGTCACACAGGGAGGGATTAATATCTAATAAAATGACAGTTTTATTGTTCTGCATTATGGTTAGAAACTATCTAGCCACTATAAAATGTTTGGGAGCACTACTAACACTACGCTATATTTTAGGAAATTTATAGATGTTTCCTTTAGGAAAACCCACCCTGAAACTTCAGAAAGTGTCAAAGTGAAAAAAAAAAATTCAAGTGACCACTGTTCTAACAGAGTTATTGAGCATCAAAGAAAAAGGTTTCCTCTAAAATCTTGTTAGGTTTTGGTTAGTGTACGCTCCTTGAGTAGAAAAATATGGTTTTTTCCCAAGACTCTGAGAGATGGTTGGGAAGTTGAAAACTTACAGACCTTACCCATGTTGTTCTGAATGTTCCTGATAATGAACTTGTATGCTGAACTTGTTTTCCTGCAGTATCCACTTGTGCCATTCCTGACAGGAATGTCCTGCAGTGGGACAGAGTCCTGTGTTTGCACAGCCTGGACACGTCCAGAGCAGCTGGGCTCAAAGCTGATGTTGCAAATGAGGGGCACAGCAGTGAGCTGTGCTGATTAAGCCCAGTATCGCTGTATCTGGCTGTGCATAAACAACCATTTGTTTTTTCTCTCTGTACACACAGCTGGGCGCAGGAAGAAGCCCCAAGGCTGACCTGAGAGAGCTGTGTTCTGCTCAAATGCAGTCAGGTTTTAATGGATCTGGTAAGAGTTGCCTTTTAGCAGCAAGAGTTGTCCCCCCTTGCTTCTGTGACAGATGCATCTTGCAACTCTAGGCAGAGAGCTGGAGTTATTATCACCCAGCTCACTCTTGCTTTAGTACCTCCCAGTCAGAGTCGATCTTTCCTGCCGAGTCATCTTTTTCCCACCAGCTCTCCAGGGAGCCAGGCTGGCCACTGGGGCACTGGTACAAAGGGAGAACTCCTTTCAGTCACTTCATCAGCTGGAGAAGAAGAGCTATTCCTGGAGGGTTTTTTCTGGAGGGTGACTCTGCCAGACTGCCTCCCTTGCCAACACGGACAGCAGTTTATCTTTCAGTGGAGTAAAAAGCCACGTGCAGCAAACGTGAATGGTGTAGCCTGTTCCTCTGCTTTCCTCAGCCCCTTCCCATATCTTTTTTTTTTTGTGTGAACTACAAGCACATCACTTGAAGGTTCTTTAGGAAGCAGGGAACATGAGGGGTGCAGAGGTATGGACTTCAAAGGATAGTAATTTTGTAGAGGATTGGAAGGATGATTTTGGAAGATGGGAAAGTGTAAAAACAGTGACATTTTTGGTAGGTAATACAAATCACGGAGGGAGTACCAGAGACTAATTTAATTTGTTTTAAAACCTTTTTGCTAACAAATGAATGCTTACTCTTCATTGTTTTCAATGACATTTTCATTGGTCTGAAACAGCTGGATTTTTAAAAAGCTTTTGTGCAGACAGTTTTATAGAAATAACAATTTAGAGGAGTGGGAAAAATTTCATTGGACACTAAAAACCAGGAATTTCATTAGATTAGAGCTCTGGAGAAAGCCTGCTTTGAAAATTACTTGTTCCAGACTGGACTCTTCCTTGTTTGCTTGTTCTCCCATGCTCTGGCACTTGAACTAACTGGTGCAAAGAACCTAGTGACCTTGTCACTCAGCATGCTTTACCCTGTTCCCACAGCAGATTAACAGACACAACCATTCATTACTTGTTGCTTTCCCAGGAAACCCTTTAGGAACCTACTCCCAATCTTCCCATTTCTCCAGGATGGAGGCCAAGAAATAATTTCTGGGCTCTTCTGTGGGGTGAGAGTTCTCTGGAACGAGTTAAAGCAGTGGACAAGCGGGTGTGGCAGTGCTTGCAAAGGACACTGCTGTTTAATGAAGGAAAGCCACAGCAGCAAAACCAGGTCTCCAGGGAGCATGTGGTGTCCCTTGCAATGGGAAATGAACTTTTGTGCTTATCTGTCGGATGAGATCAGGAGTGCTGAGAACCTGAAGCTCTGAGAAGCTTTCAGTTTGCTCTGTACTTTTCTCTTGTCTCTGCAAGTTTAGAGAACAGTTCTGGAATATGTTCCTTCCTTAACAGATTTTAACTAGTTTAAAAGGTAATTTGGCCTCTAAGTTGCAGGAAGGAATAGAAAAGCTACTGTGCAAAAATCAGTATGTTCTCCACAGATATGCCAACAAGGCTTGTATTTCTAATGCAAAAAATAAAAAAGGTAAAATGAAGTCAGCTGAGAGCAACCTGCTTCCCTTTTGGACAAGAGGAATATCAGTTATGAAAATAAGTAAGAAAATTCTGCAAATTCCATCTAGACAGTTTACATAAGTCTTGGTGTTCCTAAACACAGGCAGTTGTAATTTGTAAGAACATTAAAAATTCACTATAATTATTGATGAATTACATCACCAGTTAATTTTTCTCACCACTTTAAAATGCCTTAATTTTTGGGCATAATTTGTCTATCTTTGACTTCCAACCATTGAGTCTTGGTCAGTTTGTGAGTACTAGGTCAAGTATTAATGTTTTCTGCATGCATTGAGGGTTTTCTTTGAAAAGCACTAAATGTGTGGGTTTAGATTTTGTGTGCCCTTCATGGGTTGTCTCTTAGCACTCTTCAGTTTTTCACAACTTGCTTTGATCCTGAACTGATCAAAGTCTTTTGTAGCAACCAACCCAGTAGGAAATACAGACATAAGACACCTTTTCAATGTAATACCCATGCTGATATCTCTGAGGATGATGTTAATTTTTTCAGCCACACAGTCACTCTGGGCTTGTAACCACGATGTTATACCCCCATCTTGCACACAGTTCCCAGATTTTGCTCTTATGTGGTCGAAAGTTTTAATGCTGGCTTGCACACAACATACAAAAATAACCACCAGTAAAATTTTACATTTACTTACAAATCATTGAAACATCATTAAGTGAAACAGGGCTGAGTACGGAGTACTTTACAAAGTCACCCTTACAACTTTTAAACCTTTCTGAGAATTCCCATTTCACTAAATTATGTTTTTAACATAGTGATTGGTCTTTCTTCCTGTTTGTGCCCTTTTGGAGGGGGCCTTTTTAATTGTCTGTCTGCTTTGTTTGGACTTGAAGGGCCACAGTTTCCAAGGACAGTTTCTATTTACATGTGACTTGTTTCTTTCATATGTGCACACAAGTTTCTGGCCTGCAGGAGATTTTCCAGGGTATTTGTCATGTATAATGGCAGATGTTCATATGCCTAGATACTTTAAAGAGGAAAATGTGTGTCTTAATATAAGTATGTGTACATAAATAATGGAATTCTTAATTTTGTATTGGTAGTATTTAGAAAAGTACATTCTGTAATTTTCAGTGTGGCACTATCTTTCCTTTGCATTTCATGTTTCTGCCAGAGGGAAAATATTGCATAATTTAGTAAACCTTGTGGGAATAAATTGATGGTATTGAGTAGCATTCTAAAAGCCCTCAGATTTGGTCAGACCGGGCAAGATTGCCTTTTTTTAAATTTTTGAATACTATCTGATTTGTGTATGACTGTGCAGTGAAGCAAGGGATAACTGCCTTTCAGGAGGCAGACACAACCACATCCTCATAAAATCCATTATTTAGATCACATATCTTATATCCTCTGGTGCTGCTCACAGATCCTCTTCTCTTGTTGCTTTATATGCTGAGAAAATTACTTGGTGTGCAGCAAAGTATGAAAAGGAAAGAAAGAGGAGAAAGCACTTCTGTAATGATGATTGACAGGAGACTTCCTTTCCAAATGTGCAGTTGTTCTTTAAACTTTGATGGAGAAAAGTGATTATTCATATTTAGTTCCAGCCAGTGGTTTTTTCCCTTTGTTGAAACTCAGTAAGAAATTTACAAATCAAATAGTTTAAGCACAGGTGTTGCCTTGGTGTAGGTGCTGAAGTGTGGCAGCATGTGTTGTTATTTCAAGGGACTTTATCATTTTTATTGTTATTTGCTATCTATTTTCCTGAAGTGTTTACAGTACACTAGGGAGCATACAGTCAGTGGAGAGGATGCTGTGCTTGTCCTGAGAGAGGGCTTTTCCTTATCCTCTGTTTCTACAGTTGGTGGTACCATAAAGGGCTTTTGTGGTGTACTGTTGCTGCCAACAGATGAGTTTGGCCTTTCTGAGTAATAGAAATGCAAGAGCTATGTGAAACTTGCAAGAAGAGGTTTTGTCTTCTTTGTTTAACAGGGGAGAACAAATTCAACAAGTACAAGCAAATCCAAAACAAAATGTTGTATAATCCCAGGTTTTATGTGTGATAGCCCAGCTTGAGTTACGAAGTTAAAAAGGGCATAAGAGGGCAAGGGGAGGGTAGGAATTCCTGCCTCTGACAAATAGCAAGTTGGTTTTAGCATCAACATCTGTGTGAAGGAAGTGGAATTGTTTGGAGATAAGACTGCAGCTTTCTGGCAGCTTTTGTCTGCCTGCTTTGTGCCACAAATAAATCACTTGTGGTCCCTACCCATGAACAGGGGAGGTGAAGAATTAAGATTTGTGTTCTTGTTTAGCAGCTGAGAGGTTTTAAAGGCCCAGTGAGACAGTGTGAACTGAACTGAGATGACATGCATCCCGTACTACCGCTCTTACCAATGGTTGGCCACTGTCCTTGAAAGGAGTTTTAAAAATTTCACTCTGACATTTTTCCGTGTTAAAATTTTTTGTTGCAGTGTCTGCAGCTGCTCCTGAAATAGAACTTTGGGGAACCAGCAGTGTTAGCAAGCAGCTAGCATATTTTCAACTTTGGTCGCCTTTCTTTCAACAGCTGCTGAAGTTGTGTGCCAGTGGGCACAGGGAAACATAAGCTCCTGTACCTCTTCTTAGTTGTGATGGTTTTGGCAATGTTAAAAGAGACATATGAGGATGCAAAGGAGAAAACTGATATCCATTGAGGGGACTGCAAAAGAAGAGAACAGAAACAAAAGGTGGATCTGAAGGTGTTGAGGGCATGGGGAGGCCTGCAACTTTACTGTTGGCATCTTGTTCATTTTAGCATGATGTCGTGAGCTAACCTTCTTCACTGATGCTAATCCATAAATTAATCTTTCTGGTTATTACAACATCTCTTTTTGTAAGTGAATTTTTTGTCAAGGAGCTTAGTACTTTTAAGCTTATTTATACAAGCAAGTCCCATGGAAGTTATGACGGTGTATAAATTCATAGTACAGCAGCTATTTGAGTTATTCCACTTCTGTTTATTCAGCAAGCTGCTCTGGGGAACCCTGACTCCTAGCCCATGTAGATGGGTCCTTAGTTAAATGTGGAAAATTAATTTTTTTTAATAGCATCCCGATGGTAACACTCAGTTTATAGAAGTATAATCAACTATGAATAATGGTGTGCGTATAAAAAAATGCTGCCCAGGAAAAGTCAATTTGATTTATTGTCGAACTGTAAACAGTACAAGGTGCTTTTGTTTTATACTGAATAGTTTTATATATCAGAGTAAAATCTTTCTCTCATAGTTTTAGTTGCTTATGAGCACATACGGCGCATTTAATTTAACAGGAAGTCATCAAGATACTCATTTAATTGCCACGGATAAATGCAGCCCAGACCCATGATGGCAGAGTGCTTTATCAGCATTGCTGACTTTCCTAAAAAGGGGCCGTGTTGTGCCTGGCGTGACTGTCACAGCAGAGCAGGCTTGTGCTGAGGCAATGGGCAGAAGCATTACTAATGCACTTCTTCCAGTCAGCCAGCTGACAGGAGCAGATATTAAACAGTTCAGGGTGCTGAAGCAAAGCCACATCTCAATTGAGCCCCGTGTCTCTACTCCATGCCACTGCTTTCTGAGGCTGCAGCTGCCCACTGCTCTTGATTTCAACAGAAAATGCCCCTGCCTCCTGCTGGCAAAGGTCAGGATCTGTTTGGCATCCCTGTGAAATGTCTGATACCCTCTGCTAACCTGGGAGCGTTGGCTGCTTCTCGAGAAAGCTGGTGGGCTCATGTTTAGTTTGCATGACCTACATCTCTATGGAAGTGTTAAGCATACAGGTACTAAGCTCCTACCACAGCTTTCTCCTAAGCCAGCACTAATCCTCACCAGGGTTGAATGGGGCCGTATTTCCAATATTGGAAAAAATATCAAACTTGAGTTTTTGAAGATTGACGTGCCATTATGTTTGTACCACCTGAATGTTGGAAAGCCTCTTTATCAGATTAGGATCATCCCCTTCCCCATCACACCAAGTATGCAGTGTGATAACATTGTTCACAGGCAGGGCAGCAGCCTGAAGTGTTTCTGTCCAGTGTTGGGGGAAATGGAAAGTAATTCCTCAGGCCTTCTGGGCAGAGGAGCTGCAAAGGTGAAAAGTAACGAAACATTATGGGTATGCTCCTTCAGTAGCCATTAAACGTTTTGGTGCAAGACCTTAGTGATTTTGTGCTGTTCATTTTCCAAGGCTGCTATGTCCTGGTGACACTCCCCTTGTGTGTGGTTCTTTTGCCTCTGCTCTTGCCAGGCCCAAACTTCTACCCAGTAGAACGGTGTGATTTGTTGTTTCAGAGCAATATTTGGTCAGCAGCCACAGATGTAGAGGCAGGAGTGCTGGAGAATAGCCCACTGAGAACATGAGTTCGGCTCTGCAGTTGTCTCTTGAGTTCAATTGTTAAGGGAAGAAGAGCTCTCCTTGCAGCGGGTCAGAATTGGGTGGCCAGCCTACAGCACAAACCTTTCAAACCGCGGTAGTGTCTACTGCAACAAGAAGGGATCAAGTTCAAAGGTTGTGCCAGCCCTACTAGACACCGATCCGTGGTAAAGGTGTTTGAGGCCAGAGCCAGAGAAGCTCCGCGAGGGTGTCGTGGAGCTTTGCGGGGATCTGGGTGCCCGGGGCCCTTCGTCTGCCCTTCCCGGAGCAGAGCCGGCGTCGCTGCGGCCGTGGGGAGGGAGCTCAGGAGAGGCTACATTGCACCCTGGGCGGGTTTAGGAAGAAGGGCGGTGGGTTATTGTTACTGAAAGGGATACAGAAGACCTTGTGGCGCCTTTTTGTTGAAAGGAGACATTAGCCCTCATCTTGTGGCATCTTTTGCACGCCCAGAACCAGCTGGACATCAGAAGCCGCTTTTGGTTAACCTGTGCCTGCCGAGCCCGGTGGGACGAGCAGGGACAGGGGCCGTGGCAGGTGTCGCAGCTGGAGGGCCGGGACGGGGT
>JANPWX010000008.1:4270861-4379566 GCA_024734555.1 Trochalopteron elliotii | reverse complement strand
GTGATGCCCCTGCAGAGGTACGTGCCCAGCCGGGGCAAGCCCGGGACCCAGCGCGGGGCTTCTGCCGGGCTGTCCGGCACGGGGGAGCCGGGACTCGGACCCCGCCTGGGAGCGGGAATGCCCGCTGGGGAGTGGGATACCTGCCGGGGCAGTGCAACAAGTGGGGCTATTAGCGGGTCTCCGGGGGCGGGGGATCTCGGGCGGAGAGGGGGAGTCGATGTAGCGCCCCGAAATCCATACAGCGCTCTCTGTGCGGGGTGGGAGCAGCTCGCAGGTATAGAGGGACCCCGGGCAGCCCTGGGTCTCCGCCGGCTCCGTGCGCCCGGGCAGAGCCGAGCCCTCCGCGGGCTGCCCGCGGCGGGGCCGTACTGCGGTACGGGAGCGCGGCCGGGCTGCCCCTGCGCACAGCCCACCTCCGGCTGGCAGCTCACACAGCCAGCCTGCCGCAGCATGGGCGAGAGGCTTAGTTTTCGGAGGAAAAAGGCTGGGTGTTTACAGGATGCCGACGCACACCTCCCTTCAGCACCAGCTGTGAGAAAGTACCTGTGCTGGCATGTGCTCTCGCCACACTATGGCAGGGACAGCTGCAATCAAGCTTCTGAAATGGCAAGGCACAGACCCACTGCGGGGAGGAGTGCGCGCAGCCCTTTCAACTGGGTCATCAAATTCTTATTTTTATTTTTACTACTCATTCAGTTCTCAAAATTAAGCACTCCATATCTCTCCTAGTAGTATTTGAATGGCCTGAATATCAATCTTTCTGTACTCTATGAAACCGTAAATAAAAAATTTACCGTGCCGTTTCAGCACTGTGGTGGTGCTGTTTCAGCAGAAGCTGCAGAGTTGCTGCTTACTTGAACACAATAAAATAGTAACTGAAATTGCTGCCCAAACTGTTACTGTCTTGAGCAAGTGCAGGGTCCTCTGCAGGGAGATGTGGAGAAAGTCTCTTTGGCACTACTGCAGTCATGGGGTTCCATGCTGATGACTGCAGAGAAACAGAAATATGGTTTGAATGTCTTAAAGAAGTGGTCACGGTGCATCATTTCTATTTGAAGGACTAGTCTCACATAATATTTTTAACCTTTCTGTTCCCAAGGATCTGACTGTCCTAGCAGTGGTAGGAACAAGTGGTTGTTATTATGCTCTTGACTCTTCACCCCGGGGGAAGATAGCTTTCACAGGCTGGCTCTAATTAGACTCTTTGTTGTTGCAAGGACTAATTCTCGATCAGTTAGAGATGCAGTCAGCACTTCAAAAATGAGGCATTTTCTTCAAACTCCATTAAGCTGTAAGCATGGTACAGAGTTATTTTGAGTTTTTCAGTTAAAATAATTCACAAAATTCTGGCTCCTTTTCCATCTCCTTGATCTATTTTTAGTCTCTGTATACTGTACTTTTTAGTACATTGGTTTTTTTGTTATAGATTGCCAGATCCCTTTATAGTGGCATTCTCCAGGTTACACCTTTATTTCCCTGTTCTTCCCTCCCTTAGGGCAGAGTTTTGCTGGCTTTGAGCATTTTTTGTCAGCTTCAGGAAAGCTGATACCTCTAGTATTGGTTTGTACCAGCATGGATAGCGATTTGTTTGTGGTTGCTGTGGGATGGATAGACTGATGTTGCTGTTCCAGCTGAGGGCATGGATAAATTGCAGTGCCCAGTTCCTGTTACAAGTTTAATCAGAGTAGTGGCACCCTTCAGGTTCTGTGATTTAGGACACTTGCCAGGCTGAAAGAATCTCTCTTTCCCTCTCAAGAAAGGGAATTAGCTGCCTGCAGTGATCACACTTGGTTCCCTTCCTGGGTGAGTGAACTTGCTCCTGCCCATCTCCTGCAGGTGCCCTGCTCCATGCTGTCTTTGGAACCACAAGGCTGGCCATGCTGTGCCTGCCATGGAAGCTTTCCTATGCTGAAGCAATACAAATGTGTAGCTGGGGTGTAAAACTTGGGAGAGGGAGAAGGGCTCTGTGTCTACCGAGATATGTGTGAGCCGTGAGTCTGTCTTCCAGAAAATCATATAAAGTGCTTACACAGAGCCACATGGATTATATGGTATCATCCTATATATAGATATCTGTGGAATGGCATGTGGTGGGGTATGGTGTCCTCCTATGAAGAAGTGACAATGGGGATGTCAGAGTTATGTTTCATTGCATGGGAAGAGGTGGAAGGCCAAATGTGTGGAATCCTCACTGTAGTAGGTAGTGTATTGCCTGAGCACTATAGAAGGCAGTGGTGAATATCACATGGATTACATTACTGATTTTCCAACAACTTATCCACCAGTAATTGTCTCTTCTATTGCCATTAGGCTACCATCTTTTCAGAATACCATTAGCTTACTTTGGTATCCCAGCTTCCTAGTTAGAGCGTTACTAATGTTGTTAATGCATGTTTTAATTCATGTATTCTAGCTCAGTCTATTGCAGATTTAACAGCAGCTGTGCAAAGCTGAAGCCTGTGTCTGCCTTTGCCAGTCATATCTACCAGTGTCTGTAGGAGATAAGAAAGGCAGGTACACACTTGGGCCTTGTTTGTGATCGGTCGCCTCTGTTGCTTAACAAGTCAAGGTAGTGGAAGAGTGAAGCCATCACAGATATTTTTAGCAAGTGCACCTGAAATCAGTAGGGAATGTGACTGATCTGTTTCTAACCTGTACAGCAGCAGTTGTCTGCATGAGCAGTCTCACTTGCAGTTACCAGGATTGTTTGATTTACCTTACTGGTTGGTTTGCTTGGTTGGTTTACTTTGCTTTCACAAGTACTAGCAGTTTAGCCCGAGAACACTGCTGTATTCCACCACCTTTTACCTTTTTTTTTTTTTTTTTTTTTTTTTTGGGAGAGGGTAGCCGCTGTGTTCTCTTTATCACATATGTGAACATTTTTGTGTGTAAAGTTGAACTGTAAATAAGTCTGATCTTTTGGACTTTGCTATCACTTTCTATCCAAGGTACAGGGAGTGCTTGACAAGCCCTAATGAAGTGTATTCTAGAATATGGATGTGAATTATGCTCTCTGAGGGTGGAGAGAACTTGACTGTAGGGGTTTTTTTTTTGTTTCCTTTGGGTCTGGGTGGGTTTTTTTTCTGGTGGAAGAATGAAGAGAAATTCAAACCTGTGGCTCTTACCTTCCTCAAGTCATAGCTTGTTCAAAAATGCCATGTGAATTTTTCATCTTCCAACTCATATTTGACCTGCAGCTGGGTGCCCTGTCTTTTTACAGGTGTGATATGGTGAGTGTAGGAGCCTGTGGAAGCTCTTCCTCAGTACCACTGGGGGTGGAAGGCTCTGACTAAAAGAGGAAAGTGGTGTGGAAATTTTCTTTGGTGTTTGTCTCTGGGGTGTCCAGCAGATTAAGCAAGAAAATATTAATATTTGCCTAAAAACTGGCCTCTTAGATACCTTTATTTGAAGTGTGCAAGCTTTTAACAAACAATCCTGAAACTGAAATCACTGGTTACCTAGTAACAGTTCTTCACCATTATAATGCAACAGGTATATGTATTATGCAACATCACTGTTAAATTCTGAGAAGAGGTGAGACTTTGGTTGGTGCATTCATTCTGCCTCTTTCTGAGGCATTTTCTGGTTTTATCCTAGTGAGGGCTATTGCCAAACCACAAGTAAAAGAAAAGACACTGCCCCATCTTTCATAATAAGACCCAACTAGCTTAAGAAGTAAAATAACAGAAGTGAGCTGTTTAATGTTGACGTCATTTTATAAAAGATAAACATATTTGCAATCTAGGAGGATAGTAAGCAGAAAATAATTACACAAAATTATGCTGTCAAGGGCTCCGGGATATTCAGGTATGTTAATATAAATGGAAAATCTGCCTCTTGCTCACAGTGGCACTTAATCAGCAAGAAGTTCTGCTCACTTCAGCTTGCCATGGGATAGCCTATACTTCCCTGGTCTCTGATGTTGCTTTGAAGCAGGAGGAGGTGTGCAAAAAGCCTTCAGTATACTCTTTTTCCTATTCAGGTAATATGCTTCAATCTCAGTGCCCCCTCACACACAACCTGCACAGTTATGCCTATGGGTAGATGCCTGTGCCATGTAATTTAGTTGAGAGATCTGTAGGAAAAACATGCTGAAGAAAGAGCTTTGAGGGAGATGATGGGATCCTTTGGAGTTTAATATTTAAACCAATTCATCTGCACCCAAGTAATTGGAGATACTTTGCATAGTATGATATTTTTGCAGAATATGTGAGGTCAGAGTAAAGAAGCTGGGTTGTCAGCCTTAGATTTTGACATGTGGCTCATTTGCCGAGTAGCTTACTTAAGTTTCACTGGTATGCATGGTTAGGTATAAACACAACTACTGTGAAGACTGGAGATAAATATCTAAAACAACATGTTATGGTTTTGACTTATTAAAGTTACTCTTCAGGGAAAATGGAAATGCTGGCATGGAAGTAATTCTCACAGGAAAATAGCTGTTAAGCATTTGTTTTTTAAACAGTGCATATGTGGCATTCCCTCCTCCTCCTCAGTTTAAGGATATAGAGCAAGGGTGGCATTGCTCAAGGATTGAGGGTAGGTCCTGACTTTAATGATGACCATTGTATCACCGCAGTGTTATGATGTTAGATTAAATTTATGGTTAATCTTGCATTAAGGATGGTATTGTTCTTTCTTCTTTTGCATAATGTACCTCAATATTTATTTGAAGGAAGTTTATTTTGAAGGATTTATTTGAAGGCAAAAGCTTGTGTTGCCTGCTATTTCTCATTTGCAAAAACATTGCCTTTTACCCACTGCTGTGAAGCACAAGCTATGAGTAAATAGCTCTATTGAGAAAATAAGCATGCAATAAATTTTCATGAGCTATTTCAATCTTGCATTTTTTGCAACATTGAAATAACTTTTATGGGGAAATGACTTGGATGGGTGAAGAAGTGCTAAAAAATTTGTGAGTAAGATGAGACCTTCAGTAAAAAGCACTACTGTGGCCTCAAAATCAATGTTTCCTTGAAGCTGTTTTTAGTGTTGTTGGTGCTGGATGTCATAATAAGTAAATAAATAATATTGTTAAAATCCTCAGTAGTTGCAAAAGTTTTATGTCTTTTAATCCAAGGAGACATAGGTGTTCTAAATGATGAGAAGAAAACAAAGGAGAGGTAAGTTTGAAGCCTTAAGAAGTCACTCAAACTTAGCCTTCCTTCTCCTCCCTCCAAAACCTGCATTAACTTTTGATATCATTACTAATTTGATGTCACTGAATTTTTCATTGCCTTGTTTGATTGCATTAAAAATAAAAGTAGCTATTGTTTTGCATTAAAAAAGTATTCTTACTAAATAACTACATTTCTTTCGAAGTCAAGAATTTCTGTGGTAGAATAGAAGGTGAGCCATCCCCATATCCAACATTTGAGATCAGAACAAACAGAGCCTCTGGCAAGGCATTAGGAAAACATGACCTTGGCTGAGCAGCAAGACCCTGCCAGTGTCTAGGCCCTTCATCTCTGGTGCAGAATGTTGACCCATAAGTCAAAGTACATTTTCATAATTGTAAAAAAAGAGAAAATCCAACAAAAAAAACCCTAAAAAAACAAAACAAAACAAAAAATCTGGAGTATTTTTTTTTTAATTTCATCAACTAAATGTTCCATTTAAGTTTTGAAAAGAGATGTGGAGTAGGAAAGCAGCAGTAGCTTTGTAATGGAGGTTCCAGTGCCAGGAAGCTAAGACAGAACTGCTGCTGATTAAGTGCAAATAAAAAAAGGAGGAAGGACCCTGAGCCACTTTCTGACTTGTGGTGGGAGCTCAGGCCAGTGAGGAGAGGGCTGAGGCAGGGATGTTCATTATGCACCTAAATAAATTGGGAACTTTGCATCTAAATGGGTGCTCTACAACAGGCTCAGCAGCTCCCTTACTCTGCCTGAAGGGCATGGTGGTTTAAAGGTTGGACTTGATCTGGGAGGTCTTTTTCACCCTCAACGATTCTATGGTTCTGAGAGATGTCAGGAGAGAAAAAAAGGAACCATGGTTGCTTGTTTAAGAATGTGAGGGGTGAAAGTAACATTGCATGTAACATTCCTCTTGCAAAATAGGGAGGAAAAAAAGGATAACACTCCTTCTGTAATGGAAATTCATCATTTAACTGTTAGACTTCATCCAGGTTTTCCTGTTTCCTTCTTCAGGGGTAGAAAGGATGTGCCTGAAAATCCCGATGTGTTAAACTAACTGGTGGGCTAAACTGGTGTTCCTTCCAGACTGACAAACTTTTTATTATCTCAGTGGTGCTCACAAATATACATAATATTTCTTCTTTACCTGTGAAATAGACAGAACAAGTTTGGTTTGCTGTGGGTTTTTATGTTTGTTTTGTTTTGGGTTTGTTTTTTTTTTCAGTTTGGCTGGTATTTGTTTTGGTTTTTAGCAAGAAGGAAATTGTCAGATAATCTCCCAAGTATTTCATGGAAGCGATAAATTTCTGTTTAATCCCTGGATTTAGGGGAGCTATTTATATGCTCGAGAAAAAAAGAGACTGCTGTATTTTGCACTCACCTGCTTGGCCAGGTAATCAGTGATAGTTGAATAAATAACTGGAGCTTTTAAACACTATTTCATGCCTTCTGGACATAAAGCATACGTGCATCTGGACAAAACTTTGAGGATAAAAAAATCCCAACCAAACAAAAAACCTCCCAAATTTTGCTTTATTTCTAAGCCTGTTTGTCTAATGATAAGTTCTTTGCTGGGAAAGGTAGAAATTTAGAAGACTTTTATGATTTTCTCAAAACTCTGGATTTCATATGAGTTAGCTTGGAGGTCTTCATCCCAGATTCAGCTACTGCTCATTTGCTGTACATGTGAAACTATGAACCACTATTGAGTAAGAGAGGTTTTTCGTAGCTACAATTATGACCAACCATGTGAAATCTTGAAACTTGATGATCTAAATAAAACTGATACCTGGTTTCTGACTTCTGTAAGAGCTTCTTTCTCTACCATTCCCAGCTAACGGGCTTAAAATATTTGCTTCTCCTCAGTTCCTTTGTATGGGTGGATAAATTTTTGCAGAGTTAGAAAACTTGCTTGAACTTAAGAGTCATCCAGTTGCGCTTGCTCTGGAAGAAGGGGAAGGAAATGCGAGAGGACTCAGAGTCCCAGCTGAATACTGCTTTTCCATCTGACAAAACAAATATTAGGAGCATAAATGCAAAAGATTATTTGAACTTTTTCAGTATGATTATGCTGCTTTGATTTGGAAGGTAATTACAAACCTTGAAATTAGGAGGGGTGTTTATGATGGAAAAGAAAGCATGTTTGGTGTAGCTTTGGCATCTGCCACTTGTACATAAAGCAGGATTTGGTGTTATCAGTAAAAGTTGCATTAATGCACAGAAATCTTGTTGGCACTGTGAACTTTTATTCATGTGAGAAAAGATTTTTCCTGTTTTCTGTCCACTACTTGGACTTGTTTGCATTGAGATTACAAGTACAGTTATTAATGCAGTGAACTGAACATAGCAAAAAACTTCACCAGCAGCCTTCTGAGTTCAAAGTACTTTCTTTACACTTAAATATATATTCTGTAAGTGCCAAATAAACTGATAGCATGCATCAGGCTGGGAGGCTGCATTGCCATCAGGAGAGGAAGCCTTACCTGGCAGAGGTTCCTACCCATGTCTTTGTTACAGGTTGTCTTCAGGGAAGGAGATAATGGGCTTTTCTGTGTTTCCACCAGTTTTTTCTAGGCAGTCTCAAAGCTGTAGCAGTTGCTCACAAAGACTCTTCAGGTGCTGTTAGCCTCAGTTCACAGGCAGGCACTCTCCACCTGCTGTGCACTGCTCTGTGTCCTGCCTGGCTCTGGGAGCAGCAGCAGCAGCAGCTCTGGGTACTGCAGCTTGTTCAGGCTACAAAGATGGGCTTGTGGAAGTGGCAGCAGGGTTTCCAGTAGCAGCTGTGCTCCTGGAGCACAGCTCCAGTCTTCTTGGGGAGCTGCTGGAAGCTGTCCAGTCACTGTTTCCTTACAGAGGTGATGAAGTTTTTGTCAGACCACAACAATTTCAGTGGCAGTTTCTGTTCCTTCCAGTCTGTGGTGTTTGGTGTTACCCACAAATCGGTATTTTGGGTTTCTCGCATCATGTGCTTTAAGGTCTTTTCTGTAGATGTCTATTTGTGAATCTTTCCATATTCTAGTTGGGGGGTTGAATCCCCGTGATTATTTCTCTGGAACACTGGCTTGCTGATCTGTCAGTCTGTCTATTTGAATCCCTTGTATCTTGCCTCCTCCCTTATGCCCTGCTCCCCTCAGTGAATTCGGTGTTCATATTTGTGCATCTGTTGTAACATTGGATGGGTTGGAAATAAGTTGTGGTTAAATCTGCCTCTGGCTCTGCACAGTGAGAGGGCAGGGTGCTTACCTGGCTGCAGGCCAGTTTCAGCTCATCTTGCTGAGGGAGCTTCATGCTGGCTCCAATGGAAGCTACAGAAACTACCTGAGTACTTGATTTCCTAGTTGCAAATCCTACAGAAATGTTTCTTTCCCCTTTATCAAATGCTTAGAGCAGCTTTCATAAGCCAATAAATAAAATCCTTCGAAATTCAAGAGATCATGTGCGATTCTGTGTCCCATCTCATTCTTACCTTGTACCAGCACAGACATAATGAGCTGGATCAGGGCAGGTGAGTCACTTGCCAGGTAGTTATGTTGGGGCCAGGCCAGCTGACAACTAAAACACAACTAAACATTTTGTCAGGGGACCCTATGTGCCAGCCAGTGACAATCCCTGATCTCAAGCCTACAGAAATTTCATTCAAATAAACTTTCCACAGGAGTGGTAAAACTAGGGAATAGGTAGCCTCATGCATCCACCTATGGCCATGGCTGTTTCTTTGGTTACTCAAGATGTCATTTGGGTTTTTTCCCAAGCTTGGCTTTAATAGTCAGATTGTTTAATTCTGGAGCAGCAGACAGCAAAGGGCTCTCTCTTGGTTTTCCTAGCAAAATGCTTTATTGTTGCTATGGGAATAGCCCTAGCACTGTTGCAGAGTCAGAATGACTCCTGGCTGTCTAGCAGGAGATCTGTTACGCCACATTTGTGGACATTGAGAAATGAGTTGGTTGCCAGGATTTAAAGAAAGTAACTTAAAGCTTTCTTCCATTCATCAACCACTGGACAAAATAGACCTAAGTGTTACCTCTGTAATGGGTGCAATTTCACTTTCATTATCTCTGCTTTTAAAGAGTGAGTATCTTTAGCTGCAAATACAGGACAAAGCTGCATAACTAACTTAAAAATATGCTTTGTTTTTAGCTCCCAAGAAGATGAGCGGCCTATGTCACCCTTCTATGTGAGGTATGTACTCAGTTGTTTTCATTTATTGTTCTGTGTGGGACTGACTCATTATTGGAATTAAATGGGGGGGAGGGGTTCAGAAGTGCTGAACAGACTGTAATCAAAGTGAGCAGTAATTTTGCATTTGTAATTATTGCTCTGTTAGTGGGATAAGTCTTCGTAGATACCATCTCTGTAGTATTTCTTTTGTATTTAAAGAGGAGGCCCAGGGTTTCAGGTCTTTATTACAAGATGGACGTGGTTTTCCTCTTCTTTGGTTTGTTATGTAGCTTAGATGCCTGAGTAGCTTATCTGCAGGCACAGGAGAGATTTTTGCTACAGGATTTGAGGAACTGGCAGCATGTGCTGCTCAGAAAGAAACCAGGAACCAGATGGTGAGTCAGCAGCCCATCCGGCTCCCTGCTGCAGCCTAGAAAAGCAGGAGAGTGCCTGGGTACCCAGCAAGCCTCACTGAAGGGAATGGTGCTCATGCTGCATTTGAGCAAATTGTTTCTTGTTTTGCCAACTGGAGGACAAAGTCACTGCTTGTAAAAGGGGTCTAATTCTGTTGACATCTGTGAAAGTTTGCTCTGCTTGCTTCAGTAGCAGGCTCAGTTCCAGTGCTTTCATTTATACTTAGGGGAAGAACAGAAGTCAGAGCAATTAACAGTGAAGGGCTGCAGAGGAGGAAGGGCCAGATAATATAATTGGGTTCTTTGATCTCTGCAGAGTTTAAACAAATAAAAAGAAATCCCAGTGGTGCTTTTTGTGAGAACAGTGATAAGTGGAATTCTTACAGTGATGTCTGAAATTTGTAATCTCTGGCATATATTCCTATTTATCTTTGTAGCTTGGGTTTTTTCTTAATTTTTCTAACATGAAGCATAGAAAGAATGCAGTTAATGCATACTGTGCAGAAATGTGTGTCAGGGAATTGTTCATGGACTAGCCTGGTTGCATGATCCTGTCTGCTTTCCTGTTGATGCACCATCATTCCCTGCAATCTATTTGTGCAGATGTTGCCAAGCTGTGTCTCAGAAGCTCCAAACTGTCAAAGGTGATTCTGCCTTTACCTTCAGGAGATTATTTTGTAGCTGCATACATGCATTCCCCTGGCTCAATTTTTCCCTAGTTTAAATCTCCATTCTGTCTTTCCACTGAAAATTGTCCAACCCTTTGTTTTTCTTTCTGGCTAAATGTGACCTTCAAATTATTTTAGGGTTTCATTACATTTCCATCTGTCTTACCGCTCAAAATTGTCCTTCCAAACCCTTTCCTGGATTGTAGAAAAATGATCCATGAAGGAGATTGTCTTTGGCTGACCTTGTCAAGATCACCAAGGAGAGATGGGGAGCTGGGAGTGGAACTGAGAAAACTGATATCAAAGCAGGACGTTTCTGAGAGGAAGGGAGCAAATTTGAACATCTTAAGTAGAGATGTACCCTTGTGGGGAGGGGAGAACAAAGAATGAGTGTGTCCACAGAAATGAAGGAATGGGTTTCCATGGGAATCTGTCTTACAAATAGGAAGGGAACAGTCAGGTATAAACACATAGCTGGGAAGTGAAGAAATGACTGGTGGGAGTAGAGAGGGCGCTGCACACCTTGACATGCAGGCTTCCTGCCAAGCCCATGTCTTTTGTAACATTGCTGGGATACAGTTACTTGTAAATAAAGGGAACAGCTTGTAAGTCTTGCTTCTGTTTGTAACACATTAGAAATGTGTCCTGAGGTCAGTTGCCAAGTGCAGTTAGTTTGGCAGGAGAGCTGGTGCTGTCTGGGCAATTCCTGGTGCTTCAACAACTGAGAACTTGAGTGGGTGGCCAGCTTTTTCTGTGTAATTTCGAATGTTCTAATTGTTGCCCCAGAGTCTGTGCATGACATATGTAGGAATTACATTTCACACCATGGGCAAGGAAGGGGAGACTGTGTGCTTTTGCTGTCTGATGGTCAAATCTATTTCTATTGGTACCAGCCACACTTACAGTTTGAAATACTGCTCAAGTAATCCTTCAAGTGAATCATGAATGTTTGGGTACAGTGTGGTCACTGCTGTGTTTATGCAGTAGTTCCATATAGATAATTATACAACAAGTTAAGTAAGTGGGAACAAGAGCTCTTTAGCTTCCAAACACTGCATAATACTTGGCTCTTGCCAGACAGAAGGAACGTTGTGTCCCTTTGTCATGATTTAACCCCAGCCAGCAACCAGCTGCTTCACTCACTCCCCCAGCAGTGGGGTTTGGTAGAGAACTGGTAAGAATGGTAATGTAGGAATGGTAAGAGCTGGAAAACTCATGGCTTGAGATGAGGACAGGTTAATAGGAAAGAGCCATACACACAAGCAAAGCAGAACAAGGAATTTGTTCAGTGTTTCCTGTGGGCAGGCAGGTGTTCAGCCGTCTCCAGAGAGCAGGGCCCCATCACATGTAATGTGCCATCACTTCAAATGTCCCCCCTTCCTCCCTCTTCCCCCCACTCTAAATACTGAGCATGATGTCGTATGGTCTGGAATATCCCTTTGGTCAGTTTGGGTCACCTGGCCCGGCTGTGTCTCCTCCCAGCCTCCCATGCACCCCTAAATTCCCCGCCAGTAAAAAACCAGAAAAGGCCTTGGCTCTGTGCAAGCTCTGCTCAGCAATAACACAAACATCTCTGCATTATCAACCCTGTGTTCAGCACAAATCCAAAACACAGCCCCATACCAGCCACTGGGAATAAAGTTAACTCAACCCCAGCCAAAACCAGCACACTCTCCATAAATCAGTTTTAATAGGATCAAATCAGAGTCTTGATTATTCTGTACCCTGTCAGCTAACAATGGAGATGTTTCCCTAGTTGGAGTTTTTAACAATAAGACAAATGTTGAAGGTCTTAACTTTTAAGTCAGAACTGTCAGAATGCCACCAATAAATATCCTATTTATTAAAATGACTGATTTGTTGGTTTTTTTGGGTTTTGTTTTGTTTTTTATATTGGGAAAGTCAAGACTTTATCACCACAGCTACTTTGTAAGGGAATAAACAGTCTGTAACAGTATGAGAGTAAGCAGTAAATGAGACGAAATGTGACATGGGTTTGTAAAGAGTGGTGACACCAGTCAGTACAACCACATTATTTTTCAAAAGACTTTCCAGAGGGAGGAAGAAAAGGAGTATACCTAATCTGTCTGATGTCAGCAAAATGTTTTATATCATGCCATCTATATTGAAAAAGTGGGCATGAGTACTAGGACTTAAAGATGGGTAGGGAGGAGGTGAGACCTGTAAATATTACTGGTAGGAGGGGAAGGGGATTGCTGCTGGAGATCCTTAAATGCTATGAACTTCTTTTCCTTAATAGCCACTAGCAGAATAAAGTCAAATCCTGTTCATCAATTGAGCTTATAGCAGAAATTTCGGAGGGTGAATGAGTTGGCAGTGTCCTCTGGGAGAAAATATGTGACAGTGAGATACTGTATAGAGAGAGATATATAGATATATTTATAAAATATGTCACTGTCATATATATATATTTATATATTTATAAATGTAAGCATCCAATTAAAGATATATACTATAAAAATAATAAATAATAAAGTCATATACTCGAGGTCTAATAATGAAAATCATTGCCATGAAAGGGGAGTTCCTCACATTTGGAAATGCCGGGGGGAAAAAAAGATGTGAACTTATTTGTTCAGGGAGGGATGAAAGGTATTCATGGGATGGAAATATTCAAGTTGAAGTAGTCACGTGACAGTGGATATATAAAGGAAGTATTTTCAGTACACTTAGAAGTATGGATACCCCTGTACAAGAGACAGGTGAAGCCTTAGGCAGTTTCAAGTCACTTGTGTTCCAATGGCTTTAGGTTTGTGAAGGTGATTAAAGAAATGGGAAGATTGTTATAAGATAGAGAAAAGAGCATGGAGGTCCTAGCTACCATAAGAAATGAACCAGAGCACACATATTCCCTCTGAATTTTAGACAGAGGGGGGAGGATGTTTATGTTAAATAACAATACTGATGCAAGAGAGAATGTGTACAAATAGTTTATTAATATATTTGGGCAGAAAATTATTAATTTTGTAGCTGGAGCCCTCTGTCATTAGAGATAGTAAGGATGATGTCAGCTTGACCAGTTTGAGAAACCTGGGGTTTGAATCCATTCATGTACTGCTGACCAGAGTTATCCTCTCCCTCTCTGTAGTCCTTGATTAGGTAATTTTTTGGCTTAGCTGTGCTCAGTACCAGGCAAGAAGATTTCTATATAGTTAAAAGAAGAGGAAAACCTTGCTAGATGATTGATTGTTCCAGGGAGTCATGCCTGAAGGGCATTTACGTTCCAAAACCTTTTGTAACAAAACCTTGTGGTAAAGGGAGTTGAGATTGTTAAAAAGTGCTCCTTGTACTGCTCCTTGTATAATTCTTTGGTGAGACTGTGAATACCAGCTGTATTGAGTAATCAGTACTGAGAAACGTTTGGCAGTTTCAGGTAATGAAGCAGCATCTGGCAGTGGCAAGTCCCTGTAAGCACAATTCCACTCCACGTGTGCAATGAGTTTTCAGAAGACAGGGAATCTTCAGGCATGCTTTGTGCTGGTGTCTGTGCCTTAGGTGTTAGTCATGCAGATGCTTTCAGAGGAGCTCCCTGATGGGTATGTCCTGAGATAAGCCAGAGTGAGAAAAGCAAAAGCTTCATAGTGTGGAGCTTCCTTGTTAACATGCAGAGCATTAAACTGAAATCATGATGAGACCTGACATCACAAGCAGTGCCAAAGATTGCATTAAATACACGAGTGCAGGGCGAGGCATTAGACAGTTTTGCCTGGTTCTTTTCCTAGAATTACTCCTGTGGGCATTATTCAGTACAACTGACTGTTTCTCTTTTCAACAGTTTTTATTTGAGACAACTCTTTAAATAATGCAGGTCAGGTATTCTTACCCTGAAGTTTATTGGGTAAGATGTTTTATGCTCTTTGTTCTCAGATCAGTTTCCTGAAGAAACTGGTAAAATTTGCTCTGAATTTCACACCTATTCAGAAATTTGCTTGGCCACCTTCACACGGGACACTTCTCCCTCCATGGGACGTGCCATAAGAGGTCCTGAGTGCACAGGAGTGCTGGGCCCCATCACAAATCACGATTACATTATGTGAGGCGGGTTCATGTCCATCACACCTGCACAGGCTGAAAGTAAACACCAGGCCACTGAGTGCCCAGCTGCCATTCAGGTCTGAGACTCCCTGAGGATTATTTCCCTACTCTGCAGGGAGGCCTGCACAGACACAGCCGTACAAATTCACCAAACTGAACCATGTGGTCTCTGTGAATCCCCTACAGGGTTGTCTCTGCTTCAAGCAGTAGGTGTCAGTGTACATCCGTCATAAAGGAGGTGCAAGTGAAAAACATTAGGAATCCTGAGTAAAGCTTTTAGTGGGGTTAGTTTTCTGTGGAGTAACAAAGTCGTGTAAAAAATAATTTATCACATTTAAAGGAATGATAATTTGATCTGAGCTTGTGAAAGTGTGAAAGTGCTGAGAAAATAGTGAAAGTGTGTCCTCTGTGTGATGGGACATCCCAGTAACTAAGAGCACACCCCTTTTGTTTTTAAACTCATTATTTTCACATTTTGTATGCCATCACAACACTTCTCTTTGAAAGTGTGTCAGATACAGCTGTTGTCTTAAAATGGATCCCATGTGAGTTTGCAATATTGCATGTCACAGTGTGGAGCGTGGATAGCATTTAGACCATATAAATACCTATGAATAGAAACTTCCTAGATCAGGGATTGAAATACTATATTCAGGAGGACTTCAGGAATTTCCCATTTGTTATGTCAAAGCCATTTAAGCATCTTCAACTTTGCTGGAATAACAAAATGGTAAAAAGTTTATGCATCGATTGAGGCTTTCTTACTATTGTGCTCAGCTTTTAAAAAAAGCAAAAACAAGAACAAAAGCCACCTTTGCTTCCTGAATCAAGCAGATGAACTGTAAATACATCTCAGCAACAGGTGACTTTAGTTCTGGGTTGCAAGTATAGCTTATGAATTAGGCCATTAGGTATTGTCAAGAATTAATTAAATTACTTCATAAATGAAAACCCAGTCTGGGAAAACGCTATGCCAGTACCCTAGTTTGCTCTGTTTGATGCTTTTTCTTTGCTCTTTTTGTCTAGATGCTAAAATATTTTGCTCAATAGTGGCTTGAGTGAAAGAAATCAGGAGAAGGGGCATTGATATCCAATTCATTGATATCCAACATCTGCTATCACAGGATGCCCAACACAGACCAGACAAGGTGCAGGCATTGCATGAGATAATTCTCACTCCTGTGCACATCTTTTAAACTTAGGGAGTGGTAGCTAGGGCGCACAGGTGAGATTTAATGGTGATGGAAAATACCACCATCTCATCCTTGAGGCTGAAACAGAAGAAAGGAGGCCATGCAGTAGGAGTTTGCCTTACCTGTGAAGTAAGACATTATCCAGAGCTGATAGAGCACTTCTGAAATTGAGCAAAAGACTTGAGTAAACAAGTTAGACAAAACTGGGAAGTGCTAGAGGTCGAACTTCCCAAAAGGAAAAGCATGAGGGTCATAAGAAACTGGTTCAAAAGTTCATAGCACTTAAAACAGTTGTGTGCCTTTATGCAGATTTTCTGGCTGGCTTTCTGAAAGTAATAGTCCCCCAGCACTGGGAAACTGTCCTGCTGCCTTCAGTCACCTGAGAAGAACCTGTAATTTCTATGAAAAGTCAGTATTTCTCAGCGTGCTCTGCAACAGCAGCTGCATAATTTAATAAAGATAATCTAGCTGTGGAGATAATTGACCATACGTATCAGTGAAGTGGAGCAGATGTGAGGAGAAAATAATTAACTGAAGCAGAACATGAGTTCCCATTGTCTGGATGATTTACTGATCAAGGCAGCTGCCTGCACAGGCAGGCATGACAAGAGGGCTCTTCTAGGCATGGCTGGCCCTGCCTGCTCCGCATAAATGCAACAGCAGAGCCACTTCTGCCACCCCAGAAGTTTGGAAAAGCCTGCAGGATACACCCTGCCTGCCTGGTTGCTTGTCTGGGCTCTGAAATCCTTACAGGGTGGTGTCTTTGCCTGAGTTTGCCAACATGCTCTTGCACTGCCTCTTCTGTCCTGCAGCAGGCTCAAATCCTAACACCACTGTGTAACTCTCTCCCCTCCACTATTTGTTTTGGATGTGAAGTTCTTTCGTGTAAGAAAGGTTGGTGAAGAGTAAGTAAAGCAATTTAGCAACACATTTAAATTAAGCTTCAAAATGAAATAGCCAGAAAAGTTACCAACTGTGGAATTGAAAGGAAGTTAGTGTATCTAGAAAAACTCTTATTTAAAACCTCTGTCTTACTGAGAAGGAGCTAATAAAAGTGCATTAAGCTATCACAGAGCTAAGGATAAACTTGGATTTGGTACAATAAAATCAGAACGTCAGAGCTTCATTTTGTACTCATCCACTCAGCTGGCATGTAATGGATACATACTTCCTTGTTATTTGTCAGTAATTTGAAAATCACCGTGTTACTGTCTTTCTTACAGAATCTGTATTGCCTGAATAGGGCTTTTCTGGATACAGTGAATTAATTGTTACGCATCATTAAAAATTAGTCAGGTTAGCATACTTAAAACTGAATGGGTGTTAGTAAAGCACGCTGTTAACTGTGGATTAGACAACTTCAGAATCTACTGGGGTGTTAGAAAAATTTTTATTGGTAGAAAAACCTATATCCTAGGGATGCTTTAAAAATGCCAAAATCCAAACAATCCTTTCTTCCTCTCCACTACCACTTTCCTAGCATGAAAACAGAGAAGAGTAGTGTGATATGAAAGACACCCTCACTCAGTTTGGTTTGGATGTAGTTACTATAAAAAGGTGATACAGCATTAATCTACTCCCATGGGTGTGGGAGATGTAGCAAGCACATGAATTGTATCTTATAAAGTGGGTTAGCCTACCACACTAGCATCTTACTTGCTAATATGTCTCCATGGAAGACCAGGTCTTAAAAAGTAGTTTTGGGCTGGGAAGAGGCCACATGGTTCCTGTAAGCAAACAGGGAAGCAAGTAGGGTGCTTGAAACGTGCACTTCAAATTCCAACGCAATCCTGTAGTTGATAGTCAAGATGTTAGATGTGGGAAGTGTGATCTTGCAAATTTTGTTTCCTGTATGCAGATATTGTATCTGTAATTATAGGTACAGTAATAGTTGATTGTATGTCTTTATGAAATTATCTGAATGACGCAACTGCTCAGGTCCTGCGCAGGTATGTGGGACATACTGGCAAGTCCATGACTGCTTTCCTGGTGTGCCACCACTCTGGTGACCTGTGCTGGGACTAGAGAGTAGCACTGAGTGAAGCTGGGACTGGCAAGGATGTGTATGTGGTTAGACTCCAGGTGAACACACTGGCTCAGCCTGCAGCACATTGTAATTTGCAGCTGGGTGTTTGTGGGGAGGACTCACGCTGGTTTGTTGATTTTGTTAAATTAGCTATAGTGACCCATCATTTATCCTTCTCCTTCCTCTGTTGCCTGCCTTCTGCCCAAGTGACATTCAAACCCAGTAAAGCCACAGAGTGGTTATCTGAGAGTGCTGCAGCTTCTTAACTAGCTCTAGCCCCATACAGTGAAGTGCAAAGTATTCAAGGGAAGCAGAGAGGAAACCTTTGGGTAGCAAAGGCAAATCAGCTGTTGATGATTCTGCAATGAAATTATTTGAAAGAAACCGTTGAAAACTGAATGGCTGTTTCAGCAGGAAGAATGTCTTGCATCCAGCCTGGCTTTTGTAGCCTGACCACATTTTACTGGGATTTATAAGCCAGTTGTACTCTGCCAATATGGGTATAATTCAAAATGAAACTTCTAGGCCTGTAGTTTATCTGACTTAAGGGAGATTGCAGGAGGGATGAATAGGCAGTGTCACCTTATCTGCAAGGCTGAGTCAGCTGAGTCAGTAGGTGAAAAAGGGGCAGGATGAGACTCAGCTTGGCAGAGGGAAGAAAGCAGTGACACCTGTGCCAGGTCAGCTTGTTCAGAAAGGCTCTGAACAGCAAGCGATAACATCTATGTTTGTGTCAGCTCTTCCTGAGCCTGATAACAGACCGAGGTAAAAAGGAGAGAAGAGTGCATAGATTTTATTTTTTAAAATGTGAAGCAAAGAATATGAATATGTTCTTTGAGCATGTTCAAAGAGAGAATAGTTAAACAGAGAGAGCAGTTAAATATTAAGTGTATACATTTTCAAGTCAGCTTCAAAAGACAAAGACTTCTGTGATGAAGCTGAAAAATCAGCAGCAGAAAGCCCACAAGAAAACAAAAAAATTCTGACATGTTGATGTTGAAATACTTGCTCTTAGACCTTTGCTTATTGCATGGGAATGACAGGGAAATTAATTGTTGAGGATATTGACTTGTCAAAATGTGCCACGTCACAGTGGGAGTGAAAATTCCTTAAGGGAAAAAAAACCTGTGACATGTATACACAATTGTTGTTGAGGCAGCTCAGACCTTTAAATCTTAGCACTGCGAAGAGCAAGAGGTTTTAAGACCTTATTTTGATAATAAGATCTAACTTTCTTCTCTTTTTTTTCTTTTATTCAGTGCCCACGTTTCACAAGTCAGTAGCAATGTTCCTGCTACCGGAGAGTAAGTGTCTGTTAAAATTTAGTAGCCATCTTTCTTGGAGCTTTTTAAAGTATTGCTGGTTATTCTTTGATTTCTCTTTAAGAGTTGTTTTTACAGAAACAAAATGCAAGCAGGATAAAGGATTGTTTCCCAAAGCAATTCATCTGCAATGATAACAAATCACTTCCTTCTGAAAACTTCTCAGGCCCTTGGTTCTTTGCTCACTGTGCCTGTGATGTTTTGCTTAGGCAGGACTTGCATATTTCAAGGAACTGTTTGCTCTGTGTCACCCTCTTGCTGTTGTTTGTTCCCTGTTGCATCCCAGCAGAGGACGTGACTTGACCCTACTGCTGTAACTGGGAGGAGCAGAGCTAAAATGAGTTGGCTCCTTTGCCAGAGCTGGGAATTCCCAGTGGCTGATGGGTTTGCAGAACTGATCTTTGTCAATAGTGAAATACAGACATACTTGCCTAGTTAAACCATCTGGGCTTTTGCAGTTGCTAAGGTCTTCTGACTTTTCCAGGAACTGCAGTCCCAGCAGGCTTTCAAGTATCGCAACTTAGCACAGCTTTTCTAAAGGAGAAATCAGCCCAAGCACAGATTCCCATGCTGTAGCTACTCAGTTGAAAATTAACCAGCAAATCCTGAAATAACATTTTAATTATGGAAAAAACAGAAGCCATACATGGACTTTGTTACATGCATGTTTGAAAAACCCATTCTTCAGTGACTGCTTAAAGCATTGTAAGAAACAGAGATGGTATGGGGATGTATACAAAAAGGTGTTTCTATATGATCTCTTTGAAAAAAAAAAATTTTCCTATAAAAGCTTCCTCTGATGAAGGAAGGAAGGAAATATTACAAGAAAATGGCAGTACCAAAATGAAAATTCAGTTATGTTGAAAGTTCAAGTAGTCCCAGGTCTTTAACCAATGCAACTGCAAGGTGCTCTCACACTGGTGTCAGGGTGGCTGTGGATACACAAGAATGTGGCCCAAGAATGTGTGAAAACAGCATGAACTCAGAACAAAACCCATGCTTGGTCACAATGCGTGTGAGGAGTTTGTAGTGAGCTACTGTTTGCTTATTGTCATCCCTCTGTGAGACATCAGTGAATCACCTTCTTGCAGGTGATCCATTGCCTTACTGAGCAGGTATTGCACAACAGGCTTGACCACTGTCAGCATGGCTGGGTATCAAATGCAATTTTGTCACAACAGGGCCTTTTAAGTGGAGGATGGAAGCTAGGCACCGATGTCTGTAGTTGCAGTAAGTAAAATTAGTTGTTTCACTGAAATTTCAGACATCCCAAGAAATAAAAAGAGCAATATTAATTGGGAAGGCTCAGCTATTCTGAGGGACTTGCACCAGCGGGTATCTGAAGATTTTGGCTTTGCTCTTTGCATATGGCATAGCGCCGGAACATTTTGTGCTGCTTTGCCATCCTAAGAAAACATAAGCCACAGATACCCTCATTTTATTTATTGCTGCAGAGAGGGAGCTCCACAAAGTCTTTGAGCTCAATTGACCTTATTTTTCGGCTTGACAGGTATTTAGAGAAGACAATCCGCTCAGCCGTGGAGCAGCATCTCTTTGATGTTCATGGCTCAAGTGGCCAGAGTTCAGAGGACTCTGAATCCGGGACATCTTCAGCCTCTTCTAATGTGTCTGCCAGGCAGAGGAGGCGACACCACAAAGAGCAGGAGGAAGGCCGGAGAAACAGAGACATGTATGAGCCTGATTTCTTTGTTTTGGAAAGTATATTTAAGTCTACCCCAGTCATGTCTTCTTATCAGGCAATGCTGCGTTCTGTTATGGAAGGCACCGACCTTTGCCCTGAGTTGAAAGTGCCAAGAAGACTTCTGTGCCTGTGCAGAGCTCCGTTGCATCAGTTAGAGATGGGAAATTGAGAGTTTACTAGATCATGGAGTGGGGCAAAGCATGATAAGTATCTAGAGGGGTTATGCAGTCAAGTTTTTAATTACAGTATTTGGAATTGGTTACTTACAGTATTTGTTGCATTAGTGGAAATTCCCAAGCAGTTGGCTCTGCTGCCTGTAACTTTTTTTAGATAAAAACACTGGGCTCAGCTGCTTTTCTGAATTCAGGATGTCTTCAAAAATAAGATTAAGTTCCTCTTTTGTGTGTGGAGGCACAGCTTGTGTTGGGGTTTAGTGAGGAGACTTGGGAGTTTGTCTGAAATTAGAAAAACCTTCCTTTTGATTAATTAGAATCTAAGATTTTTTTTTATCTACCCTATTACGCAAAGTTTATACATGACTTAGTGAATTTCATTAAATGTCTGTCAAAGAGTAAAGATAATACCTGTTTTTTCATTCATGCTCCTCTAGTTGTGACATATATTGTGTGGTACAAATGTATTACCACCACAGCTTTAACAAATTTGTTACACAAGGTATAGCTGTATTTGAGAAACTGTAGCACAGACTTCACAGGGCCACATTCTAATTAGTGCTTAACTCATGTTTATTTGTAACACAGCACTAGTTTTTGTAAAGAGTGTATGCCTCACTGCAGTATTGGATTACTAGGATTTGAAGTTGATTCCAAAATAAGCATCTAGCCTCCTGTTGTTGTCTCCTGGGTGCTGAATTCCCCAAATTCTATTGTATCTGTACCTTCTTATATGAAGCTACTTTTATACAGGTGCATAACCATCAATACCTCATGTTAATATTGCATCTGTGGTATTTCCCAAAATGTGTCAGTGCTGCTGTTGTACAAAAAATCTGTAGTTACCAGAAAAAAAAAAAAAAGGTCACCATTTTCATAGTGAATCAAAATACACTGTAAAGGTGGCCTGGGAAATTGGCACTTGCAAGTCACCAGAGCATCTGGCAGCATCTCTAAAGTCGTTTTTCTTGTTAAGTAGCCCTGCTGACAGGCTTCTCAGGTAAGTAGGTCAGAGACTGGCTAGTGTACGTGTTTGGACGCATATAGTACTGCGGGGTTGTCTTCAACACTGCCTTACAGAGCTGCCTCTAGATATGATTGACACAGTTGTTCAGGCTCGGTCCAGAAAGCTGGAGCCAAGGATTTAAAGCACGCTGGAAGTTTTGAATGCTGGCTGTGGTCCAGATTGTTTTCCCTAGTTCCCTTAGGTCAGATTGCTGGGATTTCTCTGGGTAAATTATCAAAATTGAGTGTTCCTTTCAAAACGTCTTTCTGTTGTTTTTTTGATTGTCAGTGACTTCATCTCCTTGCCTTGTGATGGATCACAAGAGGATTTGTAATGTCACAAAATGGGACTACAGGCAGGAAGAGTGTTTATCACAAAATCACATAGGTGAACTCCCAGGCTTTGAAGATTACATGATCTACAGGCTCTGAATGTGTAATTGGTCTGCTGAAGGGTTTGTAAAAACTTGCACAAAGGCAAATGTGTTATCTTAGAAGTTTAGTCAGAGATTTATCATCCCTCTTTGTATCTCTTTTCCACCAACAAAACCTAGAGATGTGTCATCTAGAAAGTCACTGGAACCTTCTAGTTTTGTTTTTGTTCTGAATACTTGCCATGCTGGTGCTGTCCAGATACTGCAGAATAACTGGCTTCTTACCACACCAGGCAAGTCTAGATGAATTCTCCTGCTGTTCATGAAAACAGGCTTTGGAGTTGCACAGCCCTGTGTAAGACAGCCACACAGAGAGTTAGCAAATGTTCCAGTTTCAGTGTCAAGTGTAAGCAAGCTGCCTTTTAGACTCTGGCAGGGTATTTCTTGTGTTTCTCCTGTTCCCATGGTGTAGTGATGTGTATGTGCATCTTCACTGCTGGGCAAAGTAGAGGGAAGACTACTAAACAAGTGGTAAATGGAAAGCTGCCTGCTGAAGGATCCAACAGGGCAAGATAATCCATATGCCAGGCTTCTGGTAAACATGCACAAACCCTGCAAGCCCAGAGAGTCCCGGCGAGTGCATCACGTGATGACTTAGGGCTGGTTGTCCCATTCTCTTACCAACATAGCAAAACAGTCCTCTGTCCTAGCAGTTGTGTTACCATTGCAGAGGTACATTCCCTTTTATGTTTTGTGTATTTCCCAAATAGAAGTCAAGCGTTTGGCTAAAGCACCACAGTCCTGCTCTTGCGTTTGAGAGTTATGAGTAAGAGGGCCAATTATGCAGTGTCATGCACCAAAAGAGATCCCTGGACTGCAGCTGTGAATCACTTTTCTAAATTAAAAGCACGTGTCTCAAAGGAAAATATGCTTCATACTCTCTGTAAGAATTCCACAGGCAGCCAGGGGCTAGTCCAGCTTCCATGTGAAGGCTTCTGTGTGTTGGGTTTAGTGGCAAGTGAATCCAGTGCCAAACATAGATCCTCACAGCTTTCTCATCTGAGGTGCATAAACTTGGCTTTCACTCCTCAGTGGGATTTAGCATTGCACAGTGTGTGTTTTTGGCTGCACTGGGAGAACCAGAGGTGGTTTCATGGGGAATAGATGATGTTGCCATAACTGCACCAGTCAGTATGATGTACTTCTCTATTGCTACCATAAACGTAGCAAGAGAGTGTTTTAAACAGTCTCTTGCTGCAATGTTCCTTTTCTTTTTAGGGAAGTTGTCAACAAGGAAAACATTCCCTCTGGATTCAGCAGTCTTGAAGATTGTATTCTAGCTGCTCAAGATGTAGAAAAATTACAAGACACCAGCTCTGGATACCTTAGTGAAAGGAATAAATCAAAACGGCAGAAATCCAGCACCAAACTCTCAGAGCTTAACGACAACCAGGACAGTCCTGTGGTAAGCCAGCATGCTGCTCTATTTGATGTCTGTTACTAGGATGGGAAAAATTCTTTTTTTATTTCAGTTGCACATCTGGTTCCTTTAGGTAGCCATTTTTCCTGCAGTACAGGCCTCAGTGCCTGTTTTGGACTATGGGAAACACTGAATCCCACACTTGTAACCCTTGTGATGAGGCAACTGAGAAGCCATATTTCTGCTATGATATGCCATGTGCAGTCATTTTCTCTTTCTACAAATTTTTGCTTTTTTCTTTTGAATTTGGTGAAGCATTTTGGAAAGCATAAAAGGATATAGGTCTTTTTCCCAGTCTTTCAAAAGCCTGGCAAAGAGTTTGGAACCTTAGATGCAGGTTCTCATGTTCAGGTCAAATTTATTTTCATATTCCTGCTAAGTTCTGAAACTAGATTTCAAGCAACTACTTGATAATGAGATGGCAAAGGTGTTTTATGCCTTTTCCCTAAAGCTTGTGTTTTACTTTGGTGCTTGCAATTTGGAAAGCACTTTGAAGTGTGTTGGTCCAAAAGGTGACCCTTCTATCCACCTTTTACTGAAGACATCAATGACTTCGTTATAACGTTGTAAAAATCTGCAATACTGTAGAATTTTCCAGCATATTCTCGTGTGACCTTCACAGTAGAGGACAGTTTGCTTACTTCTACAAGCTGTAGGATAAAACTGGTTCACCTTCCTTCTCTCTCAGCCAGAGCAAACACTGGCTGGAGTGTCAGCAGCTGAGAAACCGCACTGTGCTTCAGTGCAGGGTCTGTATGCAGTGACAGAAGTGCTGTGCCTGCACCAAGCATGCATTGTACAGTTAACAGGAACAGCAAGAGCTGTGTGAAAACACTGTCCTGAGCTATAGGCCATTTCCTTCAGTGGTGCTTGATTAAGTTCTAGCACCCGCTGAAAGCAGGTTCTTAATGTGACCTTGTGTTTGGATTAATTTTCTTTAGATCACAAAATTGCAATGTGTTCGTATCCTGTGCAGAGATTTTAAAGAGAGGCGGATTTGTTTTTCTTTATGATCAAAAGAAGGCAAGATGCCAAAAATTGTATACTGTGCTCAGTTTAGTAACTTAAATTCAGTGCTCAGTATCCACAATCTGCTCATGTGATACTTCATGAAAGTGGAGTGAGACAGACACATTCACACTTCTTTGCTTGTAGCAATGCACTTCAAGACAGGCAAAGGTCGAGTGCTTATGATCTTTTCAGCACCTTTTCTCTGTGCCTGTGGAGTGTAAAGCAGTTTCGATGCAAATCAGGATTTTTCTCAGGATTTAGGAAAGGAAGTACTGACAGAAGTGTCCACTTTTGCTGTGGACCTGAAAAACTTTCATGAAGTCTTCAAATGTGCCCAGAAGAAATGTCCTCAAACTTAGCTGTGTCCACTGGACTTTACCCTGCCCCTCATTTTTTGGTCTCTTGAAGGGCAAAGACTGAAAACAATGTAAAATGAACTAATCTTGTATTAAAACCACTTTGACCAAGATGACCAGCAGTGTGGTTCTTGCTTGCTGTGCTATTGGAAATTTCAGAATGGGATGATCAACTGCAAGTGTCATTATGAAACATCTTGCAGAGAGTGTGGTGCTATTGTTTTGGAAGAGCAGCAGCTGCTTTTTAAGTTTTAATGAGTGTGTTTATTGCATACTTGCATTTCAGAGACTGCCAGAAGGATGTGTGATGGTTTAGCTTTCTTTTGGCTACACCTTTACACATCAAATAATAACCCCAATTAGACTACCTGCTTGGAGTATTACATAACATGCACTTAGCATTTATTAATAGGCTTTTGTCATGTAAACAAGTTTGTGATGTTGCATCTCCTTAAGCACCCTTCTCTGAGTATGCCTTTTTTTTCAGAGCCTGAAAGAGTATGTAGGACAGTGTGTGGAAGCTTTTCTCTTAGCTGTCTGATTGCATCTGGCTCAAAAGCACAAGTCAGCAGTGGAGAAACTGTCAGTTCCACTTAGACTCCCAAGCAAACCAACCACAAAGCATTAAAAGCTTGTAACCACATTTTAGGGACATGGTAGCCAGGTATCAGTAGGACTTGAGGAATCAAATTAGGCAAGGCTGGAATGACTGACCTGTGTCACCATATGGGGCTGAAGGTGTAGCAGGTGAGAGAAGGCTGTGACTGCCCCAAGAAGTCTGTGCACGTAGTTTCCAGGGCAGGAACCAGCTTCCTCCTGTTTAAGAGGGACTTGCCCAAAACCCAGGGTAGAAAGCCTCCTGGACGTGTGCTTGAAGTGGCCACATGGCTTTGTCCTCACAGTACTAAACAGTATTTATGTTCTTAATGGTAGACAAATGTCAGAGCAAGAGGTCATAACCAGTTGGATTGCTCGCCCTGCATTTATATTATCCCAGCATTACATCTGTGCAGTCTCTTTGCATTCTTATGCCTGTTTAAGAAGAAACTAAGGAGGGGTTTGGCTGAGGAGTGGAGAGTTTTCTAACATGAACATAAGGAGTTCTGCTGAGAGGTTGCTGTGGATTTTGCTACCTGCTCTTATAGGAGTTGCACAGACCAAAGGATTGCTCCCAAGCCTAGGCTGTCTGTCAGTCTGTAAAACAGGAGCTGGCCTGGTACCATGCAGCATTATTCTGTTCTGACGTTTTGGGGTCGTTTGGTGAAAGAGATGAAGGAGTGAGCAGTTGGGTTTTCTTGCAGTTTATGGGCAATAAAGTGTGGGGTTTGTTGTGCAGTGGGCAGTAGTGTGTTACCTTTTTCCTAGAAATCCTGTTGGATATTTCTGTATTTGATCTGTTTAATGGCCTGCAGCTTGAACATGTTTATCATATATATCTTACTGTTTTAATACTTATGTATTGCAGAGTATGGAAAGCTTTAGCTCATCCAAGTCTACAGACAGAGCAGCACCTGATGACATGGAAATTCTATCCGAAGAAAGGTGATTTTAATTTTATTTTATGTATATGTATGTTTTCCTTTCCCTGTGGTTATAGCCTGAGAGATCTCCCACCCAGGTTGTGAGAGTGACATATATGCAACAGAACAGACAGTTAACATGGTTAACCCACCATGGTAACTTCCAAGCAGAGCTTCATGGAGGCACTGTGTGTGTTGTGTGGGCTTTGCCCTGCAGCACATGCCACCAAGGCTCTTTTCCCAGCCTGATAAGAATGTCAGTGAAGGTGCTGATGGTGCAGACTTGAAAAGAAATCAGCTGTGGAGCACCTGAACCAGCATGCTCCATATGGGAATGCAACCTGGCCTCTGGGTTGGGAATTCAGCCCTTTCCCTTGTGCTACACTCTTCTGTGAGAGCTGTACAGCCTCACTCTGCTCACCTGAGATGACAATTTCTCTCAACAGTTACATTTGTTGGGATAGTTGTATTGGTTTGAATTAAGGGCACTGGAATTAAATGACATTATTTTGTTCACAAATAGCTCTTGAGAGGAAGCAAAAAATGCATAGTTTAGCAGCCTGAAGTGCTGCAGCCCAGAGTCCTTTCATTTACTGTGTGAATTAGTGAGTGTGCAGGAGTAGCAAGAATGTAAAAACCTTCGTGTGCAAAAGTCCTGCTTGTTTTTGTTACAAGACAAGTCTGGTTTTGTGTTTGTAATATGTTGGTTTGTTTTTGTTTTGTTTTTTTTTATAGCAAAGAAAGTGAAAACGATGAGGTTTTTTTCAGGCATTCTCAGGTTGGTATTTTTTTGTTGCTGTTTTTGTGTTTCAGTTTTATGGTCTCTAAATGAGCATTCTATTGAGCAGAAACAAGTAGTTGTGCATATAGTTTTGTTTTTCACAAGAGAAATGGAGTTAACGTACTTTTTCTGTCCCTTACCTCTGCTTTTTATTTATGTAGTTTAGGGAGCCTCTCCACCATTGTGGAGTCTGGTAGCTTCTGCATCAGTCCCTTTGATCCCTCCTTGCCAAAAGGGGAAGGATCACTGAAGTCAGCACTGTGGTTTAAGTGACATGAAGTTCCCTTGTTAATTATGACAAACAGGACATCTGACTGCTTATCTGCCAGGGTAGTAAGATTAGCTTGTCTCTCTTGATTTCTCTAAAATCATTTGGCCTTTTATTTATCGTTTCCTAATGCAGCCTGTTGCTTTTGAACATAGGTGTCTGTAATCCATTTGTCTCAGAAAACTGGATCACCTCCTGCTTCTTTCTAAGAGTTGATGGCTGGGATGGATGTCAGGAGGGGAGATGTGATGTTGATGGCACCAGTTTTTCTCCCAACTTTCCATTTCTCACACATGCACGCACATACACACACACACTTCTTGCACTGCCTTTATGGTGTTTTCAAAGATTGGGGTTGGGTTAGATCAAACCCCTTTGCAGTTGCTGGTTCATTTGGGTTTGCTTGAAAAACCTCTAGAGAGCCAAGCATTTAAAATACTGAGGAGATTTATCTGACGCACCTCTCCCTCAGTTGTGCATCCATTTTAAATGGGCACAGTAAAGCAGCTGTAGCCACTCTCTGGTTTCTCTGGCTGTCTGGAGTTGTCTGAAGGCTGGTAGTATTTTAAAATTAGACTTCATTTCTGGTAGGAATTATTTCCACCTCGTGGGAAAGGTAAAAGTTTGCTGACAGCTGATCAGCTGTGTAGTAGCTGGTGAAGTTTATGGGACCCTGAAATGTGTAGCCCCTGCAAAGTGTGTTCAGGGCTGCCTTTGATCACTGCTCTGACTGGGCTTGCATGGATCTCACTTTGCTCCCAGAGGGTCAGTAATCCCTTGCAGTTGCTCGTGAGCTGTTGTATTTTCCAGAGCTTAGATTTTGCAACACCTTGTTCCTCACATACCCACTTGCATGCGGAAAAGCTGCTGTTGCTGCCATGCCACACAATACTCTTACTAAGCTTGTAAATTAGCCTGGTGGAGATACATTTAAATATGAAATCATAACCTTAAAATAAACTACATTTTAGAAAAAGTTTTAAAGTGTAAAATTTTAACTGCAGGACAGGATCTTAACCCAGAGATTTTGCATTATATAGGAATTATAAGGTCAAGAAAATGTTACATTCCTGCAGAGTTGTTGTACATTCCTTGCTCCTTATAAGCCTTCTGCTTAGGGCAGGTTAAAGACATATGTTTCATAACAAACAACTCATTCAGGTTGAGGAAAGGACAGGGTTCTTATTCTTTTCTGTTTCTCACCCTGCCTCCAATCTAAAGCTGTTAGGAAAAGGATTTGGAATTTGCCATAGTTGTGCTGACTTGGGTCTCTGTGAGACTGTAAAAATACCTTGAAACACAAGCCTCAAATGCATTTTCAGTGGTTTTGTAACTTTCATAATCTGCTCTTGGAAGCAGCTACACTCCAGGATGAAAACCACCCAGATTTTGATAAGGGAAAAGCATTTAATATTCATATCAACATGGCAACAAGTGTAGAGGGATGTTGGCATGACTCAGGTAGGAGGAAGGCAGCAAAATGGCTGTGTTCTTGCATGAGGTTGTATTCCTAAATTGTTCTTAAGGATGCTTCCTGCTTTTGTCTGTAATGGAAGATCACATGTAGGGGAAGCAACTTTATACGGAGTTGCTTGGAATCCATATGTAGCTGAACAGAATACAACTTCCTGATCAGAATTTAAAGGTCTTTCTGTTGCCATTTATTTCTTGCTGTTTGAGCTACTCTTTATGCTCAGTCTCCATTGGAGCAGGGAGAATGAATGCAGCTGACTTATCCCCAGGCTACTTAGATCTGCAGTTACTGGTGCCTGCAAAGCATGGCTGCAGAAGCAGCTTCTAAAAAGCAGAATTCAGGCACCTGCTTTGAAGATTTTTTGTAGTCACTTATGTAATATCTGCAGTGAACTGTAGATGCCAACTGTTACCAACATAATCAACTTGTCGCCCCTTTGATTTGTAAGAAATTGTGGTGCATCCATACCTAAAGCAAAGTAGTTCTCCCTTACTTGGTTCTTTTCACAGAGATTGGCAGCTGGTGATGTCAGGAAATCAAAAAAGAAAATAAGTGATGGGAATACTGAATTATCTACCACTCTGTGGGTTTGGAGCATTAATGCAAAGGAAGTTAAACATCTGCTTCCTTGAGTCTCCTGGGTTTGTACTACCATTGTTCTTCAGAACACCTAATGATTTATTCATTGTATTAGGGCCTACATCAATGAGCAAAGAAAGGAGAGTAACTGGCTGCAGGCAGGGCACAGGCCTGTTTTTACATACCTTTTAAATATTTCCAATGACTGCAATGACTTCAGGAGGAAGAAGACATCGATATCATCTTTCTAATATATGTGTATTGGAAATGTTTACCTATCTGGGAAGTGCCCTTATATCTGCTACAGGTATCTTCTAAGAGTCTTAATAAGTCAGGAGATTGTACACTTTTCAGAGGAAGACATTTATCTCTAATTAGTATCAGTAGTGGTGATGAAATGGTATTCTTAGGTTGCTCCATTTGAAATTGTTAAAATCTAGGTACGTTCCTCTCTTTCACACTTCTTTGTTATTAAAAAGAGCACCAGTTTTGAAACTCAGAACTTTAGGTGCTTTATTTCTTTCCTTGCCTTAAAATATCACCTTTAAATACTGCACTGGCAATTTACAAGCAGTTTATCAACCGGTACAGTTGGCCACTGACCAGTCTTTGTTTGTGAGGTACACAGACTATTTAAATCCTGGCAGGAAATTTGTCAATGGACCTTAGAGAAATATTTAAGTCCTCCCAACCTGGAAGCAGCTTAAAAGATATTGAATGGTGAATTAGCATTTTTCCACGTACAGCTTTCACAATAAACACATTTGTAATCAGATTTAGTGTCAAGCTGCATGAGTTATTAGTGCTTGGCAAACTGTCATCTAGTGTTTCATTTTGTTGTAATGTTTCAAAAAGACCATTTAGTGAAATGAACAGGAAATACACACCTTACACAAATACAATGCAGAACACTCTTTACAAATACCAGGGTATTTATTGACCAGATTTTTAGAACAGTAGAACAGCCCAGGTTGAAAGGGACCTCAAAAGATCACCTGATCCTTTTGTGGAAAAGGAAGCCTAGATGGAATTATTTAGCACCCTATTCAATTGCAGGGATTGATGGTGCTGAATCCAGATAAAAACATTTATTCATATGATTTGTCTACTGGGCAACTTTTTTCCCTCCTCATGAAATTTACTTGTTTTTCTCTGCTCAAAAGAGAAAAGATGCACCAAACACATCATTAGCTTTCTGCAGATGAAAAAAAAAAATGTGCCTCAGTGGCATGTACTAAGGATATTGAAGGATTTGGCCGTGCTTCTGGATTCACAAGGAAAATAGGTCCAAAAAAAAAAATACTGGTTATTTTCTATTGGCCCATTTTCTTCCCATATCAGAATACTCAGATTGTTTACTAGATTTTCAAAATACCTGCAGAGGGAAAAATCTGCATGCTGACTGCCCACTAGACTATATTTGAGAGAATTATGCCTAAGCTGTTCTTAACAAATCCAAATAGTTTATGTAGTAACATAATCCTGTCTATTCATCTAGCTCAGTGTTTGTTGGTGGGTTTATACATATCACAGTACATGTTTATGTACATGCATTACACTTCCTTTTCCCTCCTGCCCTCTGTGAGGCATTGCAGCTAGTTTGTTTTGGAGTGACAGAAGCGCTCTCATCAGGCGCTGTCACAGGCAGGCGCACTGTGTCTCTGGACTGTGGGAATGGCAGGGGTTTCTGCACAAATGCACACGGACGTGTGGTATGTGCAGGGGAGAGCAGTGCCGAGACAAACAGCACTCCCTTCTAGGTAGTACTGGCTGATGAATCATGCACTTGACAGAATTCTGCTTTTTTTTTGGTTGTTTTATTCCTGTTACTGGATGCCTGTGTGAATTTTTTGGCGTTTTCCCAGAGTCCACACTGCTCGCAGCTGAGATGCCAAACCCTACTGCCGTTTGGATTTGCGCAAGACCGCTTTAATACCCAGAGCTCCTCCATAAATAGTTCTGCTCTCCCCACGCCCAGCTAGAAAACAACCACAGGAAATCAGGGAATGTGCAGCCAGCACAGCTTAGCTGGCACTAATTGATCTGAGCCAGCACAGCCTGCATGAGAGCATTCATGTACGTAGCCCGCACTGCTGGCTGGCTGTGGCTGCTGCCTCGGGAGCTCTGTGCCTGCTTTTTAGAAGGCACCATATTGCTACAGCCTCACATCAGCAGCAGCATTTTTGTTGTTGCTTGAAGGAGTTGCGCTCCTGTAGGAAGTGTACGCAGCCACCCCCCTCCCTCTCCCTTTCTCCCTGCCTCCCTGCTTCCCTCCCTCCCATTTCATCCCAATCCACTACTGGAGGCTTTCTCATCTGCATGCAGTTGTCAGGGCAGGCAGTCTCAGGAACTTGCAGTAGCTTTCTAAAGAAGGAAAAATTCAAGGAAGGCAGATGGACGGATGTTTTTACTGGTGTGAGTGAGCAATTAGTACACAGGGGTCACCGAGCAAGAGATTTGAATTTGGAGCTGGAAAAATCAGGGTCTGTTTGGATCTTTTTAGCTAAAGGCATGAGCTTACTGCTGCTGTGACTTGCAGGGGTTTTTTCCCCTCTCTGCATCCTGAAACACTTTTTTTTCCCTTTCTCTCTCATTTCTTTGGGTGTATGGGAACATAGCTGACTTCAAATATGAAGATTCAAGAACATCCAAGCATGCCTGAAAACAAGTTGCAAAGAAATCAAGATGCTGATGATCAGGAAAACAGCTTTGTATCTGAAGTGCCTCGGCTGGATTTAACATCACTGTGTGATGACAACAACTGGGAAGGTAGGATTGTGTGATGGCTGGTTGTGTGAGTGAAGTGAGAGAGAGGGAAACCTGAGTGGGCTGGGTGTATCTTTATGTGACCATGTTCTCTTGCTCAAAATTATAGAAAAGCAGCTTTGTCCTGAATATAGAACTGAAAGTTTGGAGAAACTGGAAGCAAATACTGTTTGGTACTAAATATAATTGTCACTTACATGTGGAAAATGAAATGTTTTATTCTTGAAGTTACTTTCATGTCCTGTTTGGTACTGTTAAGTCCCTGAGGGTTTCAAGATACCTTATTTCTTAGTGGTTGATCAATGGGTAATTAAGCTAGACTGTCCTACACCCAGCAACTGGGTATTTTACAGTCTAAAAAGAACTTTTCTTCAATCACTGTTTGGAAATAATGATTCACACCTGAAATGCACTGCTGGTAAAAAGTGCTGTCTATCTGCTACTCAGTCTTACAAACAACTTATTTTTGTGTATGCTTTGATGGAATTCTGATCACCAGTTTAAATGGCAGTGTTAAGTTGATTGTATGTCATATAAATTGCTTTAATCTGTTTCTTAGCTCTCCTCTCCAGAGTACATGCTTGATTGGCTGGTAATTTTACACTTACTCATGTATGAGTGGGAATCTGGGCAAACTCTGTGGGTGCCATGACCTTAATTTAATTTGAAATTAAGATGAAATTAAGGTGTCCAGGAGTTTTGGGATGGAACCCTTTTCTAGTTACAGTGTATGTGTCTGCGAACAAGCCAGAATTCTTCTGTTTGCTTATGCTTTAGGAGTGCAAGATGAGGTTTGACAGAGAAGAAGCAGGAAAACACAAGTGTGGTGTTTTAATAAAGCAAGAGAGGGAAAATGTGCAACTAATTCATTGCTCTAAAGTAACAGTCTCTGAGGAACACTGAGAAGGGAAGGAAGTTCTCTGCTCCTGCCTCCACAGCGTACGTGACCTAGTGTGTTTTGTCTTTCCCTCTAGGAGGAGAGTAGTTATGATGCTTCAGGTGTGAGTAAAGAAAACCTGCAGCCATGGCTGCCTTTGATTCAGCCAGGCAAGCAGTCACCGTGCACAGGAGAGAATTTTTCCATTTGCTTGCTAGGTGGGGATTCCCTGGGTGGAATCCCCAGACATGCAGCACGGCTGATTAAAGCACCATGGAAGGGCTCCCAGGCAGCCCTGGCTGCTGGATGTTTACTGAGGGGCCAATTAGCAGAGCCCTGCAGGGTCTCAAGCTGGGGTGAGCATGCCTGCCTTCTCAGAGGTGATGTGTGGCTTTAGCTGTCCTGCGAACCTTTGAAAATAATGACTTTTTTTTCCCTTCCTGCATTACTAATAGCAATCATATGAGCACATGAAGGGGAGAACACAGTTCCTTTCTCTCTGCCAGAGGCTTTCCCATTGTATGAAATAAGTTGCTTCTTTGGTACAACTCCCTCTTAGTAGGCATGCTCTTATGTTTGGATTCTAGCTTTCTTGCCCTGCAAATATGAGAAGGATTATGGGCACATGTGACTGTGCTTCTCTGTGATTGCTCCTTCCTCCCTTCTGTTCACGTGTATTTCGCAGGAGGAGGAGGTGGGCAGTTGCAAAAGAATCAGCTCTGTGGGGTGAGAGAGAAATCATCTTCTGAAATGCATGCCTTCCAGAATCACCATTTTGTTGGTGTGGGTGAACAGCAGCAAAATGGTGCCTTCTGTGTTTCAGCAAGGAGGGATTGAATCTTTCCTAGCTGTGGATGTGGAGTCAAGCTTGCAGCAGCCAGGAAGAGGAACATCTTAACATTAACTCTCAGACTCCTTCTGTAGCTAACAGCAGAGTCTGTTGTTGAGACTGGCTTTGCAGGGCAGGGTTGTACCACCCATCCACACCTCTAGCAACTAGGACATTCTCCCTTTCCCTACCAGCTAACCTGAGTCACTCAAACTTCCACACATCTCTGCAGGATCCATGCCACAGCTCTGGTTGCATCCCCAATAAAAAAGAGAAAGGACTATGCCTTCAAATGCCCTAACACTGAGCTGTTTATTGCTTTCCTCTAGCAAATTTGGTAGGTCCATCTCTTGGGAAATTACCCATTCTTTCAGGACACAGTTGAGCTGATGTTTGGGGTCACGGTCCTCTAGATCATACTGTAGGAAATACAGACTGTCTAGTGACCAGGGCAAGTGCTGGGACTTTCACAAGTGGAATGTGAGAAAAATTACAGGTTGAGGTCTTGCCTTCAGCTGTAGCTGTCACTGCCTCCAGTCAAATGTTAGGAAAGAGCCTTCAACAATAGGCACAAAATTACACAAGACAACCTTGTCCATTGACTAGCTTTTATTTGTCACTCAGGCAGGCTCTCCATCATTTAAAGAGCAGAACTGCCTTAAAAGCCCTCATTCAGGGGCACAGAACTATGATAACTGCTTCCAGGTGAGCTGGCAGGGCACTGTGCCCTTCATGTTGCACTAGAAGTAATTTTGACTAGATTTTTTTTTCCCATAATTTTCACTTCACAGTCAAATCTGTCCACAAGGAGAGATTAGCTGTACTTCTCCAGGCTGTGTTCCCTTTACCTAAAGCTGAGCACGGCGAGGACAGAGACCTTTTCTCCCTGCTCCCTGCAATGCAGAGCCTCACACTTTGCCATGTGCCCGCCTTCTGCATCCCCCTCACCTGCTAAGTATAGAGGCTTGTGTAGGAATCATCAGGCTATTGACGCAGCACTCAGGGCGGGAGTAGTGCCCCAGCAAAATTCAAGTGCTGAACTTCTTGCCTCAGTGCATTTCCCTTGGTCCAGGAGGATTTTCCTGGTGTGGATCAGGGGGTTTTATTGCCCTGGATGTGGACCGAGCTGTCCCTGTGAACTGGGATGTCCCATCTGACTGCTGGGTTTGCCTGCTAAGCTGGTCAGTGAGTGCCAGCTGAGATGGCTTTAGGAAGCAGGCATGTTCAGAGCTGCTTCCACAGCTAAGGTTTCTAATTGTTGTGGATTACATTTGAATCGAGTGCAGTGACTGAGGAGAACAGAGTGTTCTCTCACAGGCCAGCTCTATTGTGCAGATTTCTCACCAAATGTTTCTAATTCAAGCCCAGAACTTGCTATCCTGTCCTCAAGGAAAATCTAGAAGTGTGTTGCTCTCCATAGCAGCGGCTGGCCTTGTCAGCAGCTTGGGCTGAGCAGGCAGCTCAGTAAATCAATATGATGTGTGATTGCTGCTGATGTCACCTGATTATTGACACTTTAAAAAAGTTCTGTAGCTGAGATTTCAAGCAGAGTTTACAGTAACAAGCACTTATGAAACAATCAGCAGGCATTTTTCTTCAGGCTTCCAAAAAAAAAAAAAAAGCAGAGGTTGAAAACACTATTTGAGTTCAAGTATTGCAGCACTTAAGACCCTGAGGGTGAAGCTGATCTACAAATAGTTTTGACACTGACTTAATTGATACTTTCCTGTGGAAAAAAACCAAAGAAATGCAGAAAAATCCATATAGTATAGCAGAAGGGAAGCTGAATTTAGTTTTTTTCAACACTGTGAACTTAGATTGATCAGTGTATTTGTGTGTAACACTCTTTAGCATAAGAAATCAAAAGGTGATGAGGCACATTCTATTTTATTACTAAGTATTGAGAAAAATTGCATTGTTTACTGAATAGCATCAAAATATTAAAATTGTATTTTTGATTGTTATGGCATGCTATAAACAAAATACAAAGTTTGCTTGCTAGCTGAGATGTGTCATCTCACTAAGTGAAAAGGTGTGGTAGCGCTGTATTTGGGCTATTCTTTTGATCTATGTAGGAGGAATGCCTGCTGATGTATTCAAACAGGGATATTTTCATAGTTATTTATAAGATGAAGAAAACAGGTTGTTACTGAGCTAGTGAATGCTTTGGATGGGGTTTTAAATTACTTTATTCATTTCATTATAAGAGGTCTTTCTGGAGTCTTTTAAGTGGCATTTGATACTAGCACCTCAGGTGTTGTAACGAGTTTAGACTTTTTAATCCCTCTGGACCTACTTCAATTTACAGTAGCTAAGATTTGGCCTCGTTTGTTTGACAGATGGGTGTGTGTAAAAGCAGTGTTAGCAGCATGTATGAGCTGTGTGGCTGCAGAGAGGGAAACAGGAGCTGCCTGTGGCGTTTTGTTGGCTGTACCTCAAGTGGTATTTGTGTGTAGACACCCCTCTGTTGGCACTGCAGTCCCCAGTAACCCTGTGGCAAATATACAATGTAGTGACAAAAAACCCTCCGGTTTTGTCAGCAAGATGGCTTGGAGCTCACCAATAATACAGCAGCTCGATACAATAAATCTTTCTTCTCCTGAGAAGCACTTAATGGTTCAGGTTTATTAGAATCTCCAGCCCTCTCTGCAGCAGGTTGGCAGAGAGGCTGTACTGCCATAGGCAATGCTCTGTGTGCCTGTGGAGCTCTGCAGAGCCACACCTGGCAGATGGCTGGCAGCTTTATTGAAAGATGAGCTGGTTGTGGGATTTTTAGAGGGAGAGCAGCACTTCTGAAGGACTGGAGGCTCGCTACCAGCACACAGTTCACTGCTTCTGTGCCAGCTTAGAAAAGGCATGCCTGAAAGAAATGCCTAGAGAGTCTGACCAAGGCATTAAAATTTTTTTCATGCTTTCTCTGCACTGGTACAGCCATGGTGGCTAAATATTCCCCTCTTTGTTGTATTTTGTGTTGTTTGTTCGTTTTTGTTTTGTTTTTCTTTCTCTTTTTTCTGTTTTCCATGAAAAATAGTACATGGAAAGAATGTGGATATGAGTAGAAAACTGAGAGTTTTCCCTGAGCAAGAGAGATGTGTTCAGGCCAGAAGAGGAGTAAGTATAACTGTGCTGTCAAGTCAGTGGCAAAGAAAAGGTGAAACGTTTACAATCTCTATTGAGATTTTGTTCTTCAGTTAGCAGAAAGGGGAAGGGCTGACAGCATAAATCATGGCAGTGGATGCTTTAAAACTGGATTTCATAGCAGATACTTCAAAAACCCATTCAGTCCAGGAGTTCAGCAGCCTTCAGAAAAAGCTCAATGCTTTGATAGCTATCTTGGCTAAATGAGTAACAAAAGATATTATGTATCCTGTTAAAGAGGTATTAATTGTGCACTGTCAGAAGAAGCAGCAGCTTACCCTTAGTGGGTTCCTGTGTGTTTGTGTGATCCAGCAGTTCCAGCTGGAGGGCCTGGTACCTGGCCAGCAGGAGAGAGAAGGCAGTTGAACTGCAGCTCTGGTCCATTTAGTGATCTGATGTAGATAAAATCTGTAATTGTACACATCTAAATATGTTCCTTGATGTATTGCTGCCTTGCTCTCAGGGGTCTAGCCACTTTGTGTCTGGTTGAGGTTTTGTCTTCTAAATGTATATGGTCAGCAAGGGAAACAAAATTATCTATAGAGTCAGGCCTTCCAGGAGCAAGAGTTAAAGAAAGCTGATTTTCTATGGCAGCCATTTCTTCTGTCAAGTCTCAAATTTGATTCTTCCTTTTAGGACCTTTTTTTTCTTCTCCTTTTTAACACTTTCTTCTTTGGAATGGTAGTTTCTGTTTTGGGGAGTATTTTGAAATCAACAAAATAGAAAGCAGACTTACCTCAGTCTCAGTTAGGTTACACGTAGTGCTTTGCTGCCTTTTGGGGTTTGATCAGAGGCTCTTTGAGCCATTGCAGTTCTCTGAATGTAGCATGCTATCTGGTTTTAAATCCACCTTGGACAAAGTCACGTACATCATACATGATTAATAATGGCTTTGTTAGCTGGTGTGGTAGGAGCTTAATTTAGTTACTGCTAAATATGCCTGATTTTTTCTAAATTTATTCAATCTATGTAAATCCCAGGGAGATGTTATTTAACAATTTCCAAGACAAATTCTTGCAGGTGAGAGGTATTCAAACAATTAGAATTGAGAGATGTCTAGAAGAATTTCATGCATCATTTAAGTCTCATTCCTGCTGGTCAAGTATATTAATTTTTTTTCCTTTTGTATTACCCTCTATTTTGCTACAGAAGGTCTTGTGAAACTCTTCCTAAAATCATGAGAGATTCAGGGACATAGATGCAAAATATTTCAGGTATTAGAAACTGCTAAAGCTGAACAGAGCTTAGAAAAACTCTTTTTTCAGAAATTAGCTGAAGGAAGTTCAGGCTGCATAAGCTTTCCAAACCATAGCAAAACAGCCTTCATACACTTGGAACTTGCATACCCCATGGAAGTAGCCCCTGTGAGCTAGACTTGTATGTGCTTCTCTTACCACAACACTTTTGAGGGGCTCTTATGCAAAAAGCTTGTGCAAAAACCTCCTGTCACCCCTTTCAGGGTAGCACATGAGTGTGCATACAGCACCAGCCTCTAAGCAGAGGCATGGCATTTGTATCCATGTTCTGAGGAAGAAGGCAAAAGGAGGAGAGCATTACTTGAAGATGTGCACAAGCAAAACAGCACTGGGCCCATCACTGCTGCATTGGCAATGATCTTGCACTGCCCAAGTTGTACAGAGGGGGAATGTTAAACAGCACACAGGTTCTGCAGGGGAATCCTCCTGCGATCCCCTGAGCTGTGAAAACGTTAACCTTGTTCAGCAAAAGGAAACACTGCTTTTTATTCATAAACTGATAACTTCAAAAGCCCCCTCTCTTTGTGAATGAAGAACAGACACACTAGGCACAGGAAACAATTTGTTCATAGCTCTGCGACTGGTCTGGGAGCTTTCTATAAGGTTTTTGTTTTGTTACTTGACTCTAGAGCTATTTGTTAGATTTATAAGTTCAAAGCCTGGCTCTTAGCACCACAGGATTAGACAGTTTAAGTAGGAGCATGCAAATCAGCTTAGTAAACTATCTGAACACAAAATGTTAGACTCCTTATGGCATCTGGAGGGAGTGATCACAAGATTGAGGCGATTGCTTTCCATGGGCTCTATTATGCTAATCAGCAGTGCTAAATTGGGTTTCCTTTTCTCTCCCACTCCACCACCTCCCAGTAAAACATTGCTTTTACTTTTGGCTGGTTAGGTTGTCCAGGGGGCTGAAGATTTCCTCATATTCCTACCATGCTGTAAGCAGCATGTGAAAGGGAAAAGGGGAAACTCATACCATGTTACTATAATTGTTCATATGTGGGCTAAGCACCCTGTGGAATGGGTGGTAATGTGAGGCACCTTTTGCTTGCAGGTTAGAAGAACCTATACATATTCCCAGGCTTTGAATTTCCAATAGCAGGCAACAGGGTCACACTGGAGTGCTGGGGCCTGTAGAAGAACCATTAATACACTATTCATTTACAGCATTTGTACATCCTGAAACTGAAAAAAAATCCTTCTGGAACCCAATTGCCTCTTCTATATACCATGTGCCAGTAATGCTCTCTGTCCAGCATAACTTTTTTCTCAAAGGTGCTAGCTGGTGATTGCCTCATTTGGTGTCAGTCCATGGCAATTCCTGGCCAGCTTTTGGGTAGTCTTCTGTTGCACCTAAGAGATGACTTACATTTCTGTAGATTAACTGCTGTGGCCAGGCTTTGTAACGCTTTGCACACAGGACAGATGGGAGTAGTGACCAGAGAATGTCTGGTGACAAGGGTCACAGTGCGGGACAAGCAGGTCAAGGTTCATTAGAAAGTTACCTGGAGTCTGTCTTACATATAAAAACAAACCTGATAAAACCAGCCTTTGTTTTACTGTTCCCAGAGCCCATCCCTGCTCTCTCCTCATGGCAGCGAGACGGCTTAGACTCAGATGAGGCTCGCCTTTCCCCGCAGGCCGGGCGCTTGATTCGCCAGCTTCTGGATGAGGACAGCGACCCCATGCTGTCCCCTCGCTTCTATGCCTATGGACAGAGCCAGCAGTACCTGGATGATACAGAAGTGCCTCCTTCTCCTCCCAATTCTCATTCCTTCATGAGGTGGGTTGTGATTTGCCAGTGCTGACTTTCACGTGCAGCTGCAAAGGGCTTGCATAGTTGCATCAAGCAGCATCGCTTTGGATCGGCTGTGCTGCATTGGGTTTGTCCCTACTCACAGGGAACTGATATTTTTAATAAAGTTCTTTCTAGTTATTAATTTCTGTTATTAATTTCTGGGTTTGTGCATTAATATCTAGAGATCTGCTGTTGCTGAAAGAAGCTGTTAGAGCATCTTTTGCTATCTGTTGTTGCAGAGTAGCAACATAGCATTCTCACTTTGTGGGCTTTGACTTTATTTACACAATGTGGAAGTGGCCTTCTCTGCATCGAGATGTACTGTGGCTGTTTGGATAAACTTTTCCTGCAATCTCTGCTCTTGGCAGGAGACGGAGTTCGTCTTTAGGGTCTTATGAAGATGACAGAGAAGACCTTACCCCTGCTCAACTCACCCGGAGGATTCAGGGGCTGAAGAAAAAGATCAGGAGATTTGAGGACAAATTCGAAGAAGAGAGGAAATACAGAGTGAGTCTCTAGGAGTTAAGCATTTATATGGAGATGTATACATTAGCAGCAAAGAGAAGGGACACCAGGGAAGTGGGTCAGGCATGCAGAGGGACACCAGGGAAATATGCCAAACATACAGAGGGCTTGAAAGCTTTTATAACAAGGAAAGGAAAAGAAAAAGGCAGACCTGCTGCCCCCCAGAAATATGTATGCACACCAAGCAGATTACCTTTCCAGGTGTTATGCAATATCCATGCAGCACGAGAGAGGAAAGCTAATGAACTGACAGGATTTCGACCACTGCTTAAGACATTGTGTAGGAATAGCTATGTTCAATTTCTGTTTATTTATTTAACATCAGCATATGGTAACCACCATTGCTGATCTCATTTGCATGATGGTAATCCCAGGACACCTGTGCGTTGCAGAGGAGAGAGAGCAGCTGCCTTCACTCCTGAGCAAGGAACCAGAGTTAAGTGCTGCTGAGCAGCAGCAGCATACTGAACTCTTAATTGTTCTGACATGCCCTTCTGATGCACAGAAAGCTTTGTAAGGAACTGTAAAGCTTTGCATGTGTACATCTTTGGCTATCTAAGTGGCAAAGAATTGTACTGGAAAGATCTTGCCTGCAGTAGGAAAGGCTGAAAGAAATGCTCAGAGCTTGCTGTAGCCTAGAATTTGGGTTATTTGATGTCTTTGGATGTAAGGCAGCCTTCAGTGTGGATACATGTGTCATAACACCTTCCCAACTGTTCATGCTAGGTTTCCTCTATTTTAGAGGTACCTTCTTGTTAGGAAGCAATAGACAAAAGGATTTCAATGTGCATCCAGCCCTCTGAGTAACTCCTACAACTTAATCATTGGCATCAGATGTTCTGTGTTTTCTAAGAAGAAAATCCAATTCATGATGCCCCTAAGACAGGGTGGTATGACAGGCAGGAGCAATTAAAGCAAAGTCTGAAATGAGCTGGTCAGGCGTGTGCAGCTGCCGGTCAGAAGCCAGTGCCTGTGTGCTGTGCCAGGTCCAAATTCCATAGTACCACTTTGTGCCACACAGTTGTTTCAGTGAATCTCTCCTGGTAGTTTAACACAGAGTCAGCATGGCTTTTCTTTCCTCCCAGCCTTCCCACAGTGACAAAGCAGCCAACCCTGAAGTGCTCAAATGGACAAATGATTTGGCCAAATTCCGAAAGCAACTTAAAGGTGAGCAGCTGCCAGTGGCGCACCTTTGTGGGGTAACTCAACTCTGCCTCATTTAGACTTGATGTGAGGCAGTGATCCTGACACTATCACACTTTAAAAATGAAGATTTACTCATCTTTCCCTGTTCAGAGTCAAAACTGAAGATATCGGAGGAGGACCTTGGCCCTGTTGTGCGTCAGCGCAGCAACACACTTCCCAAGAGCTTTGGCTCTCAGCTGGAGAAGGAGGATGACAAGAAGCAAGACCTGTCAGATAAATCTGCCAAGCCTGCCGTGGAAGTGACCCTTGACTCCATCCAGAAGAAGCTTCAAGAAAAACGAGCAGAGACAAATCGACCTGAAGACATTAAGGTACAATGTAGACAGGTCAGATTTAATCCTTTAAGTGCAACTAGGTTACTTGTGGCTGCACAGTCACTTGTGGAAGTGTTGTGGTCTTCTACATTTTGTTAAAAAGTCTGCAGCCTTTAGTCTGGGCTCACTTGCTTTAGTTCCTTTCCCTCTGCCTTCAGTATCTTGATTTTTTTTCCCCAGAGCTCAGTTTCTATTGTATGTCATCATGTGTTTTTTGTCTGACCCTTGTATATTCCTAGTAATGTTTCTGAATTATTGCAATTTTTTTCTGCCCTGTGTTTGGCTATTTTTGTTGTTACATCCAAAGGTTTTTGACAAATTCTGAGTCTTCCAGTGCTTCTGGAGATTGTGTCATCTGTTTGCTTCTTGTTCACTTCAAAACTGAAAGTTGTTCTCTCAGGGTGTGTTACTGCTAACCTTCGGAGTTTCACATTGAGCTCTGTTCACTGCTGTAATCTCTGAGAGTTATCAGAAGGGAGGTCTTTGTGTCTAATGTTGTGAGCTCCTGCGATTTGTGCAGCCTTGTAATGAAGTCCTTGAGTCTGCTGACATGTAAATTGTGCAGTGCTGTATAAGAGTGAGGCAGACAGCATTATCTTTGTTTGCTAGGTCTGCAGAAGAAAAACATACAACGTGTGTTTTGACTATTTTCTGACCGTAGCAAGAATCCACAGCCTGGCTTACCGTAGGACTGTGGTAGTATTTGGTGCTGTGATAGGGGGAAAAGGCTTGGTGTCAGGCAAATTCAGTGGGAGAATTTTGGCCAACTTAGTTAGAGAAGTCTTCTCTAACTGTCTTCCCAATTTTTTTTTTTTGGCTTTGTCCCCCTCTTGTCTGCTGCAGCTTTTCACTCCATATCAGAATTGACAGAAAGAGGCAATCTGACTGCACTTCAGTTCTTGGTAAAGTGTGTTTGTGACAGTCAAAGCAAAGGTGTCAACCTTTACAAGAGGTACTGGAATTTGTCTCAGATTTGGTAAAAAAGAAAGGACATGTGTTCTGTTGTAGAATTTACATTTTAGATCTTTACTGAAAAAGAGCCACCATCATTAAAAGTTGCACAGTGTTGTTTTTTCAAAGCACACTTATAATCTGTAAATCCACTTAGGTACAAAAAATACCTTCATATGCAAAGTTTGTGTGTTTAATCTGCCTGCGTTGAGCACAAGCTTCTACTCACATTGACAGTCTCTTTGGCAATGTAGCTGAGAAAAGACAACTGGAAGGTAGAGATGAATCTTTAAAACATAATGATGGTATGACATGGTTTGGTTATGGCACAGATCAGTATTTTTTGAGTGCAGGAATCTGACTTCTTTTCTTCCTCCCTTTCCCTCTCTCTGTGCCACTTTTCATAGGACATGACACGAGATCAGATAGCAGCTGAAAAAGTGGCTCTTCAAAAAGCTTTGCTGTATTATGAAGGCATTCATGGCAGACCGGTATGTACTGCAGCTTTGCGGGGTTTGTTTGTTTGTTTGTTTGTTTGTTTGTTTGTTCCTTCAAAGTACATCTTTCTATGTCTTTGTCTGTGGTAAATGATGCCCCTAATATGCCACTTTGATGTCAGGTCACTAGAACTTCTTGCTCTACAAACCACACCTTCACCCTCTAATCCACTTCCCTGATCCTGCATTTCCGCAGCTGCTGAGGAGTCTGTTCCAGGCAGGGTGATGTCCTCACACAGCACTGGGCTGGACAGACACCTGCAGGACAGAGCCTATGGGCTGAGTGGGTATTATTTTGGCATTGTGCTCATCAGGTTCCACAGACATCCAATTTGTGGCCCAGTGGACAGTCTGCGTGGGAATAGTTGTGCATGGTCCCCCATCCAGCCAGGAAGTTTGCAGCTTTCTAGTATCAGTGGTATAAGGTTTCTTGTACATTTGATCTTAACAACTTATTTGTGAAGACAGAGAATTAAGTTTTATCTCCTGTTGATCCCTGCTGTGACAGAAACACAGTGGCTTCCAGGCCATGAAGTTGGCTTTTTATGAGTCCCTCCTTCTCTCTCACTGATGACATTATAATCTTTGTGACCAGCTGTATAGGTAAAGTAACTTAATTTCAGAGTGCTGCTAATTCCCTGAGCAGTGGCTTGGGAGTAGCAAATTACTGCTTATAAGGAGTACTTGATTGGTGCAGCTCACAAATCTGTTATTCTTCTGCTGCATGAGATTCCTGGTCTTTTCCTTTGGAATTATATCGTTCTTTACCCATTGTTTTAAAAAGTCTCACTAATTTATTTAAATGCCTTCATGAAGTGCTAATATTGTACAGTCACAACTGTATTAGCAATTGAAAATGGCATAGTTACATGAGAGGACAGGCAGATTTATTCTTGTGTAAAATAGGAAAAGGGCAGCACAAGGGAATTCACTTAACCTTCCCTGTGTTCTCTGTGAGACCAAGTCTTTTTTTGCTGCTTTTACAATTATATAAATCAACAGTTGGCATCTTACTGAAGTGAATTCACTTCAATCTGTTCAAAAAGATAACAAGCCCAGAGCCTATCTTGTCAGCATACTTTTATTTCCACGTATCTTTTCCAATGCTTTATTTATGCAACTGCTTTTTAATTTGTTTTGTTTTTAAGTAAGCTGTCTATACCTAGCAACACTGAACTGCATGGCAAGGAAGACTGATCAGCTTTTGCTGCTCCCAGCTCCTGGCAGCGCAGCAGTGGAAAAGTACTGAGAGCTTGAGGAGAATGGGGATAGTTCAGCCAAGTTTTTTTTTCCTTAAAGATACTTAACTAAACAAGAAAAACAATGGAGCTCAGATTCATTGTGCAACTGGGTCTTTCTGCACCAGTGATAGATGAACCTGCAAAGGTGAAACTGAACTGTTTTAGTTAAGCCAAAAGTCTGTCTCTACAGAAATTCTTGAGCTGCTCTAACAATGCAAGCAATAGTCTGTTCTCAGGTGCTGCTCTTTTGCCATGTGGAGTGTGCCCCAGAGTTGTGTCAAAGGCTCCATTATTCAAACAGTCTCTTTGCATTTTGATGTTCTCCCAAAATATACTCAGGTTTTACTGGCCTTATACTTATGTTTAACTTATGAGACAGTGTGCCCATGTACTAAACATTTACTTTCAGAATATCCTTTCTGTAAAGTTTCCTGGTGTAAGTGAGCTGCAGGACAGGCTCAGACTCCATACACTTAACTTCCAACGCTTATGTTCATTTTCTGTGTTGCTCTTCCACACTGATATTCAGACACTGAAGGATGTTGTTTAACTTTTCCATCCCTCAACATACCTAAGGACTTTGTGCCCATTCCAAGGCTCTTGTTTAATTTTTGTATAGAACAGTGCTGTTAATCAACTTTGAAATGCTGTTAATTGAAAGTTAGAGTCTCAGCCTCAACACAGCCTCATCATAGTCTTGGGTTTTTTTAAGTAACAGACTGTCTGAGCCAACAGTAGTGCTGTACCTCCTGTTCCACGAACTGCTAATCTTGTAAAGATAGGAATAATGTTTTTGTTTATATATATATATATATATATATATGTATGTATATTTAGGTTACTCCGTTTCTGTAGTTGTATTCCGGATGGGTTACAGAGAAATGTCCAAAGCTGGAGACAACTTGCTAGCCAGTGCAATTGAGTGCAGGCACATCAGCACAAAACTCAACACAAAGAGGACTGAGTGAATTGTTTGATGCTGCTCACATCCCTCTAATCCACGTGAGCTGCTTACTCAATGAACAGGCAGCTTGAGGCTGTCAGGCATTGGAGCTATCCTATGCTTTGGGGATGTGGGACATTCAGCCCCCAGAGCTCAGGCTGCCCATCTGTATGCCCCTTATCAGGCCTGGGGATATTTGCATTGAACCAGGAAAGGAATAAAGGTCTTCCTCCTTTTCCTCCCTGTTCATCTGCCCCCAACATAAGAAACATAGGTTTAGTTATCAGGAGGAAGATGGATGCTGCCTCCAGATTCTTAGAGTTCATCCCTGCCATCCCACTCCTGGCAATACTTACAGCCTTTCTGCCCCTCACAAGCCAAAATCGTCTCTTTCTCTGGAGGGAGGATGTAAAACCTTTAGAAAGATTATGCCAGTAAAAGTCAACTGCAGACAAAATAAAAGGCAGTTTAAAATTGCCTCCCTGTCTCAGGCTGTATTTCCTTTTCTCCTGTTTTTGTTGTAGAAAGAGAGACTGCACAAAGCTCCCTAGGGGTTATGCTGTTGATGCTGATTTTTATATGGCAGTTGTTCAGGTGCTCTAGTGATTAGCAGCAAGTAGAAAGGCATGACATCAGTTAAAGCTTCCTCATAAGAGCTTTATAATCTAAAGTTAGACAAAAGATCTAATGGAAGGACACTTATAGGATGTGGGTCAGACAGTGCTGAATGATGATCAGATTTTGCTGAGGATTTTGTTTGTTTTCTAATGTGCTGTAAGAAAACACTGAAGAAATAAAACCCACCTTGAATCTGAAAGAAAACCAGAAATGAACACACTCAGTTTGTAATGCTCTCAAACCGGGGAGGGAGCACAACAAGCAGTAAGGAGGAGTGGAGTTAAGGACAGAGAAATGTAATGAACACCTGAGGTGGACATCACAGCACTAGTGTCTCTTCTCTATGCCACACAGCCCTGGCACCTTCATCCCTTCTGAGCATTGCAGTGAATCCTGCCCAGCAAAGTGGCTGCAAGGAGGGATGATGGGCAAGGTTAGGGGGCTAAAAAGAGTGAAAATTGCTGGTTTGTACAGGAACTTAGGAGGAATAGCAAAGCCAGAAAGTCAGCTTTTGTGAAATCTGTAGTTTACTGTACTCAAGAGAAATCTCCTTGCATTGCCTTTCTTTTCATGGGTCATGAACATGGCTATTGAGGGCTGGCCACAAGAACAAGGATGGGAAAGCTCATCTTGTGCTGAAGGTGGCAGATGTGACTTCAAGCACAAAGCGCTGCCTCTGCAGGTCGTTTTGTGCTGTGGACATCTGATCCCCATGTGGTCATTTAAACCACCTGTCTCTTACAGCCCCTTTACAAGACACCCCACACACAGCTTCAGCTGGCACCAGGCACAGGCGATGGACAAGAGTTTTGGGGCTAATGCTGCTGTCCTGTCATCCCTGTACAAGTCCCTTCAGACTGAGGGTGATCACAGGCATATGAGTTCTAGAGTGGAGTATTTGTTGCAGGCTTCCTGGATGTCTTCCCTTTTTCCTTTTCAGGTTACCAAAAATGAACGGCAGGTGATGAAGCCGTTGTATGACAGGTATCGCTTGGTCAAGCAGATCCTCTCCAGAGCCAACACCATCCCTATTATTGTGAGTAGAGCATTCTTTTTTGGGCTATTTCTTTGGTTTCAAGCTGAGGAGGAAGGAATCACCACACTTTAATGTACAACACAATCACTAAGGCTAAGTCCCAACCTCCCTTATCACTCAAAGATCAAGCAAATGACTGAATCGATGACACATGTCATATTGAAGTTGAGCAAAGCTGGTCAAGGGACTTCAGTGCCCACCTGTGAGCCATGGGGCACATCTCACCTTATATTGTTTCTTCTCTTTCCATTGGGCTGCTGCTGTTATTTCATCCATCCTCTGTTTGGCTACAGCCTCACTTCTTTTTCCGTACCAACCCATGCTGAGCTGTAGGTTTTCCATGCTGCTTGGTTCCACAGGGTTGTGTGTACAGGGTTCCTGTACACAGGAACACAGACTTGAGTAGATCCCACAGGAGATGCCAGGCATGTCCTTGGCTGAAAGAAAGGGCCCTCAGTCTTCTAACACTTAATTTGTATTAAAGAGATCTTCTAAGTGGTGGATATTCCCTCTTTCAAGGTGGTGCTTTGCCACCAGCAAGGAACCCAATACACCCCTCTAGGAAGAAAATGAACTATCTTTAATTATAGACAACTTGTGTAGTTGTTTTTACAAATTAATTGTCTAAAAAACCCACACAAAATACTTCAAGCCTCTCTAGGGAAAGAGAGTTCTTTTGTCAAAGTTCCTGTTTACACTGTCTGTCATGTATGAACCTTTTTTTGCTTTTCCTGAGCAGTGCTCGTGTCCTGCCCGCTTTCCCTAGATGGCCAGTGAAGTGAATGGGCTGGCACAGCATTACCCAGTGCAGTGTCACTAAGGAGTGGGGCTTTTTTCTGCAAATATTGTAAGGTGTTCCTGGTCCTGCATTTAAAACAAAATAAAAGGCTGTTCTTCCTGAAATATGCAAAGTAGTCCCCAAAATGTGTGCTGTAAAGACAGTGCTGGCAGTCGAGGAGGAAGCTGTGTAGGTGTGCATGGGCAGTTTGATGCAAAGACGTCAAAGAGAGCCCAGGTCCTGTTTTGACACAAAACTGAAAATCCACAGAGTCTAGCAAAGGAGAGATGAGATTTTTTTTTCTCCCAATCTTCTGAGTGAGAACAGTGAGAGGTTCATAGAGAGACAGGATACATTTGAAAATCCATCTCTACATCAGTAGGTACTTCAGTGGGAAATCAGGCTCCTGGAAAGCAAATCTGGAGAGCCTGGCTGAGCTTACCCTGTAGCTCTGGAGAGCCAGCCAAGTGCTCTGTGTGTGTATGGGCCTCGGGCTGGGGATTATTTTCTTGCAGCCTTTGCCTTGTAGTCACTACCCAGCTAATAATCATCCAAGTTTCTTTTTAAAAGCAGATTGGCAGTGGTGTCCTTTGCTAAGCAATATCCTGAGAGAAAACAGCCCGAGATTCAGGGGGTTTGCCAGGCCTATTTTTCTTCTTCGAGAAAGATATTTCTCCTGGTGGTCCAACGAGAGTGAATGTGTGGGTGAGAATGAGCTGAGAGCAGGTGGTGGAGGAGCAAGGGGTTCACAATGTAACATACTTGTTAACACCTGTCACAGGGTTCCCCCTCCAGCAAGCGGAGAAGCCCTTTGCTGCAGCCAATTATCGAGGGCGAAACAGCTTCCTTCTTCAAGGAGATAAAGGTGAAGACCTCCAGCTGCTAACTAATTGCTCCGTTTGCATCAACTTTCCCCTTATACCAATGAAACAGAGTGGTTGATTGATTGATTTTTTTTTTATCAGTGTTGATTTTTTTGCAGTGTCCTCCTGAAAAATCAGTAGCTGCTTTAAGCCTCGCCAATTCTGATCAAATTCTTCCCTTGTTGTAGATAAGACTACAGTGTTTCCTTGGCTTTGCATTCTTTCCTGTCCTTCTCCTTTCCCCTTCATCTGCACATAATATATTTTATTTTGCTTAATTTTTTTTTTTTTTTTTAATCACAGTTACCCCTGTACCTTGCTTTTTTTCTTGCTTTCCTCCTTTCTTTTAAAAGACACTAACTTGTTTTGCAGTAGTTTCTCTCACTCCCAAGCTCTGTGGCTTGCACACAGCACCGTGGCAGGAATGAGCTCTCACAAAACTAACCCTCGCACGTGGAGCCAGCCGGGGCACTTATGAGATCCTTACCTGCTCCTCTCCACTTATTTTATCCAGGCTCTTTTTCACAACCTTGTGCAGGGTGTTTTTAACTTAATGAGTTTGGAAGTAAGAACAGCTTGGTTCCGTTAGTTGATACTTGGTCAGATTTGGATGGCAAGATGGTTGTGTTTCTTCTTGTGCTGCTGTGGAGTAGTAATTTGGGGTGGGGAACATTGCTACAGTACTATTCCCCTGAGGAATAAAGTCCAACAGCAGACAGGACACGCAGCGTGGAGCTGAGCCCTGGCTTGCTTTCTGTGCCCTTGCAGTGTAACAAGGGAGAGAAGTGCTTCAACACATTTGGGTCATATTTCTGTTATCCAGCCAGAGCTTGGTTAAATGTAAATACTGCAGACTTAGAGATCTGAGGTGATTTGAGTCCAGTAGATTGTATATTAATGGACTATTCAAGGCACATATTCTTTAATACCAGATTGCAGACTGAAGATGTTAAGCTGCTGTTTGGAAGCTGGTTAATGTTCACTGAGCTTCTTAGTATTTTCTAGATAACCACTGGATCAAATCTGCAGTACTGGTCTGGTGGGGAGTGTGTTTGTTTGCTTCTGTTTTTTTTCTTTCAGCGTGTTCTTTTTTTCTCCACCTCTGCTTGCACTCAGTGTGAGAACTTAAGAGCTGTCAATTATGGTGGTCTCTGATGGCCAGCACAGGCTGGTGTTGTGCCAGGGCAGCACCAAACCAGTTCAGCAGTGTCCTGCAGGGAATATAAACCTCGAGGGGTTTCTCGCAAAAGATCATGGTGACAGGCTGTTAACATGATGTGCCTATTAACACTTAAATGGGGCTCTGTCAAGCTTCATCTGGCAGCTTCGTACTGAACTACACTCAGAAGTAAAGAGAGGAAATTGGCAAAAGGCCCCAAAACTTAGCTCCTGCATAGGTCCACTATGGGCAGGGAAATATTTGACAGGCCCCTGACAATGTGAGTATATTTGTGTTTCTGGGTGAGTTTTTCTTGAAGCATTTGAGAGAGTTGACTGAAAACTTGAAAGGCGTTTTGAGGTGACCTTACCAAACATTTTGGTACAATATCTTGAATGTTGTGTTGAAAAAATCGTTGGGATTCTTGCTTTGTGGGAGTGCCAATCCCACTCTGGGGATTTGACATTTGTAACTCTGGAATGCCTCATTATTTCCTAAAAATCCAAGCAGGTGCATGCTAAATGCAATCTTGTTGACGAAGATCGTTCTGGTTCAAGGTGCAAATGTTGCTGCAGGTTTAAAGTGAGACTTTTTAAAGGGAAGGCCTTAAAGGGCCTTTTCTGTTGGACTTCTGGCTAAGAATCCTTTTAATTCACTCCTTTGTACTTAAGAGCAAAATTATTTCAGAGGTCTTGTGACAACCAGATGCAGTGCCTTGGCTCTGAGGTCTAAATGAAATCTCTACACTTTCTTTTCCTGCTATGGTGTCGTGTGGGAGGAGGCTGGCCCCTGAGCTGCTTGCTGGCTCAGGCAGTGGCTGTTGTCTGCAGTGAGGCAACACAGGCTCATGGGTGTCTGTGAGGAAAACTCCTCTCATCTGTCCTCAGGAGCAGCTTTGTCACACTGCTTGTGGAAATTGTCCCTTGGCTTTCTTTCCAGGAGCTCTCCCAGAAAAGAGCATGGGAGCTCCTCCTTTGTTGTCAGATTCCTCTAAGGCAAAGTGTGCTGCTTTTACTGCTTAGACTGACTTAGCAAATCCTCCTCCATGGCACAGCAGGATCTGTGTTCTCCTGCTGCAGCCCTTCCCAGTCTGGGCAGGGTGGCATGCCTGGGGACAGGGAAATGGCAGTGAAGGATGGTCTCCCTTCCCTAGTTCAGCCTGGAGCTGTTGGTAGGGTTTAAGAACAGTACATGGCTGCTGGTTTGTGCTTTCTGTTTAAACTGTGTGATTGATGTCTGGAGAAATGGGTCTTGTCTAATCATGTGCTAAATATTGCTTCAACTTCCACAAGTTCCCTGCAGATTTTCCTAAGATGCATTCAGACTTCTCTGTATCTTTTGTTATTATTGCTACTCAAAACTTCTTTCCAGATAATGTTTCTTTCACCCTCCAGCCTCAGTCTTGGTTGTAATTCTCAGCCTGTGGCTTTGCAATGCATCATCATGGCCTAGAGCTTTAACTTAAAACTCTGGGCAAACTATAATTTAATTTAAAGGTATGCATTTATAAATCACTGACTTTGAGGGTTTAACGGGACTAACCCAGATCCTGGTGTTACCTTCTCTCTTTTTGCTTAAAATATGGAAGCAGTCTCTTAGGAATAATTGAATTATTCACAAGGAATTACATGAAAAAACAAATCAAGAAAATGTCTCCTTTTTATCCTGGTGCTACAATATATTTTTTGTCTTGAAGACCAGTGATATTAGCCCCCAAAAGCTTTTAAAGATATCCATGTACTTAGATCCTTCCTGGCTAGAGTTACATGGCTGTAAAATAAATGTATCTACACACACACATACATGTTTGAGAGATTTACTGTCCATGCTGGCATTTTCCACTTTTAAGTGGCCTCATTCCTTATATTAAGGTTGAAAACTGCCTTCTAGAAATGTCTCCATACATAAGAGACTGGGCCTCGTTCCCTGATAATTAAAATTATTTCTGGACAGTGTCACAGAACAAGCCCGACTTTTGAGAGCACAGTGAATTGGTGAATACCAAGTGCAGCAGGGACTTTCAAATCTCATGCCTATAAATTTTCTAAAAATACTGGAACACAACCAATTCATCAGTGTGCATTGAGGAAATGGGAAATTGCACTGTGCAGAGTTTCCAGTCCAGTTTTTAGTATATTCCAGCAAAATGGTGAGAGCTGATGTTTGAACATAGTAGCAGCAGCAGTCCTCTTACAGTCAATCATGTCCCACGTTTGGGTAATTGTAAGACTCATCTGAGCTCACTGGTATCACTGTATGAGCATTTGAGGTCTTGAATTCAGCCATTAGAGAGAGCTGTTGAGCTGCTTCTTTCGAGAGAAAATTCCACATTTTAACCTGGCAGTCTCTGTGCTGGGAAATGTTTGCAGGGAAACGCAGAGGATGTCTGTTGTGCTTTGGACAATATGCATAACAACTATAAATGGGTTCATTTACATCAGAATACATAAACTAAGCAAAGCAACAGGTTGCTCTGAACCCCAGGTATTTTTTCACTCAGTTGTGTCACTCTAGGTCTCCTTAACCAATCTGAGTTTGTGGTGGCAATTTCTCTGTCATGCTTTGGTTCTAGGGTGTCTTACTGATGGTCTTCTGGTGTCCTGTGTATTGCTTGGCAATTGACGTGTTTGCTCAGCCTTTCCACTTCTTGTTCCCGAGTGCATGTGGTGAGAGGAGGAGCCTGTTCCTGAGAAGGGAGGCAATAACCTGTCTTGTTTTGGGGGTGCTCTGTCCCTGTGTGTAGGAAGAAGAGGAGGGGTCTGAGGAGGACAGCAGTGTGAAGCCGGATCTCACAATTACCATAAAAACAGATTTCAGTGTGCGCAGCTTCTTGGATCAACTAGAAGATGATGCCGACGGCTTTGTTTCCCCAGTGGATGATAAGATGCCATCTAGGAGCAGTCAGGATATGGGGCTTTCAAATCTCCATGAAGCATCCATGTATGTTGAATTCACAGGCAACTGCAAAAAGTTATTTCTTGCTAAGATGGCATTTTATTTGTCAGAAAAGTGTCTAGGGTTTTTTTCTATTTATGATCTGAGCCAGAAGTTTTCATGTTTCATTTTTAAATGCAATAGACCCTTATAGGAAAGGGTTTGGGAAGAAACTACCTTGTCCTGATACTGATACTTAGCTTATGCACCTTTGGATTCCATCACTAAGTAGTAACTCCACCAGAGACAACCCTTTATCATGAAAACCCTGTACTCCAGAAGGTTTTTCATGTTTTGGAGAGGTCAAGTGGAACTAGCTTTGCTAGTTTCAAGTCTGGTGCAAACACATGTGGGTGAGAGCCCTAAGTTGTGACCGTTGAATTTGATCCTATAAAAGTCAGCGAACCCAGACTCATCTGCAGGAGATAAGTTTCAGAGAAGTTAGTGGTAAATTGTGAAGTGCACAGTTCACCTCCTTAGAGGCTGCTGCTTAAGACTATGATTATTTTGCTGAACTAAATTCAGAGATCTTTTTGCTTCAAGTAATGTGAGGCTGCCAGAGCTGCTTGCAGGAGCAGCTCCATTGCTTGGCATACGTACAACTAAACATCTCTAGGTTTACTGTATGTTTCCTGTTTTTATTGTGTACATATGGATAATCTCATTCATCTTTAAACCCCACAGCCCTGAACTGTTAGAGCAGCTCCAAGAAGTCAGGGAAGAGAAAAAGCGCATCAGAAAAAAATTGAGAGACTTTGAAGATAACTTTTTCCGACAAAATGGAAGGTAACAATTTCTCAGCTGCCTCTCTGTTCTTCAGCTACTTTTAATCTGTTTTGCATCTACAAAGATCTACAAATGTGCAAAGTTACCTGAATTCAGTATTACACATTTCTTCTTCACAATTGTTATCATTGCTTTACCCACATTCAGAATGGTGAAAGAATCATTCAGTGTTAAAATAACTAGTTTTTTCCCTAGTGATTTCTGTCCTATTCTTGCTTGTCTGTGAGGTATTCAGACATTAGTTTTATCAAGTACTTCTGCTTTCTTGTAACCAGTTTCATTGTTTTAAGAAAATCTCCCTCATTGACGAGCTGATAGAATGTTTTCATATATTTGTACTCTTAAATCATCTTGTGTGTTTCTTGCCGCCAGCCATCATTCTTAGGGGCTTTTGTAAAATCACTGAAAATTTAAAATTTTCCTGTAAGCCAAGAGCAATCTAATCAAATACCATCTTTCTTTTCGTGAGTGTGCCTGTTTGTGTAACTGCTGTGGTGCCAAGCCAGGGGAGGGTGTATTTTATTTTACCAGGCTCACACTCAGATGGCTCCTGAAGTGCTTTCCAGCTGTTTTGCACAGCTGGTGATTTCAGAGAAGCAGGGCATGTTTCAAGCAGGATTTTTGCATTTGGAGCTATGGGGTTGTGCTCAGCCTCAACACACAAGCATCCCACACTTTGTTGGAGAAGCTTGTTTGCCCCTTTTTTGGTTGGGTTTGTTTTTTTTTTTCTCTCAAAGGATAAATGTTTTGGTCTTGTTCCCTGATCAGGAGTGGAGGGAAGAGAGGAGCTGCTTTGTAGGTCTTGTTAGTGGACAGAGGGAGGCTGCTGAGGAGGTTTCCTGTTACAGAAATCTTCTGCTTTCACTCCCACTAGGAATGTGCAGAAAGAAGACCGCACTCCCATGGCTGAAGAGTACAATGAATACAAGCAGGTTAAGGCCAAGCTGAGGCTGCTGGAAGTCCTGATCAGTAAGAGAGATATTAGCTCCAAGATCATGTAAAGGAGGAGATTGTTTTTGCCAATAAACAAAGAGGAGAGAGCACCAAACAGAAAAATGCATGAAGTGGATGCGGCGGGAGCCTGACTGGGAGAGCTGAGGAGCTCCCTGGGAACTGAAGGGGCATTCCCAGAGGTGGGAGAGGGAAGAAAGGTGGATTTCTGTCACACTCTACATTTGCTGTTGCCCACTTTTTCTCCAGGCCTGATGCCCAGAATGGAGTTTGCCAGTGTAGGAGACACAACACTGCACTTGTGACTGCACTGAAGGGATCCTTCTGTATTGATTTGCTTACAGATCCTGTAATATTTAGAATATCAAAGCCAGCCATGCTGTTCTTTTTCTTTTTTTTCCCAGGATATTATAGCAAGAGGCAAAATAGGATTAATAGTAATGAAATCATCAAATAGCTTCCACTTGAGTTGAACAGAAAAGTCCCCTGACCAATCTCATGTTAAGGCACAGGTCAGGCAGCACCAAGACTGTTCTCTTGTAGCTACAGTAAAGATTTGCTCAGACTTTTGACCTGTTTGGAGTCCAGCATCTTCTGTTGCTCTAGAGAAATGCTGTAATAATCTCCTGGTCATCAGCCAGAGCTGGTGTGAGTTGCAGTTTTGCCCAGGCTTGAGTTGGGTTTTCTTCCTGGTTTTGATGGCCAATTCAACCAAAGTAGAAGGAAGTACCTACATGTTTGGGATAGTCAAGAAAATGAGCTGTGCATCCAGGTTCTTACCAGCTTGTTCTGCTTGGAGGGTGATACTGAGACCTTCTGACCACATTTGGGCAACAGGGAAGAGGAGAGGTTTTAAAAGCTTTAAGTCAGAATCCCTTGGGATTTTGGTGGCTGGTTACATATCTGGTGTCAAATACGTGGTAGGTATCTGGAAGACCCACTCCGTTAGTACATGTGCTTCATCGTGACACATGAGCCCAAGCTGAACAGTCCACGTGGGTGTCCCACAGACTCACCTAAATTTTCTTCTTTTGTGCATATCACCCCTGTGTGGGCTGCAGCAGCAACACTGATGGTGGCAGCAGAGGATGGGCTTTTCTTCCCAGTGTAGGGAGTATGGCAGTACAGAGGATACCATAGGGAATTGAGAGCATGGAGCTGTGCTCTGCCTGTGGAAAGAGCACCTGTCTCAAGTGCAAGCTTTCACAATTTACTGTTTCCAAATTTGTTGATGACTTTCAGAAAAGAAAGTCCTGGGACACCTGATTCAGGTGCTCATGTCAAACAGGTGCTGCCTGAAGGAGAGAAAGGCCCCAAGTTCAGGGATACCAAATCACTGAGTGCTCACATTTCCACCATCCTGGGACACCTGGGCTCACTCTCCCACTCCAGAGGCTTGTGTGCACCTCTTGGTCTGCCCTGAGCCAGGCACCACCTCCACAAGGGGGTTACTTCTGTAATGCTTTCTTCAGCTGCCCAGGGGATCATTGCCAATGTCAGAAGCTAAACAGCCAAGATGAAATGCAGTGTTGGTTGTAGCCAGGCCTCATGCATGTCACACCAGAGGAGCTAAAAGGACTCTCAGAACATCTTCTCCCCCTTCCTTCTTTATTAAGGGCAAGTGGGCTCACAAATAGTTGTATTTGGGTTGTGGTACTTAGATTTATCTCCATCCACTTGCCATGTGTGCTGCGTGTGTTCTTGCCAAAATTGCTGCTGTTTTGGTCTCTTCAGGATCCCTTGAACTCATCCAAAGGTGGCATGCCCTTTGCTAGTCGGGGTGGTTGTCCTGGTTTAGGGCAAATTCCCCCAACTGGTTTGGGAAAAGATTTCCTTGGAGAAAAGTAGAAAAAAACCTGTTTATTTAACAAGTAAAGCACCCACAAACATGAAAAATGAACAATATCAAACAATAAAACCTCTTTTTGTTCTGAAGAGACGGTGAATTCAGAAAGTCCTTTTCGTGGGGTGTAGCTCAGCTCGCTGTGTTGTAAAGGTGTAGAACTCACTATCCAACATAAACAGAACAGACTATTGGGAGTACAAACATCATAAAGTCACTCTAGGACACTGGTTAAGGCAGAGACGTGTGCTAGTGAAAGCCCTTGGGATGGGGACTCACAGCTTGGTTTGGTTTTTTTATTGATTGCAGAATTGCCTGTTCCATATAAAACTAGCAAAGACCGAATTTTGTATTTCCAAACAGTCCGGAGGACTTGTGTGCTGACCTAGGGCTTGGCTTTTCAGAGGTGCTGAGATGGGATCTCCTCTGATCCTTGCTGTATGTTAACTGGGCTGACAGATTGGCTCAAAAAGTGCATTGAAGGGAAGCCTGAGCAGGGTAAAAACCCCTGTCCCAACACAGGGCAGCCCAGGAAGCCAGAGTTGTGCCTTTGCCTGCTCCTGCAGGGTCTTCCTGTCATTGTTAGCTCTCCCCAGTTATTTCAGGGAAAGCAGCTGAGCCAAGCTGGCTGCAGTGTTACTCTGCTGGTGGAAGTGTGGGAAGCGAAAGAATGCTGGGTTACCAAAAGGTCCTTACCAGTGGCTCATTTTTATATTGTTCAGGCCCAGGTCAGGAAAGCAAAAGCCTGGGTGGTGAGTATTTGCCTAAAGCTGGCCTGCCTTTGGGATATTGCTGAATTAAAATGGAGTAAAGGCTGTGTGCTTTGCTGAATCTGGACCTGGACACCTTTAAATGGATAAGAGAAGCAATTTCTGCTCTTTTTCATAATCATGCATTTTTTCAGTGGGCCAAGGCTTCACAGGAATATGTTTTCTCTGCTTATTTTTAAAAGCCTGTTTGCACTGCGTACTGATAAATCATCTGTTTTGCCGGTGTTTGGCATTACATTTGTTTCCTTTTGTTCCTTTTTACTTATAGATTTTTTTTCCCATAACCTGCTAGGAAACACTAACAACTGGGTACTTCAGAAAAACTGGGTACTTAAGAAAAACAAAACAAGTGGCCAAGCTCAGGCGAGGAGGGCATCTGCACTTCTCTTATCTGGGAGTTTCTCTCCGAGGGGCAGAGATACAACAAGAATGGGGCAGGTAAAAGACAGGGCTGGGGCAGCTGCTAGTTCTCTCTCGGCTTTGGAGGAGGAAGGTCAGAGCTGCTGTTTGGGGAAGGGAATTAGCTTCCGCTGCCGCTTCTGCCGCCACTGCCGCTTTCCTGGCGGCCTCTCCCGGCTCTGCTCCGGTCCCTGCTCCGATATCGCCTCGCCACTGCTGCCATCATGAACAAGAAGAAGAAGAAGAAGGAGCCGTTCGTGGCCATGCCCACACCCCTGGGCTATGTGCCAGGGCTGGGCCGTGGAGCCACAGGTTTCACCACCGGCTCTGATATCGGCCCTGCCTGCAATGCCAGTGCCGGGCATGCCCTGCCGGGCCAGATGGAGAAGAACCAGACTGCAGATGATGATGAGGAAGATCTGAATGACACAAACTATGATGAGTTCAAATTTTTGTTTTTTAATTTTTGGTTTTTCAGGAAACAAACAAAAAAATAAGCTGTATTTTATACATATTCTCCAACAAGTAGTAAGGGAGTTTCTCCTCCAACTAAATGCATGGGATAAGGCACATCCACAGACCTGGATACAGCTGCTATAGCTTCAGGTGTAAGACAGTACAGCTTCTCATTCTATGATTATTGTAGTAAGTTAGCTGAGACTCCATTTTCTTCATGTGGGAAAAGCCAATTCTTTATTCACACCACTTATTTTATACAGTTTTCACAGACCTCGTGTGCAACACCTATTGGCTGGTGGTTTTCTTACTACTTCATTGTTTGGTCAGAAGGTGATTTGTGTGTGTGTGCTAAGATTCAGGTTGTTTACATTTTTCCTTTATGGGTTCTTCTGGAAAAGATCTTATTGTTTACACAGATGCACTTACTTTTCAACCCAAGAATAGGTGGTTGTGTTAAGGAACCGTTCATACCAAGATTGTTTTTGCACGGGAACTTGCAAATTTCTTAGCTACACTTAGAAAAGATGTCAGGGTAGGTATATAAGAGAGCAGGTCTGATTTTATGAGGCCTTTCTTTTATAATTCTTCTACCTGTCACAACAGGCACAGGCTTGCTCATTTTCAAACCATCATTGCAGCATCACTTTCAGTCAGAGCCTGTAACTTTGCAAGTTTTCATTTTGACAGATAGGTAGAACCATTTGTACACTGGGTCTGAAACATTTCAGATACTCATTTGGTTTGTATTAATGCTCTTTTTGGATGGGCTGCAGTTCATTTGTTCCTTCTTTGTCACCTTTAATTGCTCTGAACTGTTCCAGGGCTAGCCCAGTCTCTGCTTTAACTTTTCCTTCTCTCTGTCTTTTGGGACAACTTTTCTGACAGATATTGTGGCTTCCAAATATTTGCAAAGAATAAAATTCAATTTGTTTCAAATCTCACCTGGTTTTGCTGATTGCTGGGCTGGGACATTTGGGTTCATGATGTGTTTTAAACAGGTTGGCTGCAAAAAGTAAAAGTTTCACTTCCAAGTCTGTGCTGGCTCGACTGGTCCAGGACAGAGAAGGTAAGGAATAACATGGGAGAGAGGGGAGGTTGTCAGGTAATTAAAACCCATTGTGAATATAATTTAATTAGTCAAAAAATCTGCTGGAGAACTTGACTTGACCATGTGTGTATCAAAATTCTTCATCTCTTCTCTCCCCATTTGCTATTTAAATAGCCCATATTCTATCAAGAAGAGTTTATTTAAACTCAGGATTTTTCCAGATGCCATGCTGGCCCTGCTTGCCTAAAAGATGTGAATAGTTTTTATTCCATGCCTTTCATTTTCCTAGGGGCTAATTTTAGTGGCAGATAAACAGAGATACTCAACAGACCAATGGGAAACCTCAAGCACAAGCTGATCTTTAAAGAGGTGTTGGAACACAGGTGCTCCCTGCACTGAATTCCAAGCAGGACTGTTCATGAAGGTGCTTGTGGAATAATCTGGTTTTGCTGTTTTTCTTGAGCCCTGGAGATTTGTAGGAGGATCCTGTGTGTTATCAGTGAGGGATGCAGGAAATGGGGTTCCCCCTGCTTTTAGTGACCAGCTTGGCCAAAAAATCTCCAATTCAACCCATCCATTTCTACTTACTAATAATTAAGCTGGCTTTGAAATGATTGATTGAACAGTGTACAACAGCTGTAACTCTCTATACTGTGTAGTAAATAATTCTGATTAAAATCTTTTCAGGCTAATCATTGCCAGCATCAATTTAAATAAGCTTGGCCACTTGTTTTGTTTAAGTACCCAGTCGTTAGTGTTTCCTAGCAGGTTATGGGAAAAAATTCTATAAGTAAAAAGGAAGAAAAGGAAAGAAACCTAACCCCCTGTGCTATTTGGAAGCAAACCAGTGGGAGATCCCACATCGGAACTACAATTTACTAGGGAAATTAAAATAAAATACAGTAGTACAAAAAAAAACACTGAGAGTGTCAGAATAGAATCTGCCCCCCTGTTGGTCAGGGTGTTGGTAGCAGTCCAATTAAATCATGGCTGTAGTCTTCCTGGAGTGACAGATGTGGTTCTGTTGATGCAATGATCCTGTACAAGGGTGTCATTTTCCCCTGGAGGTCCAGTGGTGGTGTAGATGGGTCTGGTCTTCTTCTGGGAATCCAGTGGAAAAAGGCTGCTTATGGTATTCCAAATCTCAGATCATATCCAGGTAGGAATGCTTGGCTCCTCCCCCTGGGTGGATCATCTCCCAATGGGATGATGTCATTTTATCAGTCATGCAGTGAGACTCAATGGCCCATTAACAGAAGATATCCCCTGGAGGGAGGATGGCTCGTGGAAGAGATAAACACTGCCCCACCTGGTTTTAACAGCTGGTAATAGAATACATACATTTGGTTACATCTTGTATTGCAGCCCGACACCCCCAACAGCTGAGTTTTTCCCCTGACAAATCCTGATAAATGTTATGTAGGGAGCAGTCCATTTTATTTTTTAAACTGATGAGATTGTAGCATTTTCTGATGCTCAGTTACTGCTGTTTACATGGTCTATTGCTAGAATTTCAGATAGTTTCTATGAAATATAAGTACAGTTATGCACTTTCTAGCGTTTATATTTTTGAACTTTGAAAACTAAAAGTAACAAAACCTATTAAGAGATTGTACATTAAAAAAAAAAAAAAAAGAAACACACCTAGCCATCTCTCTTTTTGAACTGTTCAAGTTCTTCCCTGTGGCAAAAATAAAGCAAAACTTCAACTGCCTCCTTGTGAAGGGAACTGCTAGAAAAGATTACCAGAGAGAAGTGAATTTTAAAATTCCAGTCCTGGAAAGACATGCACCAATGCTGAACTTTGTCCTGGGTTTGCAGATGCTGTCATCTCCCCTCTCCCAATCCTGCACAGGAGGACTCCTGAGCACTAAAACATTGTCTTTATCTCCCTCAGATGATTCAACTTCCCACTGACCACAAATAGTCAGAAATTATGTTTGCCTCACCACGCCAAGTCAATCCAAGCAACAGCTTGTGCATTTTGTTTGATGAATTTGTCTGCGCCAGCATCAATGATTATTGACTGGAGAACATTAAATACAAGACTGTGCTTTTAAAAAGGTGTGAAGTACTGTACAAAATTGTACTTTATGCAATATAAATAAGCTGTTTAGTGTAAGACAACCTCTTTCCATGTCACTAGAAGAAAGCTGTCTGCTGTAGGATGGCAGTAGGGTCTGTCAGGCTTCCCATTCACAGGGACCGCCTCGGACACATGTCTGTGTTACCACACTGGGGTATAATAAATCATCAAAATGTAAATGCTGGCCATGAATGATGAAAATAAGCTTGCTTGGTTTTATTCTGTTTACTCCTGAGTAAACAGTTGAATAATAGATGTTTCTGTTAATGGCAGTCAAATTAAAGCACTGTTCTTTTAATCATTCTGCTAATACATCAGTTGTTATTTTTGGTGTGGGCAAGTTTCAGAGGGCAAGTGCTGCCAGCCATCCTCCAGCCTGAGGAGCCATCTTTGGAGCTGTCTGCAAAACAGTGATTGACTGCTGCTGCCCAGGTGAGAGCTGGGCAACCAGACCAAAATTATTACAGGTTGAGTAAAAAAAAAGTCACAGGGATTCCAATACCTGGAGTGTAGCAATGTGAATTTTAGGTCTTGAATTTGTATTTGTATTTGGTCTGTACTTGGTATGTCCCTTCCCGAATCCTCTCACCCATCCCCTGATCCCCTTGGTATCTCCCAGAGGGGAGCCCCTTGTCAGTCACCCTGGAAACTTGAAGAGAGATCATCTCCCATTTGGCCAGGTGCTCAAGCACCTGCCCTCTTCAATTGTCCTGCTGAGTGTCCCACTCTAGAACACCCAACCCCTTCCCATCCATTGGCCCGAATTCTCCTGTGGCCTGTGTCCTGGGGTATATATGGGAGAAGGACAGGCTGAGCCTTGCCTTTTGCACGTGGAAGCTGCACAATAAACACCTTTCAAACCCATGGCAGAAGCTGCTCTTCACTCCAAAGCCTCACCCACGCTTCCAGCTAGCAGATCTGAGGGACCCACACAAACTATTGTGGTTGGACTAGGGTAAGCAGCCTGCTGGTTGCAGCCCCCCAGGGAGAAACCACTGCACTGGAGAAGTACAAAGTAACCCACAGGACTAAATGGGGCAGAGTGGGCCTAGTGTAGCATAATTAATTGTGTTGATGGCCCAGCAGGATTTCCTGGGCTCCTCCCGTTTCTCCCTCAGGTGTTCACTAAGGTTTTGGTGCCTCTGACTGCCACTGCATGTGGTGTCAGAGCCCCTTTGCTAGGGATGGAAGACACAGGAATTGGCTCTGAGAGTCCAAACTGGGCAGACCACCCCACACCCCCACTATATGTCTTGGTGCCCTACATTTAGAACATTCACGGGAAAAGCTCTTGCCTTTGGAGACTGGAGTGGATTGACATCTCCAGCTCTTGGAGAGGGCAGTCAAGTTTTACCAACCTGCATGGTCACTCACAGCATGGACAGTGGAACAGTTGTTGGACTTTGTATGGTCAGCAAGTCCATGATCCTTGTGCTTCCCTTTGGACACCTGCATGCAGAGAACTGGCTCCTAGAATAATGGATATGTACAAACATCAAACAACATAGTTTTGTGAACAACTTGGTGTATAGCAAATATCTGGGCTGGCTGAGTGCAGAAGCCAGTAGTACCAGGGTCGGTGTGGGTGCCTGTCTGAAAAAAAAAATTGTTAATAATCCCTTTTCTTCAGACTGCATTTGGTGTACAAAAGAAACTTGGGAATGCATTCCCTAGCTAATGACACCTCAGTGACTCAGCCTGGGTCTCTGTTTACATGATTTATGTAAGCAACTTCAAACTGAATTGATGGTGTCCTTTTAAATATAAATGGATTGAAAAACATTATGTGTACGCTTTGTATTTTGTATAAAGCAAGAAAATACAGCTATTTTGACTGAAGGTGTTTGGTGACAGCTTCTGTTCTCTGTGGGATGCTGCCAAAGATGGCTCAGCTCAACAAAGTGGCTCATAAAGTCCTCAACAGCCCTGGCCCCTCCTGCCTCCTCCTCCTCCTCAGCGGAACAGGGCTGACACTTGCTCCTGGAAAATAGGTGTGATGTATAAATATAAATATACACACATTTTGCATTTATATAGTATATAAAACATAAACACACTTACCTCTGTAGTGTAATACATGTTATCTACAAAAATGCAACACATTATATACAAAATATAGACTATATACACTAGATACAACAGTAGCTAGACCTTACACAATAATAAAGGTCACACAGTAATGTGCACACATTACATTGTCCATAAGAGGATATGTGCATATTCCTGTGTCTACATATGATCCACCTAAACATAAATAAATATGTGTGCAATATGTGTGTCTAACCACATATGCATTTATGGAATGACTGAGGGCTGGTCTTGAGTCCAACTCGAGAGTCCAACTCCTTCTCTTCTGTGGAGGAATTCCCTTTGTCTGAGACAGGACAGGGGGAGAGGCAGTGCTGGTGCCTGGAGCAGCCTCTCCTTTGCTTCCCAACATGGAAAGGCAGCCACTCCATCAGAATTAAACATCAAATTTATTGCATAATACTGTACTATGTACACACACATCGAAAATAAACATTTGATATAACTGTATATTTGTCTTCAATGCTGCATTAGAAAGAGGCTGGGGGGGCTCTCGATGTAGCCCACAGCTTGTCTTTAAAAAAAAAAAAAAAACAAACCAAAAACCCAGAAGCCTAAAACCTTTTGTTACGAGGTGCAAAGTTCAATACTGTAAATTGAACATGGTGCATAAATACTATGTCCTAATAACAAGTCAATGTCAAAACCACCCTAGGCTTAAAATGAGATTAACATCAAGATCTGAAAAATGGCAAGGGAGAAGGGAGAAAAATCATTCAAACTTCACTTAATGGGGCAGTGAGACTGAGGAAAAGAGGGCAAAAGCTCTCCAATCACACAGGATAGATGTAGGTAGCGATTTTTTCTACATTTTCAGTCTAATTCACACAGATTGTCCTTCAGGCCCCCTGGCAAAACAGCTGCCAAGTGAGAGGGCTGTTCTCACTAATGCACCACTCTGGGGTCACAAATGACTTCCCAGCCCAGTATCATCCACCAAGGACTGAAGGGCAGAGGAGATCTTTCCAATCAAAGCAAGCAAGAACCAGCTTGCATTTAAAAAGAGAGGAAAAAAGGGTTGGGGAAAATCACAGCTTTTCAAAGAGGAGATCACTACTTCATCCTCAGTTTCCACTATACCCTAAATGCGAGGGACATCAAAGTATTTCAACTGAATTAAAAAGAGAGGTAAGAGTGTGTGTGTATGGGCGCAATAAAAGCAAACTACAAGGAATTGCCAGGAGGGCAGTGATGTCAAGTTGGAGGGGAAACAACAGAAATGCCCACTGAACTGGTTTTGTTCAGTAGATGAGAAAATTCAAAGCAAGAGCCTCTCCCCGCTGAAGCCCCACAAAATGCTGGCAGCATCAGGCTGAGACTCCATCATCTCTATTATTATTAATAATAATATTATTTATATTTACCCACCCCTCCCCAAAAAAAAAAAAAAAGTTCAGATCTATTCCCTTACAAAAATAAAGCCCAAGCCCATGGTTCTCTTGCTCAGCACCCAAGAGTCAGTGGTGGCCCCGTGGCGTCAGGCCAGGCTGAAGCCCTCATAGTGGTCAATGGCCTGCACGAGGCGGGCGCTGAGGATCTCCTTGCTGCTGTACTTGGGCAGGTCCAGCAGGTTGTAGCAGGTGTGAGCCACGGGCAGGTACTGCTCCCCACTGGGCGTTGACTGGATGATGATGCGCAGGCTGGACATGCCGTAGATGGGAATGCGGTCGCTGCCCGTCAGGAACACTGTGGGGAGCACAAGGAAGGCTGGGCAGGTGGGACAGGGGAGGGACCTCCCACCAGGGCTGCACCCATGGGCAAAGTTCAGCCCCACCTGCCTGGAGGGGCTGAAACCTTGACTGGACTCCATGGAGGGCCTGGCTGGCTCCCAGGGGAGCTGCAGCACAGCAAGGCCAGTGCCAGGCATGAACACTTGGCCTTTATCTTTCCAGCAGTCACAGAATCTGAGTGGTTGAATTTGAAGGGACCTCTGGAGGTGCTTGGGGCCAAGGCCCTGCTCAAGCAGGGCCACCTAGAGCCAGCTACCCAGGACAGAAAGAAGCAAACCACAATAGAGGGAAACGCCAGCTTCGACTAGGAGATACTATTACTCATGCTGGATCACCCAACTTAATGCAATGAAGCTCTGCAGCCACTCCCACCCAAGTCTTTCAGTTCCAGGAGATGCTGCAGCACTGCAAGATACTTACAGAGAAATTTCTTCTTCTTTTCCAAGGGAAATGCATGGAAGGTCTCCCAAAACATCCTCACAGTTGGATGTGTGGCACTGTAGTCTCCCTTATAGACAGCGCTCTATTAAAACCAAAACACCACATATTCCGTTGGAACTAGAAGACAAAGACTAAGCAGAACTCAGACCTGATCTTTTCTGTATCTGACATCAGATCAGTGCCTGAGAGCTTTGAAAGGGAACACAGGATGGGTGACGGGCAACAGCATGGCTCAAAGACCCAGCAAGGGCTCTCCTGGCAATGTGACGAAAGCAGGCATTAGCCTTCTGCTTTGCAGCTAATTACAAGTGTGGAGAGCAATTCTGCAGTGCCTGTTCAAAGGCTGAACTCCTGAACAGGATCACACACTCTGCACTGTGAGTGACTTGCTGGTCTACAGATTTTGAGAGGATTCAACCCTTTCTGGGTATCCAGACTCTCCTCTGAACCCCTGTGTAGTTTTTGCCCTTGTGCAATGGAGTTTTACTGTAGGTGAAGACCCTTGGTCTCCTCCCTTCAGTGATAGATTTCATCCCTAAAAAAAGCAGATGGAAGTCCTTCTCCCTGTCCTTCCTCATCCTGAATTTCCTCCCCAAGCTTTATCTGTAGCAGGCCAGCACAGTGAGAAACTTTTCATGTGAGTGACAGCAAGGCGTACAAGGAGCACACACAAAAAGAAAACGCATTGTGGCTTATCCCATCTCCTGACACAGACTAATGCCCATCTCATTCAACTGCACAATCCTGGCACTTGTGCAAAAAAACCAAAAAAGGTACAAGAGGGAAGCTTTACCTCCTCCAGTTCCTCCCAGTTGTAGTTGCTGTTTCCAACTATCATGGCCCTGAGCTCTGTGGGCTGGAAAAGTTCCAGGACCTTCCCACCACACACTTTCAGGAAGCCAGTAGAAAAGGCTGTGTACCACTCCTGGATGGAGACGTTGAAGATGTAATTTACGTAGGCTTCAACAAATTCTTCCCTAATGCATTGAGAGAAAGCAGGCAAAGGAAAGCACTTTTAATCATATGTCTAAACAGCAGCCCTGCCAAGTTCTCCTGTTTCTGCCTGTAAAGTGTTTTGCAACCACAAGTCTCCAGCAGACTCAACCCACTGCTCCCCTCTCACCAAGTCATAATGCAATGTGGACAGGGTGTTCAGCAGCAAGTGCCACCATGTGTCTGCTTATTCCCTGGCAGTGGTGGCATGGGAGGTCTCCCAGGTTCTCTACCACCAGTAAAGCTGAGGACTTTACAGCTGGAAGAAATATTCTGGCCTTTTGGTAGAGGAGTTCTCACCACATACACTATGCAAGAGCAGCGAGGGAAAGGTGAGGAAGTAAACAGGAAATAAGACCAACAAAAATGAAAACTTGGAGTAAGGAATCATATACTAAAGGGGGAGTTATTTTCCAGTGCATTGGTTTTATTGTCATTTTCCCCACAGTCACCTGAGCATTAGGGTAATTCAAGCTGATTAAGCACTTAACTGTTGCTTAATTCCTCTCTGGCTGTTACAGTCACGAACCCAGCATCAAGAGCATTTTACAAACTCCAAGGGAGGAAAGGAAAATGCAGGCATTTCCTATTCTGCATTTGTCAGATACAGCAATCCTGTGCATTCCCCAGTTGCCAATGAACTTTCCTCACGTGGGAAGGGCAGTGCTACAGACATGCACAGAGCAAACTGTTCAGGCCATAGGGCGGCAAATTGGACTCTGGCTTTTAAATGTAGAGGTAGAGGAAGTCATTAAGCACTGTAAGGTAAATTGACAGCCATGTCTAGACTTGGATTTAGAGGTTAGCTTGAGTTCAAAACTCCAGTTAGGATAAAGCAATTGAATTTTGGAATGTTAAGCTGGTGAACTACACACTAGCCTTTCTCCATAAGGATTTTCTTCCCTTGTTTCCTATGCTGACTTAACAAACAGTTCCAGTAGTTAACCCTGCTGCTCTTCCCAAATGTTCTCAGCTAAAATCTTTGTTCCTTTGTACTGGATGGCATACAGCAAAAAAAAAGGCAGGTTTTCTTTTGAATGTATATGCCCAATCTAAAAACCTAAAAGGTTCTATCACTGGTATTTTTATCCTTCCTTCACTGTTGCATGGGTAGATTAAACACTCCTCTGTTTTACCTGAAGTCCATCTTCCCTTTGCAGGGAGAATTACCCTACTCCAGCCCCATGTGGGTTTTGCATGGAGACAGCTCATTAGCTGTGTAATTGCACCATTTTGGGCAGTAGTAAAGTAGGTAAGAAGTAACACGGACAAAGCTTTTGCTATAGCAATGGCTTCAGACACGTTCAAAACCCTTTTAAATAATCAGATTAATAGGAAATTACTTCATCTCCAGCCTTGCCAGCAAGGTCTTCAGCAATCCTAGTACAATTCCCTAACCATGCTGCTGAATAGTCACTGGATCACAATGTTTTGCCAGCAGAGAAAGAATGCGAACACTGCTTCAAGTAAAAAAGGCATTTGTAGAAATCCAATTACAAGATTATGAGAAGAAAATAGTTCAGCACCTGGGAAAAAACAAAAAGGGGGCGGAATGGTAGCTGTGCTAGTAATAACTCTGTGGTGTTCAGTCAAATGGAAAGGGATTCAAGTACAGCAAGTCCTTCTGGCTGTGATCAGGGACGGGAGTCAGGCCACGCTCAAAGAAAAGTTTCCGGCTCCAGAATTAGGAGTGCAAACAAGTCTGCCAGGCTCAGTTTTGTTGGTCACATACAGTTCCTTCCTGAGTTATCGGGGTATTAACCTGGGCCAAAAATCATGTCTCCAATGTCTACTTAAAATGAGAAAACTACCAAGGGTCTATACAGAGACCTTTTATAGGGAAGATGGCAATCCAAGTGCATGGGACATTTTCCAAACATTGGCAGAAAGATGATGAAAACTTGATTTTTGTTCAAGTGCCACTAGTGCCCAGTAACTTTTGAGCAACTGGTCTTAAAATTTGTTTGCAGTGACTGCTAATTACCCCCCACATTCCCATCAGTCAGGGTTTCTGTGGCACACGACTTCACCACAAGCACAAGTCCATCCCCACAGGTAACTTGCCTGTTGTCCTTCTGCACCAGGATTTTATCTCCATCTTCAACCAGATTCTTCTGCTCCGTCACACCATAGCTTTCCCTGCAGATCTGTACAAAACCAGGAAATTAATTTTACCAGAAGTATTTTCCAGGGCATATGTCTACAGGAAAGACAGAGTCCTCTTAGACAACTGAGGACTGGCATATAAAGGGTGGGCCAGAGAGAAAGGTATGTGCAGAAACTTCTGTTCTCTGCTCCAAGTACTGTCTGTGCTTCACCACCCTCCATCACCTACATTTGCTGTAGGACTGCTATTAAGTTGAAATGTAAACATAGAAAGGAATAAAAATTATTTTAGGTAAATTTCCTGGGAAAAAAAAACCCAAGAGATTGATAACTAAAAACCAGTTTTCAACTAAGTCCGCGAGTTTTGGCAACAAAAAGGACTCCTTTTTTAACAGAAACTCAGTGGGTTAATTCATCCTCTCTCACTGGAAGCATAAATGACACAGATATTTTCCTGCTTTTGCCAGCCTAGGATGGCACCAGTACAAACCTACACTCTGTACACTAACTTGCTACCTGAAAAAAATGCAAAAAGGTCGATTTTCAAGTTGCCATAGACAAAAGAGGCCCATATGCATGAAAAAGAATTTGGAGAAAAGTATCTTTAGTTACTTTAAAGGTATCCTTTCTTTACACAGCCTGCATTACCGTCACTATGCCTTCATTGCCTCATCCCAAATTACAGCTCTATCCTGCAGGAGACACAGTCAGCTGCAGGTCTGACTCACCCCAGAGGTAAATTTGATCTAAGAGTGTTTATGTGCTCTCATGCATGCAACAAGGAAATGGGCACCACTCTCCTTGCTCAGCAAGGTTCTTCACAGTGTGGAGCAGTTTTATGGTATGTTGTTTTTACCCCAGGGCAGGCCTTGGACAGACAGTCAAAAAATGATCCAGATCAAGATGAACCCATCACTCACAACCTGTTAGAGCATCAGGTTTTTAAACAGTGACAACAAGGCTATTTTGAAAACCACTCAGCTTAATCTACTTACTAGCTCAGTGTTTAGGACCACATACATAGAAAAGAAGAAGGCAGCTGACAGCAAAGAACATTTTAACATTAGCATGGGCTGTGTGCTATAGGCATTTGGAATAAGCCAGAATACACATGAAAATATAGATGGGCTTCAAGTGTACCACAGTAGTCAGAGAGTTGATATGTCAAAAGTGTCTTACTGTAAAATTCAAACAGAATGTCTCCTCCACATCTTCCCCGGGGTAATCTAAAAGTTGCTGGAGACTCCTAAATAAAAAGAAGGTAAAGAAATGAAAAAAAAAGAATAATCAGATATTTTAAAAGCCATACCTCTAACAGGGAAAACAAACTCAGCAGAAGTAAACAGCATCATACATCTGGGTAGTAGGACTGCAAGAGAGAGAATGTGAGTCATCTGAAGCAGTAAGCAATACACCCCAAATAAAGAGATGTGTTGTTAGAAGTAGTGTAAATGCCAGTCCACAGAAACTATCAATACAGTCTATGCCTACCTAGTTCATGGATCATCTTTAATGATCCTGGCTTTGGAACAGAATTACATTTCTAGTTCTAAAATTTTAATTCTATGTCATCACCACACAAAGGTCTGAGGGAGTGGAGGAAGAGACAGAGGTGGACTGTATCTGTAGGCCCATCATATAAAAAATACTCTACTACCCCCCAAAATCCTGCTGCTGTCTTTCTGGCATTTTACCTCATTATTGATAAACACAGCTGTCATTTTGTGTAGATAAATCAGATGGCAACTCAGAAATAAGACAAGCAGTCAGACAGTGGCATCTTAACTTCCCAGTGGCAGGGGGAACCAGTATCCCTGTGCAATTAGGTAGAAAATATTCAATATGCCACTTGGAAAAAGTAATTCTTTCACTCCACTCAACTTCTTCCTGTCATGGGAGCAGGTCAGAGCTGCTCTGGTTCATGGATGGGATGATTCACAGTGCTACACACAGCTTCCTGATTGCTAGTCTGAGCCTGGCTCGAGGGCAAAGGCTGAGGCTGGGAGTGGGGATCACACACACAACCACAGAGGGCAGGGACAGGCTTCCACTTCTGTTCTCAAAGGGGGGTGTGGGAGGTGTCTTTTGCCTGTGTTGGTACCCAGTTCCTGGGGGTCAGGAGGGTGGGAGCTTAAACAGATGGATCCAATAGCCTGTGAGAGAGAAGTATTACATAAAATTCACCATCAGCTCGTATGTTTTGCTAGGACCACAGTCACCCAAATTAATCAGTCACTCAAAAGGATCAGGAGGTGTTTTATTCATCAGCTTTTACCTAGTTTGGAACTTCCTGTTCTTAGCTGGATTGTCTACCTTCCCAGAAAAGCTGCAAATTTTGATCTCCATACCTTCCTTCCGTAGGGGACAGCTCCTTCAAATCCTCCAGGCAGGGCTTCACATTCAAGAGTTTTTTGTACAGAGCCAAGGGGAAGTGAAGGTCTACCACTGTGAAATTGTAGATTGCAAGACCACATATGATGCCAATCAAGTGAAACCAGTTGTGTTCTACAAAACACTGCAAAACCACACAGAGAAATCCTGATGAGACACACTGTCACTGGTGCAATGCACAGTACCATTTCCTCCATGCACTAAGAAGCCAGACCCTGTTTTTCCAACTGGGACAAAGTCAGAGAGCTCCCATCAGGTGCCACTTTGGTTATAAATTTCTTGCTGGTGTGTGGCACAGAAATGAAGCTTCAAAAACCATGATCTATTACTTCTGTAAGCCATGATTGCTGTTTCCACCTTACCTGCCTTTTTATTCCTTTTTAAATTCCTCTACGTTTAGACACTAACAGTGCTTCAATGTTTATTGTACTGCAAGAAAACGTGTTAACAATCCTCTCCCTATTACCCATCTTATTTTCTATTAAAAGCTTTTTCATCAGCACAGCTCCACCCAGGCAGATACACCAGCAGAGGTGCTAGCACAGGCCTCCTTTTCCTCACACACTGACTCTCACACTGCTGTGTCAGTCACAGACTGGCTGCCCACGTTTGTTAAATGCTCCAAATACACGACTCATTTTCAGAGCTTACACTGTCATCACTCCTGGAGCCAAAAGACTTGTTTTACAGCACTGACATTAGAAGTGAATGCTCTGTAATACTCTTTACAAGTTACAAAAGGTACCAGGCCACTTCCTTCCTTGTAACCCCCCTAGCAGGACAGCCACACCTTAAGGGAAGAGTGGCAATGTCATTTCCCACCTTGCTACCTGTGAAGGTGAAGAAAAGGACATAAACCACCATCTCCAGCCAACTGACAGGCACTGATCTTGCACTCCACACTCTTCCAAAACCAACAACCTTCCACTACAAGCCATGTTTCTTGGTGTTTAAGAGCTTCCTCACATAAAGCATTAACAACTTTAGATCCTGAAGGTGATAGTGATGCATGACTAAGTGGATTGGCTGCAATTATGTGAACAGCAAGGGAGGCACAGAACTCTAATGCCATTACCACCTAAACCTCTCATTCTGTGAAACAGCACATGACCATCACATTCATGATAATAAGAGTTCTATTACCTGTCACCTGACCCTTAATACAAGTTCTATTATGGGATAAGAATAAAGAGAGAGAGCCAACTCTTTAATAGGCACAACCATCATCGTTCTACTAAGGTTAATGGACCTACTCACACTAACTGAAAATAGAGTTCACATTGTATCATGAGTAAAAAATGAGAGGAAGAACATTTCTTTCCCATAGTCTGCCATTAACCTCCTTGTCATTTAAATACAGCATATTGTTCCAAGCTGCATGTATAGAGGGCAAGGGCTTACCGTGTCTGAAAACCACAGCAGGTTTGACTCTGGGTAGTAAGTGAACATGCCATAGATAGGGTTGAGTAGCTCTTTTAACAACAGGAGGAAAAATTCCTTTGTCACTCCTCCAGCATCAACAGCTTCCTCACCATCGAAAATGACCTGTAGAAAAAGCAGGTCAGTGACAGGGATGCAGAGCTGAGACTGAGTGAATCAGACCTCTCTCTAATTGAGAGCCATGCAAGGCAATTTGTCCAACATGCCTAAACCCAGAGCAACCCACGAGCTCGTTTCAGTGCTCTACCTGCAGGGACAGAAAGGGAACAGGGGTGGCAAATCAGGTATTTTGAGAATATTTAAATCCTTATGTGAATCATAAATAACCACCTGTCATCCCAACAATCAAAGCAGCAGCATGACAGCAGCTGCTGAAGATTGTGGCAATGTCTCAGAGATAAAACACATCCTATTGTAAACAGCCTGCTCCTGCAGAAGGGCAAAACAGAGACTGCATAACATCACAAAATGCTTCCTCCCCTGGCCCTTGTACACTCAACGCACCAGGAATAGAGAGGAAACCCTGTAATTGCCTTCTTGCAAATTATCCACTACCAAAGCACTCCAAGAGTCAGAAAAAAATACTCAGTCCTGGCACTGACTAGACCACATGTTCCTGTGTGCAATACCTATGGAGAAGTTACTGCACACTGGTGAAGTGGTAATGTGAATGGCTGAAAGGCTGCAGAAATGTTTGCTAAATGAGAGGGTGTTAAAGACATGGGGAAAACTTACTTTGAGAGGTTTTTTCAAATCAATGTCTGAATGGATGCTCAACTCCCTTAAAGCATCACCAACTAAGTTACTCCTGCGAACGTGAAGTACCAGGAAAGGGCTTCTGGCCAGCAGAGGCTCCAGGGTGAGAAGCATGAAGACATTCTGCAAATTTGCACCATTTATTGCAACCTGTAAATAAAAGAGAAGTGAAAAGCAGCCACAGCTCTGCTTCTTTCTTCCTATCAAAGAAAAACAGTTAACAACTACATGCCTGGTGTTCCTTTCTGCCATTTTGGCTTCTCCAGGGTTCAAGAATCCCATGCTCCCTCTGTACTGTGTGTGTGCCCTGTTCCCCCATTCCCCACACCAACACTTTTAGTCCACTGATCAATCTCCACATTTGAGCAACAGAGATTAAATTCCTGAACTTTTGTTTTTGTTTTTTTTTACATTAGACAGGTGGGTGGGGAGAAGAGGCTTTATTCATGCTCTTACTGAGTCAAGAAACTCAGTGTGAACACACTCAGGTAAGTGTGAGTCCAGGAGGAAAAACATATGCTACAAATATACCAAGCAAGGAGCCAGATGACAAATGCATTTGGGAAGGCACCAGGGATTCCATCACACACAGTTCAAAGCCATCATCCACACAGATTTTCTGGAGTTGGACAAGGCACAAAGCCCAGTCTAACCTTTGGCTGCACTTACTTTACTTCTTCTCATGTGTTGTCCACAGCAAATGGCAAATTCACATTTAAAAATTCAATTCAAATGTCAGTTAAACCTGAGACAGAAATCCACTAGAGACTAACTAGGCTTCCTCTGTTCCAACACTCAGAGAACTACTGGTTTGTCTGACAACCTAAGTGGTTATCTTGCTAAAGATCCTGTCTCTCAGGACAACAAAAACTGTACCAGTGTGGTGTTCTGCCAAGGTAAGGTCAATACCTCCTCTCAGCAGTGCACTGCTGACAAACTGGGCAGCTGAAAACATGCAAGAGGCTGACAAAATGAGAGCAGGAGCAGGTGACTGCAGCAACTGAGCATAGGCCAAGCCTCTTCTCCCTTGCTGCAGGCTATGTGCTCAAGCAGCCACAGAAAAGCCAGGAGATGGGTATTACATGGAACTAGCACCATGGCCACAAGTGACTGTGATGACAGTTTTCCACCCTGAAGGAACCAAGGACCTCAGCAAATTTATTTCACAGAGAATGGGACTAGTCCCAGACCCAGCTGCACTCGATGAGGGGTCAGTGCCCAACGCTTTGCCTGTCTCAGGAGGCACCTGTGTGAGCAGTGCCTGGCACCGGGACATTTACACTGGCACAGAGGCCAGCTGTCCTTGTCACAGCTTGGCTGTGAGCTGGCTTGGCTGCCACCTACAGGGTGCTGGAGCTGGACACATGCTGTCAGCACACTCCTGTGAAGGGCCCCGGGGCTGTGCCCCTCACTGCAGCAGGGTGGGTGGGCTGCCAGCAACAGCTGCTGCCTGCAGTCAGAAACAGCACCAGGAGCTGGTCTACAACACTCACCTCATTATTAAAAGGAACAACCACTCCTGCAGCAGGCAGAAATCTCAAAACAAGTGTGCACTTACCTGAACATTTGTCTACTTATCCAGTCTTACAGCTTTTCATCTTACTCCTTATCCTTGAACTATCATAAGTACATAACTACTCCTTCCCTATACAGTTTAAATTTCCACCACATGCACATCTGGCAGTTCTGTCAAACAAATATTTTGAAGGGAAAGACACCAAGCACTGCCTCTGCAATATCCAGAGAAAAGAGGTTCACCAGCTACACTCTCTTCACCAGGAGGTACACTCCTACTTCCTGTATCATGGAAACAATAAAGTGTTGCACACACCAGCTCCCAGTTAACACCCTTTCCATGCAGGCACGATTGCAAAAGGCAGAGAAAAAAAATGTGTCAGGAAAATTGGAAGAGAGAATGATTACCTGCATCTGTAATTCTGCATCTGTCTGTAACATCTTGGTCTTCGCTTGAGCATCAAAGATGAAAGGGTAAGAGCAGAGAGTCACAGCATCCTGCAAGAAAGGCAGGCAAGATTTGCTCCTATCCACAGCTTCCAGAGCACTTCTTTAAAAAAGAGTCATGAAAAACAATTTTCTTACCTGCATGATGGATGGCCTTACTTTCTGTGAAAGAAAAAGAGAAGTATGAAAATCTTTTACTCTTTCAATTTTTGTCTCGTGGGTTTTTTGGATGGATTAGTCTAAAGGTGACCCAAAGTAAATTTTCCTCCTTTGGGACCAACAACCCATTTTTCTTTCTCTTAAAGAAAAACATGGGAATTTCCTTCTCAAGAAACTGCACAAGTCTAATTCAAAACATGAACATCAAACCCTACTACTAACATCAAACCCTCCTGACTGGCATAGAATCCTGTGTTAGTCTACCATGGGTGAAACCTGCCCTTATGAAGAGTAACAAAGGCAGAAACCATATGAAAGAAAAGGAGAGACCATAAGGCCACTACATGGTGATACAAGAACAGCCCTGCAATGTAAATTACTTGTAATTAGCCACACTGACACATTTTTAACTACCCCTTACATAAATTTAAGTCAGTACTTTATTGTTCTGCTCACTAAAGCTAAGCACACAGCAGCACTATCTAAATGATGGAAAGTAGAGGATGGGCACACAGCACACACAACACTTACAAAGCCCATAAAAGCACACACACAAGTTATCACTACAGCCAAGTTTTACTCTTGCAACATCCCTTGGCAGATGCTTTTTGATTTTTTTTTTTTTGCACTTTGTATTTCTTTCCTTGCTATAATTAAATAATCTCACTGGGTTCCCACACAGCATATTCCAGCCCTCAGTTTAGTTATCTCCTTTCTTACAGATGGGAAAGTGAGATATAAAACAGGTGAAGCATCCTACCCAAGATCACCCAGCAGGTTACTGGAAGAGCCAGGAATAGAACCCACATCTCTTGAGGCTTGGTTCAGTCCCCTAGCCAGAATGCCACACTGCCTCCTCTTACAGAGCAACATTTTAACACCACTGGCTACATTATTCACAATATCTGCCTAAACAGCAAAAGTAAAGGGCAAAAATTATAAATTTAGGATATAGGACCTGGCTCCTGAGGTGTTGATTACATTAAAAGGATCCAGTGACTGAATTAATCCCCTTGTGCAAAGATTGAATGAAATTCACACAGCTAATCACAGAGACTGTTGCAAGCTTTGGTTAAATATTGTTAGTTCTAACTCTTTTGACAGGCTTTTTAAGTCAATTTTGTAAAGCCACCAAGTACTCAGATCTGAGATATTTAACATATAGAAGCTCCTATGCTGAATACATTATGCTCTCATTAAGGATATTGGAAATACAGATCTACAGCCAGAGACACAAACATGGACAGCTATTTCATGACTATACATAAAACCTCTTACCATTCCAGCCTGGTGCAAAAACCACATGAGGTAATCCTCCTGAATGTCCACCAAGCTGGAAATCTCAGGGATATAAAACTTATCATATTCCACGTGTTTAACCTTCTGATTCACCTAGTGAAGAGAACAGATGGAAATATTCAACATATTTTAACATATTTTCAGCATTTTTCAGGTTTGCTCTCATAAATTCAGTTATAGCAGTTTGCAACAAAAGGACCCAGGAAGTTTTGCAAACAATACACAATTTGTTATATTTTGGTACAAACCAAGAAGAATCAAATAAACCTCTTTCTAACTTATTTTACTTCCCTCTCCTCCTCACCCCAACCACCCAGCAACAGCACAGTGAGAGCAGAGACTGTCAAGGGACAGGTGTTTGTGATGCCACAGTGCGTGGCCCAGCAGCAGCCCTCTTTAGGGTAACTTTATTTCTAGTCTTTGAGACAGGACTAAACAATGTCCAGGATCCTTGGACTTAGGAAAGCCACTAACATCTTTCCCACGTTGTGACTTGACGGAGAGTGACACAGCTCACGACTGGCAAAGGGCAGACAAGACTGAATCATCTTGAGCCAACACATGCCCAGGCTTTCCTCTCACCTTGTGGAGTTTCTCCAGAAGCCTGAGAGCAGCTGTAATGTAGCTGCTGAACAGGACTGGGATCAGCAGCGTCTTCCTTCCACTGAGGAGGTAAACCACTGCACCTTTATAAAGGTCCACAAGCCTGAGGAAGTATCTTGGGCACACCTGAGACCACCAATTATCTGAAAAGCAGAGGACATCAATATAAACCTTAATCAAAGGCCAGAGTATCCCCTAAATAAGGGGTTACAACTGAAAAAAAGGGGAATACACCTGAAGACTTTTTAAAAAAAACTTCCCTATTCCTCCCCTAGCTGTAGCAACAGGAAAGTGAGGCAGAGTCATCTAAATACCAGAAACTGAGAAGCTCCTCCCTTTCCACTCTCATCCAGCCACACCAGTCATTACCCAGCCCAAACCCGGATCAGGGTGAGAGCCTGAGTTTGAAGTTTTTCAGTCTTCAATTCAAGACACTGTTTCAAGTATCTGGCATGCAGGATACTGTGATCTTGTGGGCAAACATCTGTCTCTCAGGAGTGACAAGGAAAGAGTTGTCTGGGCAATTCTCTGTAGCACCACACACTTTTCCAGCAGGTGTCAGAGCATGTCTCCTAGCAGATCTGCACTGAAGGATTAATTCCCTCTCTTTAGAGAGGCTGATTTCTTTCTTGCCCAGGACAGATAACCCTTACTTTCCCCTGAAGGGACCCTGACTATTAGCTTCTTTCCTAGAACCAATCACCTGCAAAGCAAAACTGGAGTCTAGGATTCTTCTGGAGGTCTGAATGCATCACATAGCACTTTACATGATAATATCAGATTTAGTACAAGACAGCCTTTAGAAACAGAGTAAGATAATAAGAACAGTAGTAGCTTAACAAATGTGAGTAACAATTGTTAAGCAGCATATATTCTGTTCAATTTAAAACAATCTGAGAGGAAAATATATTAGAAGTTAAAAAAACTCGGAAGTGGGAGAAGAGTTTAAGTGTTCTGCTTAGTCACAGACCAACAGGTTTGTCTGCATCTTGTAGAAGTCAAAATACGTTAATATTATGTTTAGTATTCCTTTTTACTATATACAGAAAAGATACTCTAAAGTGATCAATAGCTGATCAAGCTTAAGAGAATAGGATCATTTAATCTTCACAACATACAAAAATCTGTTTCTGTAGAAGAATGCACATTTATCTGGAACTGAGTCTCTGAATGTGGGTAAACCAGGTAAAGTAAATTAGATTAACTTCCCTAGTAAGTATTCTTTGAAATGATACTTTACTTCTAAATTTAAAACAATTCTTAAATGCCACTTGCCAAGCACTTTGCTGGGGTTGGTATCCAGGCGCAAAATAGCCATTGCTAGAGGAAGTGTCAGAGAGATGTAATACTTGGAGTCTTGGAATGGTGGGAATTCTGGGAGAATCAGATAGATCCTCATTGCCTCAACATCTGGTGGAGAGCTGGACAACTGAGGAATCAAAAAGCTTTCAAAGCTCTTCAGTATCTAGAGAGAAAACAAAACAAAAAGGAAAATTTATCCTGGGTGATAGGGCACCTACAATGTAGATGATGTTTAAGGGCTGATGAAATGGCAAAACCCTGTTTTAAAAGTCAAACCCAGAGCAAAAAAACCCCAAAGCTATAAATATTATAGCTAAAAGTAACAAGGGGAACATGTATGCTTTTATCCCACAGCTCTGCACTTGTGAAAGAAATCCTCTGAGTTAGAATAAAGTATACAATCATGAAGTACTCAAGTCCTGACAGACACATAATAATTACAAATATAATATACACAGAGTTTACTTCAGCAGACATTGAAATATTAAATGCCACGAGATAAAACCTGGTTTTAAATAAAAGCCCTGGAGGCACATTCTGAGGAGATCAAAATCAGCCCAGGTCAAAGGAGAAGTACCAGTAAGCATCTGGCTTTTAGATATGCAATGAAACCTTTGCCCAACAACGCTGCTGGTACTTGCATGTTAGAGAGGGACAAAGACCTAATTTTCCCTCTGAATATCCAAATGTCAGAAATGCAATACCTGCTCTAGGAGAATGGAGTGCTGAGAGTTCATCAGCTTCTCAAACAGCACTCTCGTGGAGTTCAGATCAATCCCTGGGATCTTTGGACTGGTTTTAAAATGTTCATCGATTCTTTAAAAGAGAAATCACAGACAGGCAGGCATAAGTTTAAGGAAGAGACCCCATTACCTGTGTATTGGCATGGCCTGAGAGCCAGCAATAGAGAAATGACCACTAGGGAATTCATAAGACTAGAAACAAAGACTGTCCCTTCCGAATTCCTCCGGGCCCTGGGTAGGGCTGGGATTCTTGCAAAGAAACACTTCCTTCAAAACCTCTGGTGTCCCTAGGACTCCTTCAGTGACTTAAGAGCACTGCATTAGACACTCTGAAGGGGAAGGCAGCTATTAAAGACAGGATGAATTTGTCAGTTTGATGGTAGGATTGTAACAACATGAGGAGCTAAACGAGCCTGCTGTAGTAGAATGGTTGCTCCCATAACAGCACAGGCTCCAGGCTGGGAACAGCTGCCCAGAGACACACCATGGTACAGAGCACGGCAGGCTGTGCTCTGCAAAGGTAGTGCTGGGTGTGCTCAGGCACATAGCCATGGAAAAGCTGCTCCCCCATCTAAGCCTGTAACACAAACAGGCATACGTGGCCTTATGATAGGGGAGGGATGCACTGGGGTGTTTCTATCAAGTGCACCTTGGCACAGGCTTTCACGTATAAAGGTACATAGTTAAATACAGCTTCGTTTAAGACTTCAGAATTTATCACTCATTTGGTCAAATATTTTCTGTAGAAGTTAAGTCCTGCACAAGTCTTCCTGGAGGGAGGGGGTTTACATTTTCCATTCCAAGGGAGGCTCCTGCCTTTCTTAGCACACACCTGCCTTTCAAACCAAGACACTGGGCCAGAAGCTGGTGCCAAGCAGCACCTTTACACAGTCACCACTTCCACAGGAGTGTATTTGGCTGATGAAGCCAAAAGCTCTGCTCATTTCCACATTCAAAGGAGACGTGAGACTATTTAAAGTGACTCAACATCTTGGATACCTCAACAAGGGTTTTAAACCAACATGACACAACTCTCCTGATGCAATAACATGTCACAACACTAGAGAAGAAACCACTGGACATGCAGAAAAACACCAGCATAATTAGCAAACTATCTTCTTTTTCAAGTTGCTCTTGGAACGTATTACGCAAAGATTACTCAGAGTAAGTAAGTTTTTCTTCACCTAGTTACAGGTCATTTACTCATCACATCACCAGAAAAATTTCTTCTCCTCCTCCTCATCTTATGCTGTTGCCTCCTCAACATTTACAGACACAGCCAACACAAGCCTTCCCAACCCACAGCCTTTGACTCAGCTATTTGTCTTACAACCTTGTCATCACCTATTGTGGGTTACACCCGTTTGAAATTCCTCCTTTTGAAAGCAGGAGCACAGAACTTTCCACATGTGATGTCACCTAGAAGGAAAGCACTTCCATGTTGTCCCTGATGTATTTTCAAGAGCAGTCTGTGTGGAAGTACATTTTCACATGCACATACTTTCACTAGCTCAGCTGGGTAAGAGACTATTTAGATACCTGGCATTCCTAATTTCCCTTAATGTCCTATTCCTAGCCCTCTCTTTAAAGATATTGGCATCTCTTTCATTGTGGCAACTCCAAGAAATCTGTGCCACTTACAGTATGCTCACCATGCACTCACTTAGACCATTTGCCTTCTTTACCCAGGTCTGACCACCCACCCCTTTAGGGGACATCCTCTGCCCTCATCTCCTGACTGATCAAAAAAATCAAATCCCACAGCAGAAGTGAGTGAAGCAAAGAGATTCCAGTCTGCATCAAGGGAAAAGCATACATCTGGCAATTTGGTACTCACTTCTTCTCCAAGAAGCTTCCATTCCAGCAGGCAGCTGAGGACAGTATCTGAACAACATCACTGTTTGCATCAGGAAGGCAAAAAAAAAGAGAGATACAGGTTAAGAATGGATGCCTCAGTAAATCTCTTCATCTCTCTTCCCTTCCTTTTATGGGAAACAATGTCAGGATAACCCCTTTAGAGGCACAGAGGGCAAGACTTCATTCAGGATCATGTAAGGTCCCTCTTTGGAAGGAGGAATTAGTGCCTCCTTGACACCTAGTCTGTGCCCTTCTCATGGCAGACACACTGGGGAAAGAACTTCATCATCTGTTCAAAAGTTCTTGCTGCTTTTTATGAATTTTAAGCACACAATGCAGGACAATTTTAAAATCAAGTTCCCACCCACCATCTGAAATGCTGAGGCAGCCTCAAATTCCTCTGGTTTTGCTCAGAAGTTCTCACCTGGCAGCCTTGTGACTGGCAACTCCTCCCCTTGGAAACCACCAAGAACCACACTTGAAAAGGTTGCTAAATTTCAAGTGAAAGCATGGCACGGAAGCCAACAAAATTATCTAAACAGAACTTTCAACAAAAGGCTTGTCCAGTGCCACAATACCTACTTGACAGAATTAGAACTGTTCTTTTCTAAAAGCTTTTGCCTCCAGACATCTATAGTTTCATCATTTATTAAACAGGTGTAACGTGTTTCATTTATGGTCCGGAAATCATCAGCAGGCAAGGAATTCTGTGAGAAGATACAGATTTCAGCAAAGACAAGGCTTGTAAAACAATTCCTTCCTACCTATAATCTCTGTTTTAATAAATAATTGATAGCTTCCTTAGTGTGGTCTCTGAAAAGGTTTGGTTGGAAGTCTCGTGGCATTACTAAGTCCAAAAGGGAGGATGTGAAAAAGTTTGAGGAAAAAAAAAGATCCTCAAATACATTTAAAAAAAAGGAAAATCAAAAAAAAAAATCAAAATATCATTTCCTACATGTACCAAAGCCCTGCTAAATACTGTCATATATAACTGCAGGCTTAGTACAGTTATTTTAGACTTATTTCCATGCCTCAAAAGTTTATCCCAAACACTCCTTGAAAGAAAAAAGAAGAGAGAAAACCAATTCAGCATTCAGCCCTCCATCCAGCACTGCTTGACAAAATCCCATTGTATGTGGCTGATGGCCCTACAACACATGAACCATGTAGAAGCCAGTGCCACAGGTGGAAAGCAGCCCCCTGCTTCCAATCTGCAAAGACTGGATTCCCCTCCCTGCTGATTAAACAGGAATCAGTATCTTCCCAATGGCTTTGATGTGCCTCTAAAGAAAGGCAACTTTCAGCCACTGAAGTAGTAAATCCCTGCAACAACTGTCAGAGCTGGTAAGGTTTGTAAGGCAGAACGGAGTCCAAAGCAGTACTTCCATTTCAGAACATTTTAGCAAAAACAAAAGCTATGTTGTGAATGCTGAGATAGGGGAGAAGACTTGAAAAGATACTTCATTTGGTTTACCTCGTATTTGGAGCAAAGCACAAATGTTTGGTCTCCTCCAGAGAAGATATGTTTAACAATGTGGTATTTACAGGCATCTGTTTGAGAAAGACAGAGTTATGTCAGAGGGTGATGAATGCAAGACCCTACTTGTACTTTCTCCCCTCCCATTTGCACTGCCAGTGCAACTACAAGGAGCACCTGGGTCCTTTGAAAGCCCTGCTGAAATCAGCTGGAACTCAAGCACTTTCATGAGAGGTGCACAGGAGGGGAAGGCTGTCATTTTTAAACTGCAACAGGGGCTTTAAAGAGAGAACAAAGCCTTTGGAACATAGTATTAGTACAATTTCATGAAGTCTCAAGATTGCCAAATGCTGAGCTCTGCCATAAAAAGAGAAAGGGAGATGGCACACGTTAACAGAGAGAGCAAAAGGTCACCCAGAAATTACCACAGTGCATTTGGGACAATAGGATGGGTTTCTTTTGGTATTTCCAGAAAAATGTTAAGATGTCTTTAGACAACCATGGGTGAAATTATTTATGTCCATTTGCCATTTCAAATCAAGCACAGTACATACCAGGTTTCCCTGAGAGTTGCCCATTATGAGCTGCCCAGTGACCCTTGACAGGAGAGGGACACTTTACATTGCAAGTGTGCCCTGTTCCCAGCTGGCCTCTTGTTCCACAGCCAAATGCATAGATCATTCCTGAAGAAGGCACAAAGGCTAAAGTGTGATGTCTGTAAGAGATGGGTACAGAGTTTTGGCCTCGTTTAGCAATAAATTTAAAAAAAAAAAACACAAAAAAACCAAACAAACAAAAAACAAAACAAAACAAAAAACAAACAAAAAAAAAAAACCAACAAAAAAACCCCAAAAAAACCCCCAAAAACAAACAAACAAAAAAAAAAACAAACCACAAAAAACCCCCAAACCAAATGCAGGCTAGAAGTTACTCTCATTTCTCCTAGAAGTCTTTGGTTGCAATGCAAGATGCAACCCAAAGTATGTATTCCATTACCATCTGTTAAAACCAGCTGGGGCAGTGTTCTTTATCTCTTCCATGACCCATCCTCCCTCCAGGGGATATCTTCTGTTAATGGGCCATTGCATGACTGACAAAACTACATCATCCCATTGGGAGATGATCCACCCAGGGGGAGGAGCCAAGCATTCCTACCTGAAATCTATCAGATTTAATCCTATCTGAGATTTGGAACACCACAAGCAGCCTTTTCCCAGTGGATTACCAGAGGAAGATCAGACCCATCTACATCACCACTGGACCTTCAGGGGAAAATGACACCCTTCTACAGGATTATTGCTTCAACAGAACTACATCTGTCACACCAGGAGAACTTAAATGGATTGGTTGTATTCTGACTCTGTCAGTGGTTTTTTGTACTGCTGCCTTTTATTTTAATTTTCTTATTAAGTTGTAGTTATTTTTTTAATTATTATTACTATTTATACATATTAGTAAAGAACTGTTATTCCTATTCTCATATCTTTGCCTGAAAGCCCCTTAATTTCAAAATTATAATAATTTGGAGGGAGGAGGGAGGGGGTTTACATTTTCCATTCCAAGGGAGGCTCCTGCCTTTCTTAGCACACACCTGCCTTTCAAACCAAGACACTGGGCCAGAAGCTGGTGCCAAGCAGCACCTTTACATGAGCATCAATGCTCAGTTTTTGCCACCTGATGGCACCAGTTTATGGGATGGAGCCCTTTAGGTGGAAGTGACAAAGAAGCAGCTTATGCCAACACACAGCTGGCATCAGGCTCACAGTATCAGCTCAGTCATTTGCTAAGCCTCTACATTCTGAAAGGCAACAACACAGCACCAGTGCTGTGAATTCACTTTTCATTAAAGAGGGTGGAAACTTGTGACCAAAGGGGCTTCTGCTCCAAAGTCTTGCTGAATTATTAAGTTGGAAAGGTATCTTTTACAGGTTAGAGTGCAGGGTACAACCCCAATTAAAAAACCATCTTGTTTAGATGGCCTTAAAATTCTCATGGAAAGTAAGATTTAAATTCACTTAGCTTTGACACATAGAATGCAGAAGCAGGATCATTTCCCCTTGTTTGCATGATTCAGCATCAGCATTAACCTCCATCAAAGAGAAGTTTCTGACTGCACACAGGACTCACCTGCCACAAGCAATCTGGGATACTTCACTGCCCATGAGCTCAAGAACTCTTCGGGGGTTCACCTCATCATTCATGGAGTCATGGCCCAGCTGCCCACAGGAACCTGCACCGAAGGTGAACACCCCTCCACTCTGTTAGCAAATCAAACAGCAGAGTCTCCATTTAGGGACCCATAACCCAGCAGGATTTCTCTGACTCCAGTTGCAGTATGAGCCCAAAGCTTAGACAGAGACTGATGGGCATTTTCAAAGGATTCAGAAAAGAAACTTGGGTTCTGCTAACACAGCTTTCAAATAAGCTACCTTGCCACCCATCAGAAACTGACAGAATTATCTTCAGGTATCTCTGCCCTAGACAAGCTCCTACAGAACTAGTTTTCTACAATGGTATTTTTCCCACTGGAATCCCAGACTCAGTTGCTTAATTCATTTTAGAGTGGAAAACACCGAGGCTCCAAAACAGGAAGCAACACCTACAAAGTGGCAGAGCCAAGGCAAGAACTGAACTGCTCTCTTTCAAACCCTAGCCCTGTCCTCTGGCCACTAAATTACACACCACTTGGAAGCAGCAGGTTTGAACTGAAAACCTCTTGCAAATGTTGTGACTACTAATGTTTAATTTAAACACTCATTCATTTTAGCTTCCATCTTGTTTGGATGCACAGTATTACTCTATTTTCCAACAAAATGCTATTTTCACCCATTTGGATGTGTGTTAATTTTTTTCCCTCCCAAAGCTAATCTTTTTGAGCGATTTAGCTGAGTTTTGCTATTTGTTGCCATGGATTATTAACATCTTCATCTTCAATACCAGCAAAGGGGATCGTGTTGGCAATGAATCTCGGAATAAATAATTAGGCTATACCTTCCACTTACTTTCTTTCAGTGGGCTCAGAAGTAAGTCAATCCATGTTTTCCAATCATTACACAGAAAACTACTGTGAAACCATCAGGCAGGTGAGACAGTGGCCAGGGTTCCCAGGTCAGCATCTTTACCTTTGTCAGGACTGCTGTGTGCTCCTCTCCACAGCTGATGTAAACAACCTTCTGAGACCGCAACAGCTTCACGTGACAAGGGGACTCTCGGTCTGCAATGGAGTCAAAGGAAACAAAGCAGCTGTTTCATAAACACAAACTGCATGTCCAAGAAAAGCACTGTCAGTCTGCTTTTCAGACATGGTCTCTGAGCACAAGGCAAACCTTAACAACTGTGGTGAAAAAGGTCCCACATGTCTTTGAGCACTTCACTGCCACTTTTCCCCTCGAATTCTTAAAAGACTTCACTGACTCAAACAAAATCATCCAGAGCAAGAATGCACATGCTGATTATCTTGTGTAAATTCAACATGCACTTGCTGTTTGGGAGATGCAGTGGGTGCAGCTTAGGTACACCCACCTTCAGATTCATGCTCCATTTCAGACTCCTCAGGAATGACTGCAAATATTTGTTTCCAAAACCTTACTTAGACCTTTTCCATATACAACAACCCTGACACGTGGGAGACACTTGTGCAAGACACATGGTAAGCTGAATCCCAATGTGTATTTAAATGCTCAGCTTTCCTTCTGTTGTCATCCTTTAAGCAGAAGATCCTCCTACTTGCAAAGACTAATCACTACCAACCATTAAGTGATGCTTTTCTCCTTCACTCTGCCACCCCTAATCATTTAAAGTCTGTCTCCCAGGGATGAATACAGTAAAAATAAAAGCTAAGCACTTCAAAGAGCAGTAGGCACCCCAAAACAATTAGATATTAAGAGGAGCAGCTGCTTATTTCATACCAACAGAAAAGTCAGGTTCCTACCTAGAGAGGCTGCCCATTTCTTAAGATTCTCACCTAAGGTGGGAAGGTGAGAATTTGTAAGGTGCTCTTTTACTGGATAGTGAAGAAAAACAGTCACATTTTCACGAATTTAGAATTGAGAGCATATTTTTGATTTACTTTTTTCTGTATTTTAGCACTCTGATCTTTCTTTTGACAAGAATGACACTTCTTCTCTCTATAGCGTAACTGTTAATAATAGTGCTGCAGAATACCCATGTTTGCAGACCTTGCTGTTCATGTTTGACAAGTATAATTCACATTGTCTTAACATGATTCACTTACCATGAATACTACATATTTACTACAATGCCAGGCACTGAGGGGGAAGCAGAATATGATCCCTGGCCAGCACCAACCCACAAGCTGATGCCTATTCTGTTCATTTAAGATTAGCCCTATGTCAGTGTAAGCCTCTCATATGTAAACTGCAGCTTTGTTTTAATTAGAAGCATTTATCTGCCAATCTACATGGAAAGGACACTGCTGCTCTTCTATTAGATCAGCCCTACTTTACAAATAGAACAAGGTACCTAGGAGCATGCTAGGTACCACACCTACACTCAGTAACTTGCCTAGATGCTTAAATCTGCTCAGGAATTATGCAGAAACCAATAGAGGTTGATTTGCAGCTCCAAAGAAAATCTTCCGTTCACTTGTTTTATTCCAGAAAGTTAAGAGTGTGTGAACAAGACGCAGAAAAGTTCTGGGCTTTTCAGACTAGCATCTGAGAAAACTACCATTGGCCCTATGTGTCTGGTAAACTCTGCACCAAATAACCTAGACTATACTTCACAATACTCAGAGGTATTCAGTGTTGCCACCATTTTGTAGCATATAGATGCTCACCAATCAAAATCACCTCAGGAAATGAGCAGATGTGTTCAGCCTGCTGTTCTGCAGGGAAACCCTTTGCTCCAACCAACCTCAAACAAAATAGGGCAAAATATATTTGAGAAAAGAGAGAAAGAGTATGAGCACTTTCTTGGATATTTGCATGTTGACACTCACACTTGAAAGACCTCTTTTTTTAACCCTCCTCACTTAAATTAACACCCACAAGGGAAAAACATGTTTCTGTTTCTACTAGGTATGAAAAGCCTGTAGAGACAGAGACTTCCTCTGCCATCTCATGTCAGGAGGAGCTGCTGAGTGTTATAGACCCACTCAGAAAAAATACACTGCCAGTGAAACAAGAGACACTCGGCCAAAGGAGTCTGTCCTTTTACCTAGGAGCATAACTCTCATACCTCGTTCATCACTTAGTCCCAGCTGTCCTGAGCTGTTCTTCCCCCAGCCAAACACAGCTCCTGAGAGAGAAAGGGCAAAACTGTGGGCTCCACCTGCAGCAACCTGAGCCAAAGGGATCCCATCAAGAGACTTGACACGCTGTGGACTGGCTTGGGAGGGACATTCTTTGCCCAAGCCCAGCTGACCATAGCTGTTCTGACCCCACGTGAAGAACTGGCCATCTGAAACAAGGAAAGAAAGATGATGGTGGGTGAAAGCCAACAGAAAAACGAGTTTGCCAGAATTAAAAAGAAACAGTTCTGGAGGCTTCACTCCCACCCAAGCCTCACGATGAAAAGAAAAAAAGCAAAATCAAGAGAGACATTCTTTGCTAAAAAAAAAAAACAACATGGCCTGAAGCCACCAGGCAAATAAACACACAAGTAAATAAGTGCAAAATAAAAAATACAACTGCCATAACAAACAGTGCAACAAAAAACAGTCTACATTTCAGACAAAAGAGTAACAGCCAAGGAAAATTTCAACACAAAGAAATTAATTACACACATTTTTCTAAAGCAACATGGAAAGCTTTCAAGCATTCCTGCCATCATTCACCAGTAAAACAGTGGGTGGTCTGTGTGTAAAGCTTTCTTTCTTCACATTATTGGCAAAGCTCTTCCTCAATATTCATGGTACCTGATCCATTTTATAGCTCCCCATTTGGCCCAAAAGCAGACAGGACATGGGATGTCCTTGATTGATTATGCAGAAATATGCAGTCTTGGACACTGTGCAAAATAACAGCACAAAATTTTGGTAATTAATAACGGATGTTACAGTACCTGCTGCCAGAGCCAGGCAATGCCAATTTCCACAGGAAACCTGCAGTATCGTCTGTTGGTTCAATTTCTTTATCAACCTAAAGATGACGGCACTATTTTAGAATAAGTGTCCACAAATACTGTATCACCTTAGATAAAAATTACCATTTCCACTCAGATATTTGTTGTGTATATATACACAAAACCTATTGTTTTGAGTGTGAGGAACAGTGTCTTGAAGGCAATACTGATCCATACAGAATAGATGCAAATCTGTGGAGACTTCTAGATACTTGACTAGTAACTCAACTACATTTCCTGCTGTAACACTGAATCCAACCAGCTGGAAATGGTGAAAACAGCTGGTGCTTGGTGTCTCTTTCACTGTTCTTTTTCAGGCACTGGCAATTTTTATGCTGTTATGGGCCTAGCAGTTCTAGTGAGTTACAGCATCAAACCCTCTTCAGTGCTCTGTACAGAGAGGAGCATGTCAAAAGTTCAAGTTATGCCACAAAAATGTTAATTTTTAAATGGCACTATCACATTGCTATGCCAGCCTCTCTGTGTCTGTTTTACAAGAACTACATGCAAGTTAAGGACTGTCTTCCCACAGAGCACTTCAGCTCAAACATTAATCTTTTGTAATTGAAACTCTTCCTTTAAATACTGTTTTGACAATGACAGCCATCCTAGAGAGACATCCCAAACTTCTGCTCTGCACTGGATCTGCAGTGGCAGACCAATGAGAGACTGCATCTGTTGTTAACACAGCATGATAAAACACCATGAAGTACAAACAGCATTTCTGGTTTTAAGTACTCATACATGCACCTCCTTTTTCTGTACAAAACATTGTGGCATTTTTCATGGAGGAAGCTAAGCCCAACTCCAATTTTCTTTTCCATACTTCAAGCATCCATGGGCAGAAGGTCTGTTCTGCCCAAACCTCCTGAGGACTCACAACAGCAGTGAAAAGGAGACGGAATCACCTTCATCCCAACATGAGAGGGGCCCTGCTCCTGCCACACTGAGAGAAAACCCTCCCAAGGTGAGCAACCCTTGATGCATCACCTCCAAGGAGCTTCCCTGAGGAAAGCTGAGCCTGTTAAACGCTCACCTGGGTACTGTCACTGCATCTTCTATAGTGGTGAGCCCCAGCTGGCCGTCGCTGCCGGCGCCCCAGGAGAAGAGCTGGCCCTGGTCGCTGAGGGCCACGCTGTGGGACTCCCCACAGGCCACGTGCACGATGTGCTGCCCGGCCAGCGCCCCGATTTGCTCTGAGGGAAACAGAGGGAAAACGTCTCTGGTCACAGCACTCATCTCACAGTGACACCAAATCCGCATGCAAAGCCGTTCAGGCGAGTGTGCTGATATCCAATTTAATTTTAAAACACCCTACAGGAGAAAAAGCAGCAGGTTTACTGAAAACGTGTCACTGCTGAGCTCTTCTGAAAACCTGGTTTGAAGATCACAGAAGGCAGGCAGGTATACATGCCTCAAGTACAATGACAGCCAGCCTCAGAGACACAGGAAAACCCATCAGGTTATTCAGATATCCCAGATTTGAGGTTTTCCCACTCAGTTTTGATTCCAGGATCATCCAACAGTGAGAAGATAACAGACCCTGTAAAACATATTTGACCTTCCACAGCTCTCATGTCCAATGGAGATGAGTCATCCACAAAGCTGAATGTCATCCACACCTTGATTTATTGCTTGATGTGTATGTGTTACAACACCCTCCATGCTAATCTTGGAACAAGTTTGAACCTATCAACCTATTACTATCATTGTCAAACACTCATTAAAAAAAGTACCATAAAAAGGAAGCAAAATGAGATGACGGAATAAATTTTTTTTAAAAAAAAATCATCACTCAAGTCCTCTGGAAGACAACCCACAATTGACTTTTCATCATTACATCATGATAGGCAACTGAAGCAGGTTTGACAACTACTCGAAAAGCATCCATAACCAAATCTTACTCATTACACAATTTTTACAAAAAGGCATGAAGAAAGTCTTGTTTTTCAATAAAACACTGGAAATACCACATAACTGATGGCAAAACTCCATGCATGTCAGACAGAAGCAGAGTTGCTTTTCTTTTTTCTTCCCTGAGCGAATACTAGTGTTCCAGGTGGATGAAGAAACATTTCACCCTGCAAGCTACAAGGCAGTGATCAGCATTACTGAAATCACACCTGCCTGGGACATAAGAGGAAAGGGTCATTACATGCCATTCCATGAAAATGATACCCCACATCACATGCATCCAGAAATCATTAACACACTTAATACCAAAACCTGCTTACCAATTAATCTACATGCCTTAAATGAGTTCAGAAAAAGGTACCCCTAGGAGGGCTTGTCTTCTATGCCTGGGAACGAAAAAATGAGGAGAAAAATCCCTAATGGATGTCACTGAAGAAAAATGTGACACCTGTTTAAATATGTATTTTAGCTGAAGAAAATGCCACCAGAACATGTGCTTCATTACACTCAAAATACTTAATGGCAACAGAGGTGCAGTTTACCATTAACAAGCCCACAAACATCTTAGGAGGGCTTGAGACCTGCCATCCAATAACACCCTTGGTCCTGCAGCTCTTTCCAGAAGCACTAATTTCACCCAGTCCCACCGCCAGTGCAGAGACACAGCCAGGTTTGAGGGTGGTAACTCAATTTAAACACACAACTTCCCACTTGGGCCCACAAGCACCCAACTATAGCACTGCTTGGCAGTCTGGTTTATGTTCATTTACATATATATATATAAATGAGGGAATGTATTTTTATCTGAGAGCTCTAAACAACCAGCAGCTGCAAGGGCTGATCAAGGTCAATGACAAATAGCAGACAAGGTATCTCAGCAGCACATGTGACTCTGGTCTCCTCCTCTCAGACATCCAGCAAGACAAACATTAGCTGGTGCACTGTAGGACACCACCTAAGCTCAGAAAGGTGTGTTTCTGTAGTGGGACCTGAAGGTCCAGAACTAAAGCAGCTGCCAAAGAGGATCTTGCCATCAAAAGCAGAGGAGGACAAAGCCATCCACTTCTCCAAAGAAAACTCTTTGATTGATGAACCCATCACTTCACCCTTGCTGGAAGGGTGCACTGAGACTTGGCTGTTACCCAGAGCACCTGAGCTCCTAAAAGTGGTCACAAAGTCACCAGCCAGCCCTGCTTCCAAAGCTGCATCCTGCACACTGCCCAACACTCCAGGGGACATCCTGAGTCCCACAAAACAGCAAACGTAGGCAATATGGGATGCTGGGGCACTCATAGCACAGACCGTCTTGATACCTGCAGACATGTAAAACACTTCCCTGGGAAAGCAGTATTTGCCACAATAAGTCTTATTTCCTGCAGGACCTGACCCTCAATCACTGAAGCACCTTGGGGAGGTGACAGAAAACTCCAGTGACCAAAGATTAGCATCAGGAGCTGGAGGAGGCAGGACTCTGATCACAGTAGTACTGCAAATAGAGAAAGAGTGCCTTGAGGTATGTGACTGTGGCAAGGACTTCACACACTGGGACACTGAGAGGACACCCAATAGGTTTAGAAATCCAAGGTTGTTTCAGTCCCCACTGGCTCCATCTGAAGTTTCATTTGGCAACACAAATGTGACCTTGCTCTACATGCCATCCCAAGAGACAAATAAATCCCAACTCGTTTTTGAAAGGCTGCCCTGTGTCACTGAAAGCCTTCAGTGACTGCACTGCTCACCAATGGAGCAGAATACAGTTTCATCTGGACTTGCTGGATAACCACAGACAGAAAAAAACCCCATGCCTGTCTTGGACGTGAAGCTCTTTGCCTTTAGAAAGGTGCATGTATGGCCCATCTTACCACAAGGCATTCCTAACACCCTGTCAATAACAGTTTGCCTGAAAAGTCACAAAGAAATGTAAATGCCAAACAGTTTTAAGTTTTATACACTCACACGTTTCTTTCCAGTGATGGAAAAAAAGCCAGCCTTCTCCTGGGATCACAGGCTGCCCAGGCAGCCCAACAAGGCTCTCAGTTCACTGTCAGTTGCCAAGTCACTGAATGTACCATCTCTCAGCTTACAAGGGACATCAAAAACATCCATCTGACAAGTACTCCTTTGTTGACCTCCCATCCCATTCTCACGTCAAAATATTAGATATTTTAGTGGCTGGCATACATTTCACTTCCAAAGCATCACAACACTATTATTCACTCCTTAGAGAAGATATATCACTGCACCAAGATGAAGAGCACAAAAGGTGAAGTTTATTCTTAGCATTTTGTCTTGTGTAATTGATGAATAAAACCAGTCCAGTGAGGCTTAACAGGAGAAATTATCTACAAAGCTAAGCAGAACAAAACCCTGAAAGCAACAGAGAAGGGCTGAAGCAGTTATGCAATACAGTGTTTCAACATCTCATAAAACTTTCAAAAAACAAACAAAAACTCATAAGTTCCAAGAAGCAGACACTGACACAATCTTTTCTTCCTGAAGCTGTCAGCTGTCTCAAAACAGCACCAATGTTCAGAAGTAATTTATCAGGTCTTCATATCTGGTGGAGTTCCAGCTTTGATTTCTCTCTTCTGTCACTTGAACCTGTGGATCTCAACACAAATAGGTACATCTAGGTTTGACTTTTTCTGGTTTTAACCCTCACAGATCTTTTCATAAAATACACTGGAGTAAAGAATGAGGCAAAATGTCTTCAGGACAGCCCATCTGTGAATGGTGACAGGCCTGCTTTCCAGGACTGCTCTTGTGTTTTCTTGGTTTGCAAGGACACTCCAGCAAAATTTGAGGATAAGTGGTGTATGTTTCTACAACTCAACTTTCTAACTTTCTCACAATCAGTGCATTTAGCTTGAGGGTTTGGGAATGGCAGTAAAGCTGGGACAAAAATGAAAATCCCTGACAAGGCCTACATCAGTCCATAGCTTTCCTATTTATAAAACAGGGCCCATGCTTTGCCCCTACATCTTTGGAAAGCTATACAGGACCTTCAGTGTCTGCAACTGCTAGAAGCACAAAGCACTCACTTATACTGCTCTAATCAGAATGCACAGGCAATGAATGATTAATTAGCTTTCCTACTCCTAGTAATTTTATCAGAGAACTGGTACACCCTGTCTATGTATAGCTTCCAGCTGCTCACAAGACAGGCTTTTGCTAGAGGATGGGGCAAAATCCTTCAGCCATATGTGTACCAGGACGTACAGGAACAGCACCAGATGGCTTCTACTGCCTGGAAACTACAGAGAAACCATCAGCCCTGAGGTTACACCTTCAGTGGCAAAATTTGCATTTCTGGTCAGAAGAAGCTGTGTCTTGGAAGAGTTTCAAGTGATTTCAGTCTGATTGGACATCTGGCCAAAACTCTTCACTGCCTCCCCAGCTTGACTCAAGCAACTCAGAGCATCTGCTCGTCTTGGTTCTTGATGTCTGCAAGGAAAGTGCTCACAGATTCACAAAAATACTTGTCTTACTAGCTTGCCCAGGTAAGAGATGGTGGTAGAAACACAGGGAAGAGAGAAACAAGTAAGCTAAGCTAAGAAATGCCTCTGGGTTAAATGCTAGCAGCTTGCAAGTCTGAGGACAGATAAGCCAATTTCTGTGCATTGCCATGCTGGCTAATACAGTCCACATCCACACTGAGGATGTGTGAGCATTGTGCAACCCAGATCTAAAAATCAGAGGTGTGAGATACAATATTTTAACACACAATGCAGCTGAATATTTAATCAGACACCAACAGTGACCTAAATTTCACCTGTATAATTTTTCTATTCTCTGAGTACTGAAAAACCTTAATTCTTAAAGGAGCAGAGCAGAGTTCTCTCCTCTTGGAGATGAATTCCACCAACACATTAAACCATCTAAAAGGGTGACACTAACAGCATTAGCACTTAGGAAAGCCAGATTCAACAGCCAAAATCTCCATAAAAAACTGCTGCTGCCTTCAACAAACACCACAAGAAAATCAGAAAAACATCAAATTTATCAGTCACCACCATTTTATTAAGCCACTCTACAAAAAGCAAGTAAGCAACAGTGGATCAACCAAACGCCCTGACAAGATTTTTATACATTAATTAGTAAACTTCAGCTGACTCCCCAGTCTCCAGTGCCATTTCCCAAAGACTTTTCTGCATATGGGTATCCTGGCTCTACTTCCAGGCTGTGATGAGCTTCCTGATTTCAGTTCTGTTGAAGTCAGCTGAACATTAAAACATGTCTAAGTGTTTTAAAGAAACTGGAATAAGAGAAAACCAAAGTGCAACAATCAAATGCAACTGAAAGTAACTGACATTTTTAACTTTGCAACTGAAAGTGCACTAAGAGAGAAGATATCTTCCTCCCCTTATGAAAATTTCTCCTTTTTTTGTCAGCATAACTTCCATGTCCTAGCCATTCACTGTTTTTATCAGTATTAGCAGTAAAATACCAGCTATTTAACTGGCAGCAGCACAAGTACACTCACCAGCTTTTCCAGAAAACATCATCCCCAGTGGAAATGTGATTCTGCCACTTGGAAACTGGTAATTGGGGAGGGGGAAATTATGGTGTTTACCAGGGCCTTTTTGCCCCTTCCCCTCTCCCTTAAAGCTCCCAAGAAAGACCCTCTGATTTCCCTCTGCCCACTTTCAACTCTGACCACCTAGGCATCCCACACTCCTAGCTGTCACGGGAAACATCTGGAGTCCTAGAGCAGGATAAAGAAATCAGACTTTATAAACCACTTAAACTAAACACAGACTTTGCAAAGCTATCATGTGCTTTTTGAAAACATAATCTAACCCAGTCAGCTAAAACTGCTCCTGTGGCTTCACTCACACCAGTTCTGCAGGCTGTGGTTTGTCAGCAGTAAAATCTGAGGAAGGTGCACAGGGAGGAGGCCAGGGCTGCTGGACAGTTTCAAGAACACACCTTGGTGACTCTGCAGTCTCTGGCATGGCCAGGCAGATGAGACACACAACACGTAGACAGCTGGAACCTCTCTGCCTGACACCAGCTCCTCAATTCACCTTCCTGCTCTTTGCAGAGTGTCTCAGAAGGTATTACATGCTTGTTGCATCTTGTGCTCAGATTACCTAGCACTATTGCACACAAGGGTGTGAGAAACACTGCTCTGCACCTGCACAGCACCAGACTACAAGAGCAAACCCCATGGGAGACCACATCCCCACCATGTGACAGCTATCCTCCCTATCTGCCTGCTGCTCTCACCTGCATATGGCTGCACACCTTGTGCTCAAACCTCTCTTGGGGCAAAAACTTTGAAGCATGGAGCAAGCAATGTTTACAACAAAATGTAACATCCTCTGACTTTCAACACCTTTAGTTTACTATATCCATCGAGAAGGCTGGGTTTTACAAGTCCAGTTTGCAAATCTTGAGGTCTTCTTTTCCTGAACTTTGTGAATGGTGCTACACTTGCAGCAGAAAGCAGAGCAGTATGAATAAAAGCCTGGTCAGAGAGACAGAAAACAGCAGTGCTGAAGTTGGTAAGACTGATAATTTGGTTACAAGGGAGGAAATGTAAACAGAGAGTAGACTCACCAAATGAAAAATAAGTGTGGGGGGAAGTCAGCAAAGGACAGAGGACAGACCAAAGCAGGTGACACTCCCCCAGAACACTGTTATCACAGCAGTGGCAAACACAGTCCACAGATAAAGGCTGAGAAGTTCCAAGTAACAAAAGATTCTGCAGCCCCCCTTTCGTCCAGAGGCACTAGTGATTCTTATGGAGATGATTTACCTGCACAACACATGGTACTGCTCATTCATCTACTTAGCATGGCTACTTACAGTCTTAAATGAGAGAGGCTGGCTCAGTTATTAACACTGCCTCCACTTTATAAAGCTGTTTCTGGTCATGCCAAGGCAGGAATGCAAGAGCAAGAAGCGAGAGGCCACCATGACATCCCAGGGTGTCACTTCACATATGCTTTGCCAGCTACTCCCCCTCACAGCTGTGAGCAGACACCTACTCTGAGAAAGCAAAGCTCTTCCTCAGGCACAGACAGAAAGCCCTCCCCACTTTGCTGCCTTTTGTCTAGAGGACACAGACTCTGAGGAGCTATGGATGCAGACTGGCATGGGCACAGATAGCTGGAGCAGGCTCTTGGAAAGGGCTGCTCAGGCACAGAGAGCTTCAGTTTGACAAGCATCAGCTGGCAGAGGGAAGAATCCACCTTCAGATCCTGGAGGTAAACTAGTAAGGATAGCTCTTTCAAAGAAATAAAACACCACGAATTGCTAAGGAAACACAGGGAAAACATATGTTCAGAAAACCCAGAGAGAGCACGTTTTCCTCCTCAGGCTATGGTAGAGAGCTGTAAAGGTGGCCATTCAGCCAGGCTTGCTGGCCACTGGCAGGCAGCACAGAAGCTGTGGCTGGTCCATGACTACTGAGAAACCCCCAAGGCCCACCATGTACACCCCAGCAAATCCCCCAGCTCCAAGGCAGCAAGTCCAAGGTGGGCAGGACACACTAAATCTTGGCACAACACTGAGGATGGATACCAGAGGTATAAGGGGCATTAGGGAAATAGGTGCTCAGATGGTGGATTTGATGGGCTGCTACTACACACTGCAAAGCTGTGACACTTGAGAGTCTCACCTGTGGCAGGCCCAGGCTTTGATTAAGTAATACAATTTTCAAAAGCGCTTGATTTGCTCCTCACTCTGTTCCCATTTATTTCAATCCTTCAGTGGTTTGCATGGGAGCAAGACAAAGCCATATTTCTGAAAAGCCACACCTGCACAGTACACACTTAGTAGAGCACCTCTGCCCTTGCTTTCAAGAGCATTCCCATCAGCTTCACAAATACTGCTTGAAAATATGTTACTGCAAACAGACATGGTGACTGGAAAAAGGGAGGCAAAGAATGCAGTCCTATTAAACATAAAAAAAAAATTGTTAACTTTATCTACTGGCCATCCTGAGAAAAGAAGATATAAGCATCTGTAGATTCCTTTTTGGTGAGATTTTATAGGCAGGCAGCTGTTTAAATGGCAGGTCAGGTGTTGAAGAGAGTGAGCGTGTCCTACCAGCTCCTTCCAGCTACCAAAAATACTTGATTTCCAATAAGAAGTTTCACACAGATCTTTGACATAAAATCTTATTTCTAATACAGCTTAAGGAATAGTATTGGGGTGTCAGAAGATAACTAAGTGAGTCAAGAGCCACCAAACTACTCAAATCTCTCCTAGAAGCAGTGACTCTCAGCCATACTTACTCAGCTTAATGAAGTCATCACTTTTGTCCTGCACAAACAACTATTCTGACTACAAAAAGGCTGGGGCATTCAGAAAACTTGCATCTATCACCCCCAGCTTCCTCCCTACCTTCTCCTTTAACTCACCACACACAGCTACCCACCCATTTTATCCTGAACACATCTTCCAGCTTCAGCAAGGTTGCAGGAAAGGGGCCAGTCACTAGTGCTACACAATGTGCCAAAGTTTCATGCTCCTTTCAAGCCAGGCAGGCAGACAGCCTTTATTACATTTGCAGGCTTTTATTTCAGCTGGACCTTCAGAAAGCCTCTGAAGAGTATGCATGACACAGGAGTGACAAGTAACAAATACGACAGAGGTAAGTACAAGTTTAGGTTGCCAAATTGCCCTACAAACCCCCAGTCAGAAGGCAAAAAGCTCTGCCTTTTGAGGTACAGAAGCATTAAAACTGTCCCTCGTGTCCTCTGTAATAACAGATCATACTGACTGTAAAAAAAGTAGTATCTTGTTTCCCTGGGCTCATTCTTGTTTTTACCTCCTAGCAAAAGGAAATCAAGAGAGGAATACAATGGTTCTAATACATGTGTGTTTAGAGACAGAACTTCAGAGTTGCATCTGAGAACACCTTAAAGCCATTTTAGGTGCTGACTGGATTTCTTTACTGTCAAGAAATCAAGTTTTTACTTGTTTAGGCCCTCCTAAAGAGCCTTCTCTCTCCTCAGTGTAGGTTCTCCTAGTCCTACAATCTCAGAAAATACTAGCACAAGTCAGTTCACATGATCAAGACCACATAAATTTTAAAACAACTCCCACTGTAAATATCTGACATATTCAAATCCCTCAGCCAGCCAATTAAACACAATGCAGGCATATTTAAGATATCTCAGGGAAAGCATTTCCTTTACTTCTCATTCAACCAAACAGCAATTGTTTCTAAATTAAGTTAATTTTAAATTCCAACACCTAATTTTAAAATTGTTCTAAAGCCCAAATGGCATCAATTCAGCTGAAATTGACACTCCATAAAGCAAATCCACTGCAGCCACTAGTGAAGGCACAGCAACCTGAAATAGCGTGGTCAGATCCTGTGATCGATCAAAGGAGCAAGAGGGATGAGCACAAATGAACACATCTTCTGCAAGGGGTAACCAGTTTAATTACATCTTTTTTTTTTACAAATAACATTTACAATGGGTGCTGAAACATAAACATACACAGCTCTTTGTCTGCAACCTGCTCACAACAGACACAAGCCCTGCCACCTCTCCTCCTGAGCAACCAGGACCTCATGGCTGACTTCTCACCCACAGGGAGGAGGCTAAAACAGGAAGATCCACACAGACTGTCCTTCCAAGCAGGTGGCACGTCTGAATTCTCAGCTGTTCTGGGGTTTATGATTAACAAGCACGCTGCCCTGAACACGGAGCTCTCTGCTGCTGTAATCCTGGGCTGAGGCTCAGGACAAGTGGACTTACATTTGCAAAGAAAGGCCACTCAGTTCAGAGAAATCCAGAAGATCTGGATCACCTAGGTTGGTTTTGTTTGTTTTGGTGATGTTTTTTCCTGCTTTTTGAAAGAGAATGAACATAATGATGATATATCTACCAGCAGCTATGAGCAGATAGATTCCACAATGCACAGAAAGGCAGTGCTCCCCTGCAAATTTGCATCCAGACAGGGAATTTTGTAAAAAAATCATAGGTTTGTCAGCTGTATCTTACCAGACAAAAGATTTGAGGCAAATTTGGCTTGAGAAATTGCTCTGTAACTCTCTTGAGACACTAATTACCAAAGCCCAGGTTTTCTCACTAGCAGAAGTCAAATGAAGTCCAAATGACTTGAATAGAACAAATCTCTAGAGCCAAAAACAAGTTCCACATCTCAGACTCAAGCAAGTTTTTAAAGCTTTACAAACTATTAACAACCAGCTAGTTGTTTCACACTCGTCTATAATTCTCCCAGATCCCAAAAGAGCCTTTACCTTAGGTACCTCAGCCTGTCTTTTGTTCTCCAACATGCACACCCAGATAAAACACTTATCAAAGAACCATCACAGGGAGCCAAGACATCATGGCAGACCTGATGGTGATGGCAGACCATCAATCCAAGTGAAATTACAGGACTGAAAAAGGCAAAATTTAGATATACTTATGAAGAATAATTTTTTTTCCTAAAACTACTGCAGTACAAAATTATTGTTTCCCGTTAAAGACATAATGTACCTTATCATCTGATAAATTTCAGGAAATCAGTGCAAACTCAGACTAATTCTGCAAAACAGCAGGTTCAATACTTCACTACCAAAGCTGCCAAGCTGCTTCTCCTAAGACACGGTCAGAGACTTCAAGCACATAACAACACAAGTGAAAATTAGCACGGGTCAGACAGAAGCTTTACTAACCATGGTCATGGTGAGAGAACACTGGAACAGCACTCCTCCCCCTCTGCATCCCTGCCAAGTGACTGCAGAGACACAAACTACAGAGTGTTTTGGGGAGGAAAAGGAAAAAGAGGTGAGGAAAAATGATTGTGCAAGTACTAACGAAGCCAGATATCCAGTCATAAGAGGGGTGGACTCTTCAAGTACCTCGTTGATCACCACAGTTTGAAGCAAAAATGAACTGGTAAACAGGGTGACAATGTGGAAAACTGGCTTGTGGTAGAGCCATGGGAGTGCCACACCTGTTATCACCCTAGTGTTATTAAAAGGAGTGAGTTTGAAACACTTAGGAGTCAGATTTTAGTCAAAAGGAATGTTATTTCAGTTAGGCTAAATTTCTTAGGCATTTGAAATATTAATTTTAGCACTTCAATGTAAAATCCAGAGGAAAGGTCACTTTCAGAAAATAAACCTCTACTGACTTACACTCTTTCAGTAGCAGGCACTCCCCCAGTAATTTCTGTTCCCTGTAGAGGAGAGGCATAAGAATCACTTTGCCAGCTGCTATCCCCCCTTCTCCACATTACATCCACAAGGTCAGCAGATGTGACCACAAACACAGCTCTTAATTAACACATTTTCTTCCATTTCAAAAGGTGCCTTCTAAAGGGCTCCTCCAAGAGGAATTGCTGAAACAATTCTGTGCCACTGTTTGACATTTTCAGGAGCAGCATGAATGAGAAGCAAAATTGAATAGTGAGAAATAAAAGGGAGTTTCCTCTTAGGGAAGACCCAGGCAGCAGGAAGGGGCTCGCTCCACCCCTAGGAAGTCAATGCAGCCTCCACAAGGTTCAAAACCCCCTGCACATTTTCATGTCTCCGTGTTACTCTCAAACACAACCAAGTCACCCTGTAAAGCCCTGGCAAGCATTTCTGAAGTACAGAGGAGGCTCCCCAGGGAGACTGAAAGGGACAATCAGTATTGTGTCACAGCCTCCTACAGCAGGAGATGGAGCTCATTTCCAGAGCTGCGCAGAGGTCACCCACTTCTAGCTGCCCTCATGGGCTTGGCAAGATCAAGACACAGGGCAGGAAAACCAAGAGACCTCAGCCCACACTGCCCTGTCCAACAGAGGCTGGAGAGGTGCAGCTCCAGGACTCCCAGTTCCTGGCATTTCTCCCACTCTCTACCGCAGACTCCTGACAGTCTTCTCTATCATTTCCAACAGCTCAGGACCCTGTGTCCCTCACATGCATCTTCATCACCTCTCAGGCATGCTTCATTCACAAGCCCACAACAATGGAAAACAGAAAAGATCATCTCTGACAGGCCTTTCTACATAGAAAGTGTGAAGTTGTCTCTATCCCATACAGAGGAAGTGGAGGTGAAAGAGGAAGGCTGGATTCTTATTATTTCCATTTGCAAATGAAAATAAGAAATTCAGTTCCCAGTGCTGCAAGACAAAGCACAGAGGAGTGTGTGATGGGGCTCTCCCCCAGTTTACTGTTACTGGCTGCTGTGACAGTTCATGGTAAGCTAAAAAGAGCAGCTGTTCCTTGCTTTACAGCACATCCCTCCCACCTGCCCCAGCCAGCAGAAATCCCATTGCAGCCACAGCCAGTAACGGTGTGTTGAAACACCACTTCTCTGGGATGGCCACAGCTCCTCAGAGAGCAGCACTGCTGAACCTTTTTCAGAAAAAAAATAAAACTTGTAGGATAACTGGGACTTGGTTTCACATCTTGGTGAGAGACCCTAATTTAAGGGGTAGAAGAAGGGCACTTGGGATCAAACGCCAAGAACCTTTCATTCCTATTTCAAAATCTCAGACTGGTCCTCTTCTACAGATCTAGCTGAAAGCAGGATTACTTAGCTGAGAGAGGTCTACGCTTCAGCATTCAGGATTCACAAAGTCCATTTCCAGATCTGATCTACTTGCTGTGAATCCTCCATTTTCATCAGCAGCTTATGCTTGTCTCTGCACTAGTCTTGAGCTAGCTGGGTGATTTGCAGGATGAGCTACCCTCAGCAGTTTGAGCTGAATATTCACTAGGCTTGGCTTCCTTCTACCAAGCATCTCATCTATTCCAGGGCCTAAATTTACAAGTCCTCAGAAGACGTGCACAGAGAGGACTTAAGCACTCCTGCTATTCCCAATTTCTTTCGGTAATTGTCTAGAAACTACTTGCAGAAAAAGCAAGAGAGGGCAGATTCAAGGTCAACTCCTCTAATCCAGCACCCAGGTCATCCAGCATCCAACACCTGCCAGCTAATTTTGAGAGAAAGAGACCAAAGACACTGACAGAGGAAAGGAGCATCAGGGTCAGTGAGGTCAGATTTGCACATACTGCATGGGGAACTGTGGCTATTTTGCATACACCCTCTCTCTATCATGCAGTAACAGGTTACACTAGGGAAGACCCAAGCCCTACAGAGGGTAGCCTGCAGTTTGAGGATTTTTTGCTCTAATTACCCACAGCACAGGACTTTTATATTATGGAAACTGAAATACCCGTGTCTTTACCACATGCCAAAACCAAGAAGTTAACGGAAGGAAAACTGGAAGGCCAACATTCAAAAGAGTCCAGAAGAAAGGCTTCAGGGTTTCTTCTAAGAACCATTTAAAATTAAACCACTCCTTCACCCTAGGAAGGAGAGGCAGGAGCTGTCTGTGGTTCAGCACTCATGAGTTCTGTCCATTGGAACACAATGAAGAAGATGCAATCTGAGCCTGGGGATCACAACACTAAAGTGACCCTCTTTCAGATTAAGAAAGCATAAAGGAGTGAAGGCACAAGTTGACAAAGGATTCTGAAAGGAGGAAACAAAATTTACAAACCCTCCTGGCCAACAAGTTTGCTCTCCACAACTCTACTCAACTGGGATCCACTTGCACTCTTTGGTGTGAGAAAATTCCCAGCAACAGCTGAGTAAGAGCGGGCATAACAATGCAGTGCAAATGCAAAGACAAAGCAGAAGACATTCGTGACTCATGGGCCCCTCCTCCTTTCTATAAAGAGACAATATAATGCCAAATAAAATCTGCCCTGAGACCATCTGGGCTCACCTCTGTTTTGATGCATTTCCCAGGCAAAGTGAGCAGACCTGTCTCCTCACCCGTGCTGCTCAGCTTTAGCTCTCCAGAGCCAGCCAGTGTTATTCAGCATCACTACTGTGTTATGTGACACGATTATCAGCTCTGCTGGCTGCTCCAGCTCTACAGCAACCAGCACAAAGCAGCTTTCATAATGTTCTCAGCCCACCAGCCTCAAGACAGTTTGAAGTGCATATAACAAGCAGACTTACCTGGCTTGCTTCCTTCACAGTCATGGCCCAGTTGACCTTTGGTGTTCAAGCCACAGGTATACACCTCCCCATCTTCCAACAGGAACACAGAGTGGTTTCCTCCACATGCCACCTCCTTGACATTTCTGTCGTGGATGAACCCATACACCTGTGGTTCAGGAATGATGACCTGGAGGTTGCTACCTATCCCAGGTTGTCCATAAGACGAGTAGCCCCAGCATAGCATTTTCTCTCTTTTCAGCAAGTCATGTATCCTTCCTGGGCAAGAGAGACAGAGAAATGAGCGTGAATGAAGCAACTACACCACAAACGATCCTACAGAAATCCAGCTGTTCACAGCAGGAGGTGGAAACAACCAGAAAAGGCATTTCCTGCATGACTGTCAGGTTTGTGAACTGTCACTAAACCATTATGCAAACAAAGAGTAATCAAGACAGCTCAGCTGTGGTACTGAATCAGCACCTTCATGCCTCGGCCATCTCCATCTGTGAGGCAGTAGAAATGTTCTGAAACACAGGAGACCAAGCTTTTACACTGCAAAATTACTCTGCTTCAAACACCAAATATCAAACAATGCTCCAAACCAACAGTAATGCTTTTCAAACTAACAGGTCCAAACCTGAACTTTAAGAGTGTCATATCTGAGACCACTTCTAAGTAAATCTTTAAAAATCACCTCCAAGGTGGTTAGACTAGCCCTGAACAGAACGACACAGGTATTTATGGTGTACTTGCCAATGCAGAAACGTGTTATTTCTGATAAACACAGATTAAGGAGTACTTTGCTCAACTAAACACAGTCTTGCAACCCAAACTTGTACATGCACACACACACAACACACTGAACTTGAGCCACACACTGAAAACACACACACCCCTGAACTGCAGCAAGAATTACACAAGAAGCAGCAGTTCACGTGGAGCAGCACATTGACAGCTTGACCCTGACAACAATGGACAGGTCACGTTGATGCAACTTGCCAGCAGTCAGGTGTTATCTTCTGTGCTGTGCTCAGTGAAAGTCAGGGATTTCAGAGTGGGCTAACATGGGAAGGGAAAAAATATAGCAATATAAAAGGTCCAAGGAATAACTTGGCTTGAACTTGATAAAGACAACAGGATGCTAAAGCACAAAAGCTGGGGGAAGAAATCAGCATTCTGTAAAAAGCACATGAAAGATTTTAGTAATACTCCTTTGTCACTCCTAATCTCAATAGGTCTGGGTTATGTGTTAAGCATGCTATACCAATAAGATATTGAGAACTCCTCTTGACTGAACTAGAAACTAGCTAAAGCTTGCCTTTTTTTTTTTTTTTTTTTTTTCAAGGGGAAGGAGAAAGAAGATTAGAAAATGAAAGATCTGAGGTAAGTATCAAGTCTCAGGACACACCATGCCAAGTTTTAAGTTAAGGCAATTTGCAGCAGCAGCAGCAGCATTTACTAACACAACACAAGATAGAAAAGCAAAAGGTAACCCCTGAAGAACCAAAGATTCCTTCTCCCACTCTGAGGAGACAGGAAACACATGCATTCAGTTTGCTTCCAAAACCTGGTGCTAATTCAAGCTCTAGGTATTAGCAATAAAGCCTTTCCTAATCTAAGCCCTAAGCAATGGGTGCTGATATCTTACCCTCTGCCTGTCAGCTGTGGTCACTTCCACTGAGGCAGACTGAGCTGGAAGGGGAAGGGAGAGGATTGGATTTTCCAGTTAGTACTTCATCAGTGGTGCAATTTCCTACCACCAACTGTTTACTAGGATCTCTTATTAGGTGCTTTAAAGTAATGCAGGACCCTGTTTACCTCTAGTAGCCCTTCTTCCTCCATAGCATAATTCAACTCATCCACACCCACATGCGCTTATCACTGGCCAGCTCCAAAGCACAAAGGAAAAAGCAGGAGGTTACAAGGCTCTGCCTGGTTAAAAAAGCAGGAGCTTACAAGGTTCTGCCATCAGTCATGGTGTGCACTCTGTATTTGGTTGCCCTAAGCACAAAAGCCTGTTGGAAGATACCCTCTATTGCTGGCTACACTAAGAATAGGAATGCCGTGGGATACAACAAAATTGAAGTGTGTGTGTGCATGTGCTTTAAATGTGCTTTAAACAGCTACATTTAGAGCGAACTTCATGTTCTATCACACTACCAAAAAAACCCAAACTAAAAATCCAAGAGCAACACCCTGAAAGTGGCAGGGAATCATTTCAAAACTGACACTGGAATGGCAGAAATCTGGGACTGCCATTTCTCTCAGCCTAGGGAACTGCATGCTACAAAGACACAAGCAGCAATTCTGAAGATCCAAGGATTACATTCCCTGCTAGGATAAATAGATACTGCCTCTAAGCTGAAAAGATCTCACCACTATACGACTTGAACTACAATGACATTGTAACACATGAGCTAAATATTAATTTGGGATACCTTCTAAAAGGGTACCGCAACAGTCTGCTCCCTATAGACTACAGTCATCCTCCCTAGTGCTAGTTTCTTTTAAAAATGCTAAAAATACATTAATTACTTTCCATGTGTTCATATTCCACACAAGAATTTGCTGCTAATGGGCAAGGTGATGTGATTGGTAAGGGATGGGTCTTTCCCCCAGCTAAGACACTACTTGAAACAGCAGGAGCTCAAACTCTCAGTAATCCGTATAAAACACCAGGGTGGTATTTCAGAGTTCAACCCTCCATTCATGCTAGAGGCCATATTTTCTGAAGCTCCTCATATTTAACAATCCCTATACCAGACACAGAAAACCTGGTTTTCAACTAGTTTTTTTTAAATCATCTCTATCGACCAACACCCCCATCTTCCAAAAATTTTGCCAATAAACCTCTGTGCAGCTCAGTTTCCCAGAAAGAGACCAACACTTTTCAGTGGAGAGCAGAACAAAAAACACAGCCAGTCACAATATGAGTGTACAGGCACAGCAAAATATTTCAAATGGCCTGGTGAATTTACTTGTGTTAAGTAAAGTTGAAGACCATTTTTAAAACCATGACTTTAAGACTATTTTTTTTTCTCCCCCTAAAAAAAAAAACCACTGGAGGTCTTAATACATTATATTATATGTTCAAGTAGGAGCTGTGTCCTGAAACACAGGGAGACTTTAAATGACAATTTCATACTCTGTTTCCAATCTGGTTAAGGCAGTTATTCTTCTTTGACAGTAGCAGAGGAAGTCAAATTGCATGTGCCACTGCAAACTACCTCTACAAATTGCATACCTTTCTCATACTAAAACAATTACATAAAAAGTTTCTAGCGTAGGCAAGCACTAACAGACAGGTGCCTGCACATACACATGTATATATTAAATATATAATTTATATTCACTTATGTGAAATTTTATATGTGATGAATATTCCTAGTGCCCGGCTCAATACACCTTAAAAAAGCTGAATTTTTATCTTCAGAGGGCAAACCCTTAGGGGAGCAGTTTTTCTTAAATGCATCAGTTAGGGATTAAAATTCAGAGCTCCTTTTAAAAACTGGATTGCAAAAAGCACAAGAACTGCAGTACCCAACCACATCACCTATTCCTGCTCTTCAGAAACCCCAACACAGCCGGCTTGGTATTCATGTTTCAGAGATAAGCACAGATGCAATGCAGTAAAGCCAGACATTTGTAGAGAATTCCCCACATATAAAAAGAGGGGGTAAGATATAACAACACATCCTCAGACCCTGACATTCCAGGAATAATTCATCATCAAAACAGCGAAGGACATACATAGCACAGCTAGAGCTAGGAAAACCTCACACTGTGAAGAATATTTTGAGGAAATCTATTGTGGGTGGAAGACCCACCCTCTGCTATAAGGTTCTGCTGACATACTAAGTATATATTCTTTGGTGAGAAACAGCCCCGGTGGTTTGGTAAAATAATAGTGCTGCATGTATGATCATGACAGGATGTATTTTGCCTTTTTTCTTTTCCTCTGCCTATTTAAAAGCTCTCATGCCACGCACAGTCTCTCCTCGAAATCACACAAACATATTCTACAGCCATTTCCACTCTGCGCCCTTTCTGGGAAAGTCACCTAAGCAAATATCACGATTGCAATAAACAACACTCAAGGCTCAATGCTCTCTAAACAAAGAGATCTGCCAACTGGCAGGGCATGAATAAACAAGTTTTTCCTTCCCTCTTGTTTGTGAGATTTCAGATAACAAATGTGTTTCTTCTACCAGCGTTGCTCAACAATGACGGAATTTACTGCTCTTTCTGCCACTAAGCCTCCAAGCCCACACTTTCTTCTTTTTGCCTCCGTTTCAGTCCAACTCAAGCTCCAATGTAAACCAGGTTACAGAGCAAGAGAATGCAAGGTGTACCAGTAAATGAGTTAAAGCAGGAGCAGAGTATTTCCACTGCACAGCCGCATGCCCTCAGATGGAGATGCCCCCACAGAAAACATATAAAAATAGATACCTAAAATCAAGTATGACACCTCCCCCCCGCCATCACCTCCATTTTGCAATCCCAGCTCCCTCCCTGCCTTCACCCCGGACACCCCGAGCTTCTTGCGGCTGCTTCCCACGCCCAGACCGGCGCTTCCCGGCGGGCACACACCGACCCCGGGGCGACAGCAGCCCCGTGCCCACCCCGCAGCCAGGTGATGCTGCAGCAGCAGCAGCGCCGAGCGGCTCCTGCCGCAGCCCCG